>MU167208.1:1255791-1289365 GCA_015951145.1 Cronartium quercuum f. sp. fusiforme G11
GTAATTCCATCGCACCTAATCCTACTGACACTGCATCGCATATCTTGGGGTGATAGAACATCGGATAGGCCCATCCGATACAAATATCTTGGCAGTGTTGCTTGGGTTGCCATGGCAACTATTGGCCAACTTGTGGTTGCTAGGGTTGCTGGGGCAACTCTTGGCCAACTTGTGGTTGCTAGGGTTGCTGGGGCAACTCTTGGCCAACTTGTGGTTACTGGGACAACCATGGCCAACTTGTGGTTGAGTGCTTATTACAGTGTTGTGTATCCATGCCTGTTATAAGTACATAATTAAGGCTCTTGACACTGAGCCTGTGCCATGATTATTCATTATTACATATGTGCACATATGTCTAATGTTGTTTTACTCTTATGATTACATATGTACTTTTATTAGTATTATATGTAATCTTATGTTGCATTGGTCCTTGCACTTCTTTACTGTTACAGTACTTTCTGTAATATGTGTTTGACACTCTGTGATCTTGCTGAGCATTCTTCAGGTTTGGTATTACATATGTATTCTTATTAGTACTATATGTAATCTGTGTGTTACACTTGTATTTACATGTGTACTATTCCAGTACCCTCTGTAACTTTTGTTTGACAGTCTGTGGGACTGCTGAGCAGTCCTCAAGGCTGACAGTTTACCTTCTCTCTCTCTCTCTCTCTCTCTCTCTCTCTCTCCCCAGTGAATGGGATGTGACTCAATTACTTGTGTGTGTGTGTTTATTAGCCTTAAATATTATTATTATCTTTTTATTCATATCTATATAAGTTTATATATATTAGTCCTATTTTGCTTTGTAAAAAGTTATTTTTGGGGGGGAGGGGTCTTATATACATGATCACAGACTTTGAATAACAATTTAAGGAATGTAAAGGGCTTCTTCTAAGAATGAGAACAAAGTAGAGCTGAATTTATATATATATATATAAACCTTTTTGTTTTTTGAAAAAAAAAGTGCTTAATTTGATGATAATTTCATTTTTTTTTAAAAAAAACATAGGGCAATATATATACATAGTTGTATATATAAGTCACTCAACTCTAGTAGATATATATATGTAGCATAGCCTCAGAAAAACTTTGAAATGTTGACCAATATGATAACTTGTGAGGGTTTACATGGTGGGTTTGTGTGAACTTGGAGGTATTCAAATACCTAGCAAGTTTTCAAGTCAAACATCTTATGGACATAAGATAAGGAGGAACGTTTTTGGGTGAAACAGAGTGATTTCATTTGATACCTTGATAGAGCCCAGTCCGGTGATGTTCCCAGGAGCCCTAAATTAATAGGCTCTTTTGGCCCAATCAAGTGTCCGGATGAGCTTCACCCTACTAGTGGCATGCAGATGTGGGTAAAGTTTTGTGACTTATCACATGTTGAGAGGACGAGCATCATGATATGTGTCCCCAGATATTTATTCATTATCATATTTGCATTTTTCAAGAAAGAGGAAGAGGAAGAGAGAGAGAGAGAGAAACGGAATGGTATAATCAAGCATGCAATGTGATCACACTGTCATCATCAACAACATAGTCCAAGAATATCCAGAATAAAACATAGTCCACAAAATTAAACTTGCTTCAACAAACAAAACAACACACAAGCACCTTTTCCATTCATCAACCCGTACATTTGTCTCGAGAATTGTGTTCAAGTTGAGTATCAAGAAATACTGATACAAACCTTTCCAAAAAAAAAAAAAAAAAAAAAAAAAGCTTTCAAATTCATAAGGTCCCAATTTTTGTCACACATGGGAAGCAATCGAATGATATACTGTATCCTCAACCCCGCAAAACACGAATGAGTTTGAAAATATGTAAATGAGCGCAAAGAGATGAGTCATATGAGATACGCACATATCTATATCACCACCCCCCTTTCATAGGCTTAGCTTGATTGAGATCTGATCCTTGTGGTCGAAATACCCAGCTCGGCGAGGGCTTGAGTCCATAAGTTCCATCCTGAGTCGCTCGATGAACGTTGATCTCATTCATTATCGTCTCATCGTTGTGCATCCCGATGATTGGTTGACTGGCGTGAGCGGCCCGACTAAAGTCGAGCGAGCGACCCTTACCCTTAATGGGCTGTTCTGACTTTGGTAAGTCACGGTTAATAAGCATCGATCGCTGCTGGCGCCGGAGTGCGTCAGGATGATTGTGTTTACGGAAGAGTCGATTAAATTGAGCTTGCATAGGCCTCAATCGCGATGTGTGTGGGCGTCCAGATCCACCGCCTTCAAGGTCCGCTGACGATGGCGTGTTGGGTCCCTGATCCTGCGTGCTCACCGAACCACTTCGCGCGCTATCTCGACTTGCACGTCGGCTCTGAAGTGCGCTCAGCAAACTTTTGACCCGATCAATGCTCGACACGCTTCGTTTTGCAGTACTGCTTGCTTGACTGCTTTCGCTCGGCTTCCGACGCAGCTTGCTCAGTTTTGAGGGCCGCTTCTTGAGCTGGACTGGATCGTCTTGGCTACCGTACTGCGCATGAGAGTCGACAGTGACATTTGGGTTCGGTGTATCGCCGTAAGTCTGTCTCTCAACCTGCGCCTGGGGCATCGCTGGTGGGTTCGAGTTAGTGGTTTGCCCTGCCTGGTTTGTGGATGGAATGGTGGGGACAGGGAAAGGGATAGTCGCCGATTGAGTTGGATAGATCGGATGGGTGTTTTGAAATGATATCTTGTGTGGGTACATCGGCCAATCCCCTCTTGCCCTTTCGGCGTTTTGGGCCTGGACCCATTCCAATGAACGACCTGCGGCAGGCGGTACAGAGACAGGGAAATTTTCAGCTCTAGACCTGAATTCGTCCTCCTGCACGCGATTGGTTTGGTCGACCTGGGCACCAGGTGGAGGATAAGGGTTCTTTTCTGGGTCGTAAACTAATGGCTTGAACGCGTATGATGTCGAAGGTTCGGGAGGCTCTTGGTTGTAGGGATGGAGATGACCGCCCCCATAATTATTTAGATGATGAATATTTGGTGGCGGATGGTGAGATGGGTTCCCATAATTTGCTTGGATTGTATCCGTCATAAGGTGTGGATCGACGAATGACTCGGCCATCGGATCATTATCGCTGCCGTCTTTGGCCGCAGACGGGTTGTGTGAACCTTTTTCTTGCGAAGGGGGTACGTTGACAGGCGGAGTTGGATTCGGTGGCTGATGTGTTTGGTACTCAGTGTAAAGCTGAAGTTCAGGGGGCCGCCTAGCTTGGTTCTGCGAGCCTGGCTGCACGCGTGCTTTCGAATCTGTGTAGTCCGGCTCATCAAACGATGTCAGTTTCGGGTCGGCCTTTGGTTGAAGTTTGGGCTGAATTCGCCTATCGGAAGGCAAAATGTAGTTTTTTTGCGGTGAGGCCAGCGGTGCCTTCTGAGGCGCGGGCTCGACTGGATCGGTTTGCAAGGCTGGCTCAAGCCGCTCACGAGTTTCAGCAGAGACCTCGGGCCGAGATTTGGGTCTCGTTCGGCGTGCTTTAAGTTGTTTTTGACCCGAGTGATGGTCCAATGATGCTTGCAGCAAAGCTTCTTGGGCTCTAAATTGCCAGGCGGACGGATTCATACAAAACAACGTATCAAGGAGAACAGAGGCTTCAGTTGAGATATCATAACATCAAGGATTACGATCCGGAAAGAGTGATATTTGGAAATTGCGAAAAGACAAGTTCATCTTGTTTTGTTTATTTGTTCTGAGATTCGATGACAACTGTAGGAAACACAAGCCAGGGCACAAAGGAGTAAACGAGGGGCCTACGGCGCGTTTGATGGCACTAACTTTGAGATCACGCTCGCTTCCCAGTTGAGGGAAGCCAAGACAGCACCTGAAATGTGTACATCACATAGACAGCGAAAAGCAACGTGATTTACAGGAACAAACAGCGTGTGTTTGATTAGTGATCAAATTCGGTTTTAATGAGAGTGAGATCAACCAAAGCTCACCATCATAGGAAGTGGATCGGTTCATCATCTTGAGAGCACCCGAAAACGCGCGGAAGCACCTGTGAGAGTCGCGTCAGATCAGGACTGATGTCGACCGATAGAAAGTTGGATTATTGGACATGCGACAAACCGTAGCAGATAATCTCTTTTGTGAGAATCGTTTTGTACACCCCCCAACGAGAGTAGATTCTCGATATCATTAATGAGTTCGTAAACCATCTCTGATTTGTGTTCAGCGTCCCTAAAGGTACGAACTTCGAGCGTATTGAGAGCTGAGAGTCTGAGCATCTCCTTCCGTAGCTCGTTGCCATATTTGTTTTTGAGTAGATCGAGTGATTGAACAAAGTTCGACCGTAGCTCGTGCGGTTGGACGGTGAACCAGTTAAGTGGATTAGAGTTGGGCTTGAGAGATAGGAGGAGGTAATCCATTCGCGTCTCATCCTCCTTCTCGGGTATGTTTTGCGCTTTCAGCCAACACAGTAGTCGGACTTCATGGAGATCCCAGCTGTCATGGATCGCGCCTGTGAAGATGGGTATTGGGACAGTCATCGATCGTCCTATGCTGGCGCGTCAAAGCTATTTGATGGTCGAGGTGCTCGGTGGATGATTAATTTGGTCAAGAGCTCCGATGCAATGCAGGTTGCAAGTTTGGGTTAATTCAAGTTCTAATCTGAGTATAATTTAAATACATAAACTGTATTTCGATATCCCGCTATACCACCCCGTAGTAAAACATGTATCAAGACGCGATCAGTTCGCAGGGGAAGTCACACATCAAAACCAATCAATATGTCCTTCCTCACCCACGTTCACCAATGGTTTTCCAACTTTGCAACCACTCCTCTCCTTCCCTACCTTCCTATCTCAGGTTTCACCGCACTTCATGCTCTCCGGGTCGCATTTCTCTACCACTCAACACTCGACTCACAGGGCGTGAAAGTAGGCAGTCTGGCAGGTGAAGTATCTTATTTACAGGCTGCCTTGGTTTGTACTACGCTCGTCATGAGTGGAACTACTATGGCTGCGATCCTTCAAGGCCAACCTTCGAGTCTGTTGGTCGACCAAAACGCTGGAAACTTGGTGGCCGCATACATGTGAGTTGACGCCGCTTTAGAGCATCGCTTTCTCCATTCATTGATCTCTTATCTCCATTTGTGCATCAGGATGGCTGGAGCAGGCATGAAATGGCTTCATCCGACCCTCGCTCGATTCCCGAAGGACCAGATGAAAGTTTTGTGCTGTTTAATCGACGGTTTTGCTACAACCTTTGGTACGCCTTTGTCCTTCTCAAAGTGTTTTGAAGGACAATCGCAAACTCATCCATCCGAATCTCTTTCACAGGAACTATCTCCTTAGGTCTCGAGCCCGTTCTCCAGAGCCCGCACCTGTCCTCGAGCTCCGGGGGACCATTGGCGATGCCGACGCTGATTTTACCACTTTTATGTGGATCAGGGGCCTCACTCCTTGTTCCACTCTTCGGCCTCTTTCAGCCCAAGTTTGCGTTTGGACATCCTGGCTTTCTCTCCGAACGCATGCCAGTCGACCTCTGGGGTACAGTCCTGATCACCGGGCTTTATGGTACCATTGTCGATGGCCGAGGCAGCATCTTCGGCCAGCTACGCAAGTGGATGGCCATCGTAGGTGTGGGAGCTAAAGATGGGCTGCCGATCGACGGGCCGTGGATGAAAGCCGAGGAAGCACACGTGCTATGCTCGTTGATTCTTTCGGGTCTCTATGTGATGAACGAATTTGGACCTGGGTTCTTGCTAGGACCTTTAATTCCCTCAGACCCGAAGTTGAGTTCGAGATCAAACGTAGAGGAACCAGGTATGTTCTTTTGTCTACCCATCCCCATTAGACTTCCCTGCATCCCAATGTTAATATGTGTTTGCCTTCAGAACACGTTGCCCCGACCACTACTGCCCCTCCCGTCCGTCAAAGCTCGATTCATACGTTAATCAAACGACAAACCAGTCAGAAGGAGTAATTGATTGACCAAAAATCACCAGTATAAACCAGCGTGCGAGTTGATCAGGAGGGCGCTATCTTTGTTCTTTTTTCGTCAGTGTTTTTGCTTTTGTCAAGTATAGTGAAGGGATCGTGTCAATGATATCTACACCTGTCCATAAACAGCATCGTCTCAATTCATAGTAAACTGAGAGACAAAGGTTTAGGGAATTGTGCTTAGCTGCTCGTGACCTGTTGTAGTATGTACCATCATCAGTTTTGCTTCTGATTTAGTCCAAAGGGGTGTCGTGGAAGGATTAACCCACAAATTGCAAGTGACTCGTTAATAGAAACGACATCTGCAACTATTTTTGAAAAAATATGACTCCTTACACTAGGCCCCTGATTGAATCTGGGTACAGTTGTCCTATGTGTGCCACAAGATACTATGCCACACTGCCAAAATATGTGCCTTGGAAGACTGTTATGCTCACACCCGGGCTCGGCTACACAGAGCCTAGCCATTGGCTGGTACAGTTAGGGCTGTCCTGTGGCACACTGGGCTTGCCCTAACTCTTTGATAAAAACATCGAGTTTGATATTTGCAGTATTGAGCAACTGCTTCAATACTCCTCGGATGGAGATTGCCTCAGGAGTGTGTCTGAGGCTTTCATCCGAGGCTTTTTCCGGCTCTCGAGTTAATTGCTCGGACGCGGTGCCCGAGGCAATTGCCACCCGAGGCCAATTCAAATTTTTCAATCCCAAGCATCCTTGTTGGCAAACTATGGGAAAAGCTTCTAAAGGTGGGATAGAGGTGTGTGGTTGTTAGTAATTAAAAAAGGCTTGAATAGATATGATATCACCAATGAGAAATATACAAGGTTGTGATCCCTAGCTATCTAGCTTATCCTTGAGGTCCAAGTTGTTTTCTGTTGTCATAGTTTATTGTAGGGATAGTGATCAATTTTTTTTGAGTTTAATATACCTAGTATAAGTTTTTTGTGTTGATAATTGCCCCAGGATCTTGTTCCCATGTTATTGTTTGGTGGGCTAATCTTTGATCTTTTGACCTGAGTTGGTGTTGATCAGAGGCTGAGACAAGAAAGTTCAAGTTGTCTATGTAACCTAAGGCTTTGGTGCCTTGTATAGTATCCACAATTTCAAGCAGAGATGATTTATAGCTTAAGCAGGTATACCACGTATCAAAGTGTAGGTATCTGATATGTAGCTGTTAAAATTCATCATCATTGTTCTCTTGGTGAGGAAAGCATGAATTAGTTTATTATTTTGGGAGCCAACTCCTTTTCTTTTCTAATGCTTGAGAAGGCATGAATGGTGAACAGTGGGGAAGACTGATGTAAGATTGGCAAAAAAATAATCACTCCCACCAGTCTACCTTTTCATGATTCCTTTCTGATAAATTCACAGAATTGAACTAACACCTCTTGGCTTCTTCTGTTAGGTCTTTCTCTGAAGTGAAATGTGTAGATAAACTGCAGTTGTCCAGCTTGGCAAGACAAGAACATGATGAACAACTTCTTTTAGATCTTTCCACATGTCTTAAGAAGTGCAATTGGCCTGTAAAGCAAGGTGCTTATAAAGTCTGCCATCCCCTGTTTTGCAATTATCTCTGTCTCAGCTCTTTTCCATCCTTACATAATGCTTCCTGTGATGGTAACAATCTGGAAAATAGATTAAGTGTGACAACCTACTTGAGTACAGATGGTCTGCCAGACGCAGTTCTTGATCCCACCTGAACCTGCTGCTTGCTTTCATGGAGAGTTGTTGAATGTTGCCTTGATGTTTTCTTCTGTGAGGTAGGGTAAGAGAAGCTCAATAATTGATTCTGTTGAATTGTTAGTTTCATCAAGAGGGAACGGAAGGAGTGTGGTTTTGTTGACTGTGCAGGGAGCTGCAGCCACACATGTAGCATTGAAAAGGGCTTCAGATTTCTCCTAATTTGACATGCATTCTTTACCTTCCTTTGTAGTGAGGGTGTTGATGACGGTCAAATTCTATTTCTTACTAGCATACTTCTTTTCTTGAAACAGAATCATGTATCAAGTTTGATAAGTAGCTATGATAGTTTGGAAAGACCAAGTGCTCAAGTTTGCACAACAACTGGTATAGTATGTGTACATGTAAGTACCCTCTGGTTTTTCTCTCCTTCCCTGTTGAGGTGAGTGTGCACCGCCAAGAAAATTGCATCACATAGAGGCATGCTATGTCACATAGCAGGCCAAGATGCGATGCAATAGGTCTATTTTCCAAGGTAGGGGACCTTGAAAAATGGTCCATAGTATCACATGAAGACATGTTATGTTACATAGCAAGCTTTCATGCGATGAAAATATGTTGGCAGTGATGCTAACCTAAAGTTTGCACAACAAATGTGAGCAGGGAAAAAGGGTGATAGAGGGTGAGCTTATTGTGCTCATGATCTGGGTTGAGGGAATGGATAGCTAAGCAGGAGAAACAACCATATAGTGTGATAGGGGAATACATTAGTTATGTAAGCTTCTTTGTTTGTTTGGGTCACAAAGAAATAGAGTGAAAAATGGAGTTGGTAAAGGAAATGGGTGGGGTACTCGTGTCTCTTTCCACAGATGGGGAAAGAGATGTGGACGTGCGGGGTGGGAGAGTACATAGGAAAGTTCCCCTCATGTACTAGGCTTTTTTGGGGTTGTATTGCGAGTGTTTGTATGCTTATGTTAATTGCGTATCAACAGTACCCCCTTCAGTTAGCTTAGTTTCCTTGGTTAATGGCCTGAAAAACTTAAGCTTTGTTACTTTTCTTTCTGCCAGTTTCTGAATTTTTTTTCTTAAGCATATCCTTTGATTGCTTTGTGTCTACATGCACCAGGTCAATATTGTCTGGATTACACCACACTTTGTACTTCCCACTGAGAGCCTTGAGAGGTGAGTGCTTATCCAGAGCAAATGTGATTGTGTTTTGTAAGCCCTGATCAAAACATTTGATCTTTTCTCTTGTTGTCATAGGATTCAATTCTGGTAGTGTAATAGTCAGCTTGTATTTGAAAAAGGAAATGTTGATCTTATTCCAGTTGCAACAATGAGATTTGATTATGTCTGGCCTATCTTCTTGTGCTGGGATAAGTTTGAGGACTGTTGTGATTGTTGCCTGATGATCAGATAAGTGGTTAGTTAAGTTATCTTCGTCAACAGCAAACATCTGTAAGTAGTCATCAAGGGTGTCATTGGCAACAACTAAATCTAATGTGGGGCCTTTGGTTATAGCTAAACCAAGTCTGTATATTGCGACACCTGCTGGTGAATAGCACTAGGTTGATCCCACACTGGGTCATCAAGTTGTGTGCAGTGCGGCAGCTCAGATTTCATAGGGGCGAGTGTAAATCAGAATGCCTGGTACACACAGATGGCAAGAGTTTGGTCTCAAAAGAAGTATGACTCATCACCTTGCCAAATACCTTGACTCCCAGAGGGATCCTGAGCTTGTACACATTGGTGATGTGAAATCCGAATGCATTGACTGAGATGATACAGGCCACTAGGTCCCACGAGTCCAAGTTGGAAGGATTACTTTGAGCACTTAAATCCTGTATAATAGACAGACTTTTCTTTAAGTGAGGCTGGGTTTGGGTGTTTTGAGTAGCAACAGTTGGGTTAAAGTGCTTGATATAGTCTTGGGTAAAGATATTCTGAGCTGAAAGTTGGTTGTGTAGCTTTGAGAGAGCTCAAGTGCTTCCACAAACTCGGGTTCATCAGATAATTTCTTGACCTGGACGGAATTGTGTGACTGCAAGACACACCGAGGCCAAGACCGACCAAGAGAAATTTAAGGAAATCCTACATTCGTCAACATTTTGATACTCGATCACTTTCACTCTCACTTCCACCCTCGGTCCTCACCCATCCATACCCATCCATCCTCAATCATGGCTGCCAACCCCAACCTGAACATCAGTTCTCGGCCTCACCCACGCTCGCGTGTCTCCCCCAACCCGAGTCCCAGTTCGGTCTCCCCCAATCCAATCCAACTACCTCCCCAGATGCGTGCCCGGGGACGTCTGGGCAGTCTTCCGGCCAGTCTTCCCCACGTCCAGTCCTCCGTTTCCCTCCGCCGACGGCTTCCCGGTAGCGTCATGCCCCCTGGCAGTCCGCTCTTCGAGCAAGCCGGATCCTCGACCCTGGCGATGTCCCCGCGCCAATCACCCGCTGCTGCTCGCCTTCAGTCTGGTACATCCCGCGCTCCCCAGCTACAGAATCAGCAATCATTTTCTAGCCATAGCCTCACGCCTGGTCTCAATCGATGTCTTTCCACCAAGGGATCTACCTGCGGCTCGCCTCACGTACTAGCCAATCTGAAGAAGCCATCGAAAGCTGGCTCCAAGATCAATTCTCATAATTCTTGCGTGTCCGAACATGGCATTCCAGATGACAGAATGAACACTGAAGGCACTGACGCTGGCGATCCAGCTTCATTCTATGACGCCGGTCCAGATCACCCCCTGGAAGGCGATTCAGGCGAAGCTGAACCCGATCAGACTCAATCTGACTGGACGATGACCGATCGACTAAGACTATGGCGCGATGACGCACGCGCTCAGCATCTTTATGAGACGGCCGCTTTCTGGGGCGCAAAAGTTTATGGGCTGACCTCTAGCCCAAATGATGCTTTTTGGCTCGCGCAGGTCTATTTTCTCACCGGTCAATTTGTGCGCGCCGAGAAGATCCTAACGGGAGTTCGAAGGCTTGCCCGAAATGCCAACAGCCTCGATCCGAACAATTTGGATCCGGATTCGAGCTCGTTCGATGATTTAATTCCCGAACAAGCGCGTGTTGGAGGCCACAAGCAGGATGCGGGTGAAAATCCAGTTGAGGACAAAAACACTTTGGCACCCGTGCGCATGACGGATTATTCGACTGCTTGTCGATATCTTGCAGCCCAGTGTATGATTCGCCAAGGTAAGTGGGAGGCCGCTATGGAGATGGTCGGCGACGAAAACCCATTCCGATTAGAGTCGAAAGATCGAAACGGTTGTGATCTTCCGCCGCCCGGAAACCTGGCCGGTCCGACCAAGCCTTCAACGGAGAACGGTGATACATTTCAAGATACGAATCAGCCTCCAACAAAGATTTCTTTGACTAAGAAGTACACCGACCGTGCGAGTAGTCAGGCGACCATGGACGGTGGTATCAAGTTTGAGTCATCGATGTGTTATATCCGTGGCTTGGTTCATCTCCAACATAAATCACTGGACCGAGCCAAGGAATGTTTCCTAGAATCTTTGGCATTGGACGTCAAGTGCTACGAAAGCTTCGAGGCGCTGGTAGGTGGTAACATGCTTGAGCCTGAAGAAGGTGAGGTAATTAGAAGTCCCCTGCCATTCTCTGACATCTTACGTTGTAGTCTTGACGGTCGGAATTCTATCTTTGTATCTTATAGAATGGGAGTTTATCCAGTCGCTCGGATATCATCATCAAACGCCCGAGGACGCTTTGTTCATCAAGTCGCTTTACACCGTCCGACTGAAGAAATTTAACCACAAAGAGGACGTATTTGAAGCTTTTCGACTGTTGAAAGAAAAATATAACCTCTCCGATGATCCAGATGCAGCTTTTGGCTTAGCCGACTGGCTGTTCACCAACTACCGTTTTCAAGATTGTCATCGAATCACTTCTCGGTATGGTACCCCACATATTTCTCTCCTTGATTGCTCTGCCCAGCTGTAAATATTGACCTCGCTCCTTCCTGTCCGGCCAATCGTTAGGATCTTGACGTTGCATGATCATCATCCGCCTACATTACCACTTCATCTCTCATGTATGGCTATGATGCCACATCTACGTCCTTCCCTCTTTTTGCTTGCGCACGATCTAGTGGAACGAGATTCGAACTCAGCCATCAGCTGGTATGCCGCTGGGCTGTGGTACTTCAGTCAGAAGCGGTGGGAAGAATCTCGGAGATTTTTTTCGTTCGTTGTCTGTATCTCTCGTCACTATGCTTGTCTACCCTACCCATCCCTGACCCACTGTCATGCATGACCCGTCAAACATTCACTTGTCACAGCAAGTCTGCGCTAATGGACTCTAGATTTGCTCCTGCCTGGTTCGGTTTCGGGCACGCACTCGCATATGAAGGCGAGCACGATCAAGCGATCACGGCCTACTCGACCGCTTCCCATAATTTTCAAGGGTAAGCCGAGCATTTTTCGAGATCTTTGAGAGATCCGTCCGCCTGCTGATCAGAACACTGAGGGTATGCGAAGGTCGCACTTGCCTCTGTTGTTTATAGGAATGCAGCACATTCAGCTTGCCAATCCTGCCCTTGCGTCTGACTATCTGACGGCTGCGAGTGAAATATGTCCTTTCGACCCACTCGTCTTGCATGAACGCGGGGTGGTGCACTATTATCAAGAACAGTACGTCGTCACCTAGGATTTGTTTTGCGATCTGCCAACTGATTTTGGTTCTGAAACCAGTTGGGAGCAGGCCGCTGAATTGTTCGAATCGACTATCAAAGCCTCGCAGAACAGCCAGACAGATCCCAAGATCTGGGCACCCACCTACCTCAATCTCTCACATTGTTACCGACGATTAAAGTGAGTCGTTCTTTTTGTGTATCTCACTTTGTAATCGTCTGCGCGTCTACTCGTCCGTTCCGTTCTGATCTGTTTTCCTGGAAAGAAAGGCGCTATTCAGACGCGCTCCAAGCTTCCAAACAGGCTAAGTTCCTCCAACCTCGATCAGCTGCTGCACTGACAGCGACCGGGATGGCTTATCATGCACTTGGCAAAAGCACCGAAGCCATTCGGATGTACCATGAGGTACGAGCCCAATTTTTTTTCGTGTCACTCGAAGCAGTACATTGTTCTTCTCATCCCACTAATGACCCATCATCAATCTTGGCTGTTCAGTCCCTGGCCATCTTGCCTGCCGATCCGATGACGACTTCCCTCCTAAAATTCTCGCTTGACCTAGAATGTCTCTTATTCCCTTTACCTGACCGACCCGCTTCGCCACAAGTATCTCCGCAAACGTTTCCAGGCTTACCTAAGCATGCATTTGAAACCTGGAAGGGAGATTTGGAGGCATACCAGAGCAGGCTGGATGGGCAGTATGGCCTCGCTTGTACTTCCGCCGTCCTGCTTGGTTCCGAGGAAGTGGACCACAATCAGATGGAAGAATGAGTGTCAGAAGTTAGGGACCGGAAGCTTTCCCATGTGTGTAATAAACACTGATGTATGATCAGAGTGGGATGTGAAGCCCACTCTTAATGAAGAAGGTTGGATCATAAAAAGTATCACGGGTCATGGAATGTGAAAGCGCTCATGACTGCCATCGGGAATAGTCACTGTTTACCCCTTTGACCGAGTGAGACAGATTCACTTGAACTCTTTTAATGCAATGGGTGATTGCAGATTCCATGCTGTCGCGATGGGCTTTGTAAGCTTAGCGTGAGAGTTGTGCAGGTTATTTGAAGGTGATAATTTTATTGGGTAGGTCATAGACATCTCACTGATTCCATTTTAGACCAATTTGTTGTGCTCTGCTCAACAAGAGGCCCATGACACTTAATGTGATATCATTTTTAAGCACTTATGTTTGAACACATACATGTGAAACTAGAAAGGTTTTGATATAGTTCAACTGTAATTTGGAGCCAAAGCAATCATGGATGTACCATGAAACCAGTATCGTACTTGATGTTTATACACATCAAAGTAGAAAAACATGAAAACCGAAACACATTTTTTTTTTTTTTTTTTTTTTTGATGGCAGTAAGATGATTACAGGAATGCTCAGAAAACCTAATGAGAAAAAAAAAAAAAAAAAAAAAAAACTGATGAGGATGGTTGGTTATGGAAATTGAATGAAACAATTTTTTTTTTTTTGGGACTTGTAACATGAAAGTAGTACTCTTCATTTCTACCACTCAAAACCCTTTATTCAGCCCCAGAGGCTGGTTTTAGAATTTTTTTTTTTTTTTTTACTTTTTTTCTTATCAATTTTAGGTCTTTGGTAAATTATTTACACCTCCTGAACAAGTTGTTCAACTTTTCATAGTAGCAAAAAAATTTACATACATGGCAACCATTTTTTGGTATTGGATCATGCTTGAACATAATCCCATAGTCTGGGAATTATTGGATACAGGAGGTTATGATCATATTATTTTCCTTAGAGATCCTTGTGTGTGTGTGTGTGTTGATTCAATACTGATTGAAAAGATTACAATACTTTGGTTATCTTCTTCAATGCCTAAGTCATGCTTGTATTGACCAATGATGGTATGTTTTTTTTTTATTCTGGTCCACCTTTTGGATTGAATGGATTTGAATTGATTTGTAGAAATGAATTTTTCTCCATCTATGAGATTACAGGGAGTATGAAAGATGAAGAAGAAGGCATCATCCTCTGTAATTGATGTAATATATGTTTAGAAAGCTTTGAACCATCTGAGGGGAAATGAGGTGAAAGAAGTTCACCTTCATACCTTACATTCCTTCACAAACTAATCCAAGGAGCTTTTGAAGATTGGGAGAGCCAGGAAGTATCCCATCAGAATGGGGAATATTTGAGGCAGTCATTGATGGTCATTAGAATAGCCCCCCAATGCCAGGGGCCCTGCAAATGTACATTGTGTTTTTTACTGTATCTACAGTACTGGTATACCCTCCCAACAGGGAAGAACTGTCCTCAAAAGAGGCAACTTTTGCATAAGAAAAATTGAAAGGAAGTACACTCCTTGCATCAGGCACATCTTTAAAACTGAAAAACAAGAATATGTGATGAAAGGCTTACATAATTACAGTCCGTATCAAGGTGACTTGTCGACGAGAGCAGACAAAGAACTTTTTTAGTTCTCTGATTGTTTTCATTTTTCACCCAAAGCCAGCACATGAGCCTTCCCTTTATGCAAAGCAACTTCCTTTTCTTTTTGCTCAATGCATCATGCGCTGAAAGGTGTGTACTATATGCCTGTGTATCACTGCACAGTTCACAATCGTACTGACGATCATGAGCTGACATCATGATGAACATGGATCAGTGACTTGTATTGAATGGACATGAGTAACAAGGGTGGGCTTGAGCCTTTGGGCCACCACAACCCCCAGACACTAAGGCACTGGATTTGAGAGGGATTCTGAGGTGATTTCAAACATGACACCATGTGCTCTCATCGACGAGTCACCTTCATATGAACAGGGTGTGGGTTGTTTGATATTAGGGAAATCACAATTTTGAGTTTTTCTGAACATCCCATGAATACTGTGGCTATTTACTCCCATGAGGATCAAAAATTTTTCCTATAGATTCTTCAACCCCACAAATTCACAATATTTCCCTATCTGCAGAAAGATATATATGTATATAAAACCTATTGTGCCTGTGGCTTTTTTTTCTTTCCTCTTATGTGCAGACCTCACTCCTCCAACCACTCCATGATCAGAAAGCTTATATATATATATCAGAGTTGTGGTGTGCATTCCCATTAGTCATACCAAATTGGTCAAACACCCAAGTCTACCCCTAAAGAAAGTTTTTTTTTTTTTTTCTGTTGTTGTTGTTGTTGTTGTTGTGAGGGCCAATACTTTTCTGAAAGCATTATTATTTTCTGGTAAGACATCTCAAGAAAAATCCATTGAGTCATTTATTTTTTCTTCAAAAAAAAGAAGATTGCCTGTATTTACTTAAGAATTTCAGGGTGACAATGTTTGGGAAGAAAAATAAGATAAAATAAATACCATGGTAAACTTATAAAGGTTTGTGCTGCTAAATAAAAAGAAAAAAAAAAAAAAAAAAAAAAAGAGAGAAAAATACTTCAAAATATTCTTGTTGATTACTTGTATTTAATCTTTTTTTTTTTTTTTTTTTCCATACTCATGCTATTTTCCCATGTTACTACAACCAAGTCAGTATAATGTCCTAATGACCTGACCATCAAAGGACACTTCTGTCATCCAGGTAGCACTACACAATTCAGTACTTTTTTTTTTAAAAAAAAAACCCATATTAGAAGATTTTATGATGATTGATTATGAAGGTTTTTAACTTAAAATTCAAACTTCAAAGAGGTGAAAGGTTTTTGGGGGA
Source organism: Cronartium quercuum f. sp. fusiforme G11 (assembly GCA_015951145.1). Taxonomy (NCBI): domain Eukaryota; kingdom Fungi; phylum Basidiomycota; class Pucciniomycetes; order Pucciniales; family Coleosporiaceae; genus Cronartium; species Cronartium quercuum. Next base: position 1,271,763 of record MU167208.1, read on the forward strand.
AAGGATACCTCTGAGCCTGGCACAACCCACAAGCTTTTATTTTATTTTATTTTATTTATTTTTTTTCTTCCAAAAAGAGAAAAGCCAGGAGAAGAGGTAAAGAGTGACATGCTTGATGAGTGGGGGGTACACAATCTATAGACTCAAATATCAAGTAAAAGTTCTCCTTGGACTTGTCACACTCAAAGCCTCTAGTTCTGCATTATTGGCTTTTTACTTTATTTGGTTTGGGCACTCATAGCATCATGCTTTTTTTTTTTTTTTTTTTTTTTTTTTTTTTTTTTTTAGCTAGCTAGCTAGCTTACCTAAATGGTGATACAATTATGAGTTTCAGGTAAAAGGTAAACCAATCACAATTTTTACCTCATTCTCATACTAAAGTCAATAGTTGGAACCATTCATCAAGTCTGTCAATTTGAGTTGCAAATCTCAATGGTCACCAAACCCTGGAACTTTTTTTTTTTTTTTTTTTCAAATCTTTTGTTGTTGAGCCATTGCCTTGCTCACATCTTCATTACACTCACAGCACATCCTTGCCTGCTCAGACCAGATCACAACAACTGCTTTCAAGACTCTTCTCAATCCAGGTTTTGAAACACTCGGTGAGAATATGATACAATAACCAGCCCACTTGTCAGTTTATGGTAATAAGTGTGATATTATTGTAAAAATAGATTCTATGCATAATGAGTTCAAGCTCTGTGAGTGTTCTTCCCTTCCATTCAGGTGAGAGGTTCTTCTGTTTTCAAATGTCGGGACTGATTTGTTATACAATATTGCATAACCTTATCATATACAACAATACAAAAAAAAATAGCATTATATGATTTACCAGTTTTAGTAGATCACCTTTTGCAGTCTGTTGTTAATACAGAACTCACAAAGATATGTGTAATCCTCAAAAGCTCTTTGGCAGGCAAGAGAGTGCCAGGATTTTTTAGCCAACGTCCTAATCAAATTCGCAATTTTGTCTCCTCAACTGTCAACAAACTTCAATTAGATACATACAAGACTGAATCAAACTTGAAATCAATTTTTTTTGGTAGTAGTGGTGGTGGTGAGTGGCGGGAGAACATATATGGCCAACACACTCAAACGCACTACTTGGCACTTTAGTTCCTAAAACAAATTGCAAGACATCTAAGGGCAACCCCTTTGCCACATCTTACAGTTTGATAGTCCAAAGGATACAAGGTAGACTCCAATGATTAAATGATATCAAGATATGATGATAGACATGTATATATGTGAGAAAAAAAAAGAAAAAAGAAACAGGATGCAAAATGCATAAAGAGAAGAGTTTAAATTATCGACTGAATTGCTACGGGACAAAAAAAGATACAAACAGGCAAAAAGGGAAGGGCAAAAGAGAATTAATATACAGAGTACAAAAAAATCATAAATCATTCTATACACATTGCAATAGTAGTAGTGGTAGTCAGAAAAAGGAGAATTGAACAAGATGTAAGGAAAAAAAAGAATACTTTGATCAAGTATGTGAGTCCATCTCTTGCACGTCCCAGTAACTTGGTGGTAGGTCCTCAGCTACAGCAGCAGCGGTTGGAACAGCAGAAGGTGTTGAGGTTGCGTCTTCTGATGATGACTGTTCCCCACGCGGCGTACTCGCGTGACGTGGAGCCGACACAAGCTACGAGGAAGAAAGAAGTGACATGTAAGCAAGCGATTAGACACAGACAAATAGATCATACAATAAGTTTACCTGGATGGGTAGGGATATGTGTAAGTCGGATGACTGGTTGGGTACTGAGACAGTCAAGTTAAAGTAATACTTTTTGTCCAAACACAATCATTCGTGAGCTCTTTCTCTCTCTCTGCAGAATGGACCGCAGAAACAAAACTGACCTGGATGGCGATGTTCTGACAGCTAAAATTCGGAACCGCGTTGCTCACTAGCATCAAGTCTCCCTGATACCTCCTACTCCAGTGTGTATTGGTATCCGAGCGAAGGTGAATTCCCCCATGAGGCCCATCAGGGCGCGATGAGCCTTTGGCGAGCGAATTCTGTTTGTATGCACAACTTTGTGAGAAACGATAGTAACGAAAGATGGAGAATCTACCTTACCTCATGTGTACCGGAGACGCCGAGGGCAGTGAGGATGGCACGCTGAAGGAGAGAGACCTTGAAGGAGGGTTGCGAGAAGTCTGTCGTGATGGAGGGGTCTGAGGAGGTGAACTTGATGTAGTACGGTAGGGGATTGTTGCGCGCATAACAGAGCGGTGAAGGAAGGAGAACCATGACTTGGGATAGGGGGTGACATTAGCTCTGTGTCTTTGAGAGGTAAAATACAATAGCACTAGAAACTCACCCTCGTACCAAGCCGTCCTCCCCTGTTCGCACGAAGAGTGAGAAGCTGGTAGCTTGATGTGTTGACGGATCTTACGACCCATCCAGCCATCTGGGTCCTCCATTGGACTGGGAAAAGGCAAACCCAGGTTTTGAGCGGCTAGACGAGTAAAGGAGCTTTCGGGCGGCTGCGACGGTCTTGAGAGCAGCACGAACGGCGCTAGAAGACGGTCGTTAGTTCTCAGTAGGCCCCTACGGGCCAGTGTAACTTTCTAAATTCCACCAAAAAACCACTTTAGTATTGTTGTTTGCGCAAAAAACGTAAAAGGGACTGACGACATAATACTTGATGGATGCCCATTCAATGATCTTTGTCGGCATGTCATGTCGTGTGAAAGATGCTATTGGGTCCGGCATCGAGCTAGTCAAGGCAAAACTCGGGGGGAGCACCGGATGGTTGGCATAAGTAGTCGGGAGTGAGAATTTGAATGGGAATGTCATTGTCCCGCTCAGTTTCTGATCTAACGTCGACAATAGTGGCGGCTGATAGAGTGACTGATCGAGTTGCATAAACACTGTCTCGTCACTGTGCATGAGATGAATGATATGGGAGTGAGTACTGCGCTGTGCGTAAACTGAAGGAGGTGATTTAATCGGACTCACCGCAAGGCATTCCCAGCGTTGTTACCCTGAGCCCGAACTACTAGCGTGCTCACCACACCCTTGCACTTGACCCTGATCTCGCTGAAGGATTCGCCGACGTCGCCCAAAACAAGCTTTAGCTCGCCTTGTAGCTCATCATCCACACCTTGAAGTAAGACCGGGTAACGCGCCTGTGAGGGCGAGAAGAGCGTGAGTTGGATCTTTCCCGAGCTCGAGGTGACGATATGAGGCTTTAAGCTAGCGCTTTGAGCTCTAGATGTCGACATGTTGGGAGCAGCGGATGTTGAGTAGTAGGGCATCCGGTGCGACCCCCGCGTGTTGGGAATCGATGAGGCGCCTGAGTAACTAGCCGGTCGGCAAGCATTGGTAGGAGCTCGACGGGTGTAGGTCGGTAACTCATCACCCGGGGATGGCTCAGTAGCATTACGATTGGGAGGTCGAGCGGGCGGGGAACGACCTGCAGGTGTGGGCAAGAGAGGATTGATACTGGGTGAAGCCAGGAAGGCGGAGAAAGGTCTCGGATGCCTGGACCTGGCGGGAGAGAAGTGAGAGTTGAAAGTTAGGGTCGAAGGGATTTCTCAAGGAAAGACAGTAGACGTAACTGAATCCTACGTCTAGACTGTTCCGGGGAAGAAAGAGAAGAGGTAGAATGGGGGGTGCCTAAAAGAGATGAATAGCGGTCCATGGTCCGAGTCAGGCTACTCTCGAGACGATCGAGGGCAGATGGGAGTGGGATAGAAGATCTAAGCGACTGAGAAAGTGATGGGGAAGGTATTTAAGTTGAGGGAGATGAGATGAGTATCAGAGTGAATGCATGTTCTTTACCGAAATCAATTCGTCTGTACGAGTGTCCAACATGATAGAGTAAATAATTGAGGATGAGAATTGTTGAAAATTAAATTTGAGAAGAGAGATACAATGAATGAGAATGAGAATGAGAGACTGAGTGAAGTATTTTAAATATTTAATCAAGTTGGTTGATGAAATAAATTAAAAACAAGTCAAATGGGAAAATGTAAATAAGTAAATAAGTAGAAATTGCTGACTGGATGAGATGAGATGAGGTAGTTGGATGGGATGGTCATCAGAACCAAACCTGATTTGGTTAAAACTCATCGTGGCTTAGTGTGATCACTAAACTAAACAACTTAATGGTCAACAGTCACTAAGTCATACCGTACATCTTTGACCTCTTCCGTCTATCGTTGATCAGGTCAATCTCAACTCAACACACTCACTCTGTCCTCATCACTTCAATAACTGTCTCTTAACACCAAACAAAACCAATCAAACTGAATATCATATCTGCCTAAACCTTTTGGCCTGTTTCTTAATTCTTTTCTTTTTTTTGTAATTTCATTCTTGCACAGTTTTCTCTCTTTGAGGGTGTGCACCGTTATCAAAAGATATACAACTTACAGCAACAACTTTGAGACGGTTTTTCATTAAAAAATAAAAATAAAAATATACGATATAATCTGCAATTACTCACTCATTGAGCATCCCAACATGTGTTTTATAAAGGGGTGAATATCAAGTATTGAGCTCATCAACTTACACACTTCCTACTAGCCAGATGTTTTTTTTATTCATCGAATTAGCCGCATCATTCAATCACGACGAGTGGTATGTTCCAACGGGTTCACTTGTCCGTTCTTCATCAGCTACATCCAGTGACCCTATAAGTTATCAACCTAAACCATCAGATAAAAGCATGTCGAGAACAAGTGATGTCGTTATAACTTACCAATATCATTGAAGGCAATAGGCTCCTTTGTGTCAAGGCTGTCTGATGACTCAATGGATTCAGGGTCCGCGGTCGTATCAACCTTGTCAGATGCTGATGACACGATGACACTATCAGGTAGTGAGACTTCATTGCACTGCACATCTTCCGAGTGTTCTGACGGTGAACTAGTATCATCATCATTCAAATTTGAATTTGACTCTGGGACCTCACTGGCCACCAAATCATCCAGAATAGCCATATTAGGTCTATCTGCGCCGTCAAGAAGACTAGGGCTGTCTTTAACACCAGAGGATTCTGTGTCGCTAACGTGCGGAGCTGTCGGTGGTACATCAAGATCGATAGGTGGCTCATTTTCTGTTTTAGGACCTTCGGAAGGAATTGATACAAGCAATCGTTCCAAAATGTCACCATCACCAACTGAAAAGTGTCCGTCCCCGTCGCTGCTTGGCGTTTTCACTGCCGGTTCATGAGCCTCTGCCAGTAACCAGTCATCGTCTTCCACGGCACGAGCCTTCGCAATGACAGTGCCAGTTGAACCGCATCCATCTTGTGTAGAGTGGAATGTAGCGGACTGTCCTTCGCTTTGAGGAGAGCCATCCGGTGGTATTAGCACTGATGGCTGAAGAACAGCGGAAATCGGGCCGGTGGATCCTATTGGTTCAGGGTTTTCAACCAACTGGCTCTCAGTAATCTCGTCAAATTGACCTTCATCATCGGCTGATGTCTCACCAGACTGATCAGACGCTACCGAGACACTATCCTCTTTTTCCGCTGGTGACCTCACAAGAGTAGGAATAGATGAACCAGCCTCTACGATATCTGAATCATTGACAATAATGTTTTCTTCCTCATCAGCGATAGACTTTTTCTCTTCATCAACAATAGCTTTTTCTTGTGCATCGGAAGCAGACTTATCGACAATAGTCGAAGACTCTTGCGGATCTCCAGCGAGCATCGAAGGAACAGATTGGTCGAGTTTTTTGGCCTCCCCGAGTTGCTCCGCATTTGATTGGTCAGACTCCATCAATTCGTCGTTTTCGTCATCTTGATCAGTTAACAATGGCGGCTCATGATCAGCGTCAGTCGAAATCCCTGATTCCATCACTTCATGCTCTTCCCTCAATTGGCTGGTGGTGATCTCAGCGAATTGTTCTGCGGCGTTGGCTGATGAATCACTGGGCGTATCAGAGGTTACTGACGGACTACTATCCTCACCGCTCGATGACCCCATAACAGGGGGCGTAGTTGGACTAGGCTCGACAGGGTCCGTATCATTAGGAATACTTTCTTCGGATTCAGGTGGAGGAGGATCATTCGGAGTCATTGAGGGTGCTGACGTGTAAGCAAGAGGCGTCGAAGGTATAGATTCCTCGAGTTCGGTAGCTTCGGCGGGCTGCCCCGAAACGATCTCGTCACATGCAGATAGTTGCTTGTCTTCATCATCCGGAGGAGCTGTCAGTTGTACCTGAAGATCAGCTGGAGTCGGATCGCTTGATTGTACTGGTTGGATATTTTCATCGAACTGCGTCGCAAGGATATTCTCAAATTGTCCCTTCTCATTGGTCGATATTCCACTCGACGTACCGGAGGCTGCAGATGGACTATCTTCTGCACCAGCCGGTGGACTCATGGCAGCGGGTGTAGTCGGACTATGCATCACGAGATTTGAATCATCGGGTATGGCCGTTTCTGGCTCTTCAGAAGGATGGCTAGACAAAGTAGTCGACAATGATTCAGTGAGCGTGAGAGGTATAGATTTGTCCGGTTTCATGGCCTCAGCGACTTGCTCCTCATTTGGGTGGTCAGACTTATCGAGTTGGCCGTCATCGTCATCCAGGGTAGTCGACAATGGCGGCTGACTATCGACTTGAACAGGACGACTCGAGTCTATCAGTCCATTTTCTTCCCCCATTTGACTCGCCGTGATCTCATCAACCTGTCCCTTGTCATCAACCAATGATTTGCTCAACAAATCGGACGCTAATGCTGAACTACCTTCTTCGTCAACTGTTGTGCTCATAAAGGTGGACGGAGTTAAATCATTTTCAACAGGGTTCTTATGATCTGGTGCGGCCTTGACTTGTTTGGCAGGAAGAGAATCATTCGGAATCATTGTCGACACTGACACTTGACAGAAGGACGTCGGAATTAATCCTTTGTCCACTTCGGTGGCTTTGACCGGCTGCTCCGCATTTGGTGGGCCAAACTCATTCAGATAGCTGTCTTCGTGGTCACGAGCAATCGGCAGTGTGGACTGGAAATCAGCCTGAGTCTGATTGCTCAATTCTATCAATCCATTCTCTTGGTCATGATTCGCAGAAATCAAATCGGATCGGCCCTTGTCCTCGCTTGCTGCTTCACTAGTACCGGGAGCTCCCGAGATGACTTCCTCTTGGCCAGTTGGTGGCCTCCTGGTGGTGAGCGTGGTTAAATCATGCTCAACCAGATCGGGATCGACAGGCAAGGTCGTTTCTTGATTACCAGAAGAAAGAGACTCCGGAGTAGGTGATGGGACTTGCATAGATCCGGGGGTTATCAAAGACTTCTCCGGTTCGATGGCGTCCGTGAGCTGCTGGTCATCAAAAGGAGAATCGGCCGGAGTCGTGGATGAGACTTGCATATGGCCCGGCGGCGACAAAGACATCAATGTCTCCGAGTCGGTAATTTTGGGGAGTAGCTCCGGGTTCAGTTGATCAGATTCAGTCCATTGCCCCTCTTGGTCCTCTTCGCCCTCTTCATCATCGGTTGAAGGGTCATCTGCAGACGCCACCGATGAACCGATCTCCTGGCTAGCCAAAGAGTTGACGTCGCTATCGGAGTGAGCAGGTTCTGTTGACTCAACAACGTCAGTCGAGTGGACCAAAGGCTTTGTGGGATCGGTTACAAGTGCGGTGCCGACCGGCTCAAGGGCTGTCTGAGGTTTGACGGAGAGAGAACTTTGTAGCTTATGACTGGGTGGTGTCAGTGATGAAGATTTCTTCAACCTGGTCACTTCGGCGAGCCGTTCTTGAATTGATTGGTCGGATTCAGTCTGTTGCCCTTCTCCGTCGCGGTTGCATGGAGGTAGATCCGAAGCGACTTGAGGATCCACCAGCTCGCCCACCGCGAACTTTACGTTGCGATAAGGTGCTGCAGGCGATAGCGCTTGGTTATGTCCTGAAGGCCCACCAAGCTTACCAAATGAAATCAAAGTGTTGATCGGATTGTTGATGAGTACGTTACCAATTGGATCAAGGGATTTGCAAGGTGCTGCGACGGGAGATTGTTTTCGAAGTCTGTGATCAAGCGGCATCAAAAGAGTGAATTTCTCCAATTCTTTCACTCCAAAGGACTGTTTTGCAGTCGTCTGGTTAAATTCAGTTTGTTGCGCGTTGCCATCTTGAGCAGATGACGAGTCATCCGAAGTATCAGATGCGATTGAGGGGTCTGTCTCCCGGTCGGTGGCAGACCCCAAGTTGCGGTCAGGGTGAGGAGGTGTCATCTGATTAAGTCTTGAAAACCCGGCAATTTCACTGGAGGGAACCGATTGTTTTAACAAATTGGCGACATGCGCGAGCCCGGAAGTCTCAAGGGATTTTCGAGGTGCGGCCAAAGGGGAAGGTTTACGGAACCAAGTCGGCGACTGAGGCTGTATTGTAAGTGGAGATAGAATTTTCAGTTCGCAAATCTTTGCTTTATCTATTCAAGAAAGGGTCAGGGTTACCAAACCCGCCTATCTAGGACCTCAAAACGGGTAGCTTACCACATAAGACGACGATGATTTGTGAGATAACGACCTGTCACGCGGTCTCATTATGATGGGCTCAGCCGGCAGAATATGTGATAATGCACTATTTTCCGGACGTGATGATCCCTCCGGAGAAGTTAAAATGGGGCGCCGTTGTTGAGAGAGGATAGCGTCTTTGAAACGGACCCCAGTGTGCTCGTTCTGAAGCGCCTGAAGAGCGACCCTTTCTGTGAATGCTTTGGTGGTCTCAGGAATGCCAACAGCGGGGCTGATAGAATCTCCCAACTCTGAAACTACTCGTTTGCCCTCTGCTTTGGCCGCCATCGATTGTAAGGACTGCACTCGGGAATTAAGTTGACGTATGTTGATAATGTGATGCGTTAATGCATGCGTAATGTTGTGGATCGACCTATTGATAGTATCAAGGAATGGTGGTCTGAAAAATAAAGTAAAGGATGAGTTATCAAGTCAAAGATCACAAGAAAAGGATGTCACTCAACTGTATTTGTCGGCGGCCAGATTTGATGTTAGATAGTCTTGTTTTCAGATGTTGAAGAGCTACCGAAACTTGGGTGGTACCAAGCTTAATGTCCTATGTTGAAAAAAATGATAATTGAGCAAAAGTGATGTCGATGAAAGACGTGCGAATCCTCACTCGGGTCAATCGTCTCATATTCTTCTGGCGTGCCAATTGCACTGGTCCTAGTTGACGTGATCCAATGACTTTGGAATAACCAGGATCGTTGTACGCCCGCAAAAGTCGCTTCACTTCATCATGCTTCATGTCGGCTGCAAGGGGGGTTGATTTTAGTTTTGGGTGAACTATGGCGTAGAGATAGAGAAAAATCGCACCTTTCGACGCTCCGCTCTCCAGCGCGCGGACTTTTTGAAAGCGAGAATCCAAATACGACCTTGCTTGATGAGCTTGCTCGATCAATTTGTTCACATGGGAAGAAAGGGTCGAAAGATCGGCCATTCCCCATTCTTTCAAAGTGTTTCGGTCCGTTGAAGAGCCAGGCAATCGAAGTGGCTTATTGCACTCGTCGATATACCTTTGACAGGTACGGCAGACAGATGCCAGCTTTGGGGATCGCTAGCGGTCAGCCCAGGGACGTCCTTTGTCACATCACGAAGGGATGTCTTACCGATTGTAATCCTGAATCGGACACTTCGGTGATGCGCACTATAGCTCGGTCGATGCCGATTTCACTGAGCAAAGCCAAACTTTCGACCTCTGGACTAGCGAGAATTTTGGGGACTAGGGTGTACTCTAGAGGTCTTATCGGGAGCGAAGTTGGGCCAGGTTTAGTGAAAAACATTTGTGTATGATCATCGAGGGGTAAACCAGCCTTTGGCTGATGTGGCGATGGCGTAGATGTTGAAGAAGACCCACGAGGACGGTCGGATAGGCCAAATTTTTGATCTTGAGTTGTGACTGAGGTTCAAAGAGCGGCCGAATGGATTAAGGAAGGGATCACATTTGACCCATGAGTCACATTTAGAAGTGCGAAAGTGGAAGAAAACATCAGAGGAATGAGCGAACCAACTGGATTGCTTGCGCTGTCTGGAGAATCGTTTCTTGATGGTGTGAACCCAGGTAGTTTGACTGCCTTAGGAAACAGTGGAGCTGTGGATTTACGTTCTGCTAGAGAATTGCTTGCCAAACCAAACAATGACATCGCAGAGGTCTGGGCCTCAATCGCCAAGGAATGGTCGGCATTCCTTTCGATATTGGAGTCCGAGCTGGCAGGGGGTGGGGGAAGTTTTGCCCATCCTTCAGGTGGACTCTTCGAAAACATAGCTGCACTGACTGCCGGAACATGCATTCGAGACTGGTCCGAATGATCGACACTATCTCGCGGCGCCAGTTTAAGAGCGGGTTGGGTTTTAAATGTAAGACTGGATTGGGTAGAGAAGACTGTCTTCTCAGGAACACCAAAAGCCTTGGGAAGGGTAGGTTGCATCGACGAAGGCCCAGCAGGCGAGAAAAATTTGGTTGCGGGCGAGGTCGAGGAACGGGGCTCGAGAGAAGAAAAGTTGACAGGTGAGATGACGGGCGAGGCATTGGCATCTGCGACGGCCCCACCTCCATCGCGGGGTGATGGCGGCGAGCCCCTGTGTTGAGCAAAAGAAAGCGGGTTTTTTGAAAGCGCACTAAAGTTTGCACTCGAGCTCGAGCCCTTGACCATGTGGCTGGAGGGAGCCGATGTCGTCGCTAGATTCGGCGTTGTATTGCTGTTTTCTCTCAGTCCCCAAGTCGCCCCACGGAGTGCGTTGTCCTTCGAAGGACCAGAGGAACTTGTTGGAGTGGGGTTGACGTCGCCAAAAATGTTTCCCGTATCAGTAGGTAGAAGCTGGGGGAAATTTGTACTGGACTGGAGGAATGTGGATCCACTAGTAAATTGTGCAAACCCTGTGGGGGCGGCTTTGTCTGGGGTGTTTGTTCCTATAGTATCACTTGCATTTTTACTCGGGCTCGGTTTAGCAAACGCAGCAAAGCCGGTAGAGTTGCTCGCGGAGAAAGTGGAGGGTGTAGCACTAGCTGATGTTGCAGTCTGTCCGAAGGCAGTCTGCCCAAAAGAGCCTTGTCCGGCCTTGACAATTGATGTACTGGGTTGTTTGTCTGTGGTACCGAAAGCAGACTGGCCAAAGGCGGATTTTCCAAATGCTGGTTCTCCAAATGCCGGCGATCTGACCGTCGTTGTTCCGAAAGCAACTTGACCAAAGCCAGACTTTCCCAGAGAGGATTGTCCGAAAGGTACTGATGGCACTGTCGTACCTTGTGGAGCGAAGGCGTTCGTCGGAGTGGGTACAGGTGGCAATTTGCTAGCGGAAATGTTTCCTACGGCACTGTTAGGACGCTCTGCTGGTGGGGAGTTGATTCCGGGATCGGTTTCCAAGATATTTGACGCGAGAATTTGATTTACCCAGGTTTCAGCAGGCTGAGCAAGCTGGGCATTCCACAGAGCGAGAACGCCATCAGTTGTATAGCACCAAACCGTCAGGCTCTGTGGGGTAGAGAAGGTAGCCGCCAGACCAAGAGGCGAGGCAGGTTGGTAGGCTTCTTCTGAAGCTGGAAGCTCCATACGCTCGGCTTCGCTTAAAATAAGTCGAAACGGTTCGTTGTTGGCGTCGAAGCCGATGATTCCCAGCTCAGTACTATTTGACAGAGAAAGGACAATCAGATGTTGCCAAGTGGCAGGGGAAGACGCAGGGAGCTGGGTCAAAAGTCGGCTAGGAGTCGATTCCTGGACGCCCTGCGAAGGTGTCGGGTCTGGACTTTTTCGGAATGTGTATTCGGGAAGGTTTATTTGACGTCGGACATGCAGGACGTAGGTCTCCGTGACAGGTGCATCTCCATCAATCTTGGATTTCGGTTCGGTGTAAGTGACGAGATGGTTTTTTTGGTCTATCCATTTGATATGAAGAACTGGATGATAGGGTATTTTTCATCAAAAAGTCATAAGCGTAGCAAACATTGAGAGAGGATAATACCGCTGACTTACCCTCCATACCCTCTTCTTGTACCGGCGCGGGAGGCTCGATCACCCCCTTCGGCTGCCCCTCATGTGTGAGATACTCGAGTTTGCCACTAGTATAGCCTACGACTAGTCGCTTACCCATGGGACTCCATTCGGCCGCTGTGACGGACTGGCCAGTCCAATATACCTTGCCAGATTCGTACAGATCGAGTACTCGGACTGTGTGATCACCATAGACGACAGCCAACGTTCCGGCAAAACTTCCGCCGGGTGCTGGATTTGGTACTAATGCTTGCAGATGAATATTTGAGTGAGCAGCTAGCTGTCGTAGTGGAGCAACGTGTGCCTGACTAATAAGAGTTTGTAACGAGAATACAGAGACGGCTCCGTCCGAAGTAGCGGCCAGGATCAAACGGTCGGAGGCAGCGAAAGCCAGATGGGTCAAAACAGCGGAAGCAACGTTGCAGAATGACGATATCGGAATCACGGCGCGGGCGTTATCCGAGGTAAACCAGGTGATCTCGTGTTCGTCCGCCTCTTCTAGGCTTTTGGAAAGTGTCTCGATGCGTACGAGGAGGAAAGCAGGTCCGGATTGAGGATCATCATAAGATTGGACGGCTACGACGGCCCACCCGAACTGAATTGAAACGGCAAAAAGCGACGGTCGAATGTTGGCAGGGATGGCGAATGGGTTGGAAAGGCGCAAGTGAGCTCCATTCTTGAAGGGCTTGACTGAAAGCGTGTCCTATGATCAAGACAGTTAGTATCGCTTTCTTATGTGGCGACATCAAATGTAGTCTTACCTGAACTTCTTTCTCGAGCAGATCCATCGTATCGTCATGAAAAATCTTCGATCGCAGGTGGCTTTCAAAAATTGGTCAGTGATCAGGAGTGACCGTTGCCTTCGACAAAGGGCGCGGACACGCGTGAACAGGTACCAATTTTAAGATACGGTCACCCGACGCCCCGACCCTGTGAGACTTTTAACCAGGGTTTTTTTTTTTGACATTTCGCACTATGTACAACTGTTCTCATCTGTAGTTACTGTAATCCTACAATCTCTTCGTGAGTCTCTTCTCAGGGTTGGACCATCATTCTTCTTGAGAGTTTAACCAGGGTTGACTCTGGGGCAAAATCAAATTATTACAGAAGCATCATGCCAAGGCACCCTCATGCCAGCACATGAGTATGATAACTTCCCTCACTGGCAAGATCACATAACCCGAAAAGTCTTGATTGCTGAAGCCTGTAAAGATTCTGATGGGCACTTAAGGTGGTCAGTCAGCTCTCAAAGTTGAAGCATAGCCCAGTACTATAACATCACTGCCAGAACAATTTCCTTGGATCATCTTTGATCCAAGATTTTGTCTACAGCCAATGAAAGCCTTGGACAAAAACTATCAAAACTGCCCAAGGCTTTCTACCTGAGGACTCCTTGTTAATTTTGATCCAAGACAAGCAAACAACTTGGTGAAGATCCTTATTGATTCCTTTTGGAAGAAACTATATTTGTACATCCTACTCTGGTTGCAGCAGGGGTCTTCAAGTTTGGGGTGCTAAGAAGATAAAAGGTGTTATAGCAAGAGTCTGAAAAATTTTTCAAAACATTTTTCATGCCCAGGAGTCAAAACTGAACCAGCATTCAAAAAAAAAAAAAAAAAAAACTCAAACTCAAACTCAAACTTTTGTGTAAAAATTTACTTCAATTCTTTTTATAATTTAGCAATTTTTCTAACTTGAGCACTCCTATCTTGTGGTGTTTCCCAGCCAGCCAGCACCAGTGCTATGACAGATGCAACCATCAAAAGCTTAACGGTCTGTGAGAGTGGGTCTAGATCACCTGCCTGAAGTCTTGCAAGAGTACAAGAAGGTTGACAGCCCTACAAATTCACAGCACGAAGCTCAAGAAGGTTAGCTCTTTGAGTCTTTTTTTTTTTTTACTAAGCTTGCAGAACCCAGATACTGTACATTTCTCATCGTCATCCTGCAACTACCAATTGAATACAGTATTTTCTATTTGGGTATGTGGTTCTGGTTATGAAAAATTCCAGCGAGAAAGGAAGTCAAGTGCCACGGGTAGCTTTAGTCTCCCTGATCCAGTCCTGCTCCTTTGTACCTTTTGGTAACAAGTACATCTCCAGATTACCATGCTCCCCAAGCTCAATACCGTCCCCGTCTACCCCTTTAACGTGTTGAGCAACCTGTCGAATTGTGAGCTGGTTCCCGCACTTTATGATTCGGCGCTTAAGAGTGATTATGTAGAGCTGATATTCCTGGTCACCAACGATTTCTCGGAGATGGTCTCCAAACAGGTCATCTTCTTCCCATTTCAGGACTAGGTCCCTACTCGGAGGGTCGTCTTCGGGTCGGTAAATGTAGACGGGGTATGTGATGGAACGGATCGAGTAACTTTCGTCTTCGAGAACTGTAAAATGAGCTGGCTTGAGACCTGGTGGAAGACTGTCTGGTGGTGGCGGGAAATGCTTCTCATGAGGCACGATGATACCGCGTCCCTTTTTTGGAGTGTCAAAAGGTTAACGATATCCAATCACGAAAAAACAGAAAGAAAATGTCAGTTGAGCTTTTGGCCAATAATTACCTGTGGTGACACTGACCATCAACACTGAGCGAAGGGTGTTATTGAGAACCCTCTCGTCCCTCGCCTTTTTTTCCAGCCTGTCGGCACGGTCGGCTTTCATTTTGATTTGCGTATGAATTTCTTCCACAAGTTTGGCAACATCTGGATCTTCGGATGAACCAGCGCGTCGATCTAGTGTGATGAGTGTCTGAAGAGTTTCGAGCGCGCTATCCATATCCTTCAATGCCATTCTGGCTTTCGCACTCCTGAAAAACGCCTTTCGAACCGGTCCGGGACTCGGGCTTGGTATCGGTGCTTTGGTGACCTCTTCACAGTCTGTGATACATGCACGATAATTTTCTAAATGTAGAACCGACCCAATCTAATTCAGGAGCTATCGAAATTGAACAAGGTAAGAATTTCCAGTTACCGAGTGCAAGATGACAGGCCGCCCGATTGGACAGAAGCGTCTTGAAGACCAGCTCGGGGACAGGTGAGGAAGACTGCGAACCGCCGCCGGTTTGGATGGCCGAAGTAATCAAGTCGAGAGCCTGATGATAGAAGCCCAAGGCCTGGCGGTAATCCCCAAATTTGAAGAGTTCGTTCGCGCGATCTTTGAGATTTTTTACTGACTCTTCTACATCGTCCCGATCATAGATGAGAGACTGGAGAGCGTCGATTGAGGCCTTCGCCTCGGGATCGATGACAGCTTGGTCAGGCAGCTTGTTCATCAAAAGAGGAGTGGTATCCCATTTAGCCAGCTTGTAGAGCTCATCGGGTGTCGCGTTCGCCGGTGGAAGCGGGCGAGGTGCTGGACCTTGATTTTGGTCGGTGACTGGTTGCATCTTTCGTAGTGGGTATATGTGTAGTATGAAAAGTTCAAAATGATACACTAATTGGAACTAAAACTGTTTAGAGAACCTCCCCGGGAGGTCCCGAACGTCGTCGCAAGACGTCCGCGGTGAAAAAGCTTCCGCAGAGGTTTGCGAAAGCTCGCGCGAATATTTGTGACCCCGAAACATCCGCAGGCTCTTCGACCGAGCTCACCCGGATGTTCCAAGGTGAGGAGGTCCCCGGGATGGGGATGTGTCCCAAACCTCGCGGGGCTAAACCCAACCAATATATTTTAAAAATATCCCCGCCGAGGGAGCTCTTGCCGTAGTTATAACTGAAAATGAAGTCTCACCCAATTTGCATGGCTGTTGTCATTCACTTTCTTTATGACCTGACAGATGGGAGGCTTTGGCACTCGTCACCTACCTTGATCAAAGAAGAGAAAAAAATGGAAAGTGCAATTGAAGTTGCAAATAAGGAAGACATGCATGGTATAGAAAGCCCAGATTTTGGAAAGGTCTCCACACAGGGTACGAAGAAGATTTGCCAAACTGCCTTTCCAGACTTGAATCCACCCTTGAGACGAGAATGGGTTACAGTCATTCCACCGGATGAGCTGCCCTGGACCGCCGGCTCGAAAGTGGGATGCGTAGCGGACCAGGGAACCTTCAAATTGATGTCTTACAACATCCTCCACGACCACCATGCAAGGCCAGCGTACTATCACTATACCCCCGCCTGGACCCTACATTGGGAGCACCGCAAAAGACTGATTCTTCAGGAGCTCTTGGAGTACGACGCGGAAGTCATCTGTTTGCAGGAAGTGGGTATCAAGAGCTATGAGGATTTCTTTGCGCCGTCACTCGAAGACAAAGGATATGAGGGTGTATTCCACCCTAAATCCCGGGCTCGATCAAGAAACCAGAGTAAGAAGCGTCTCCAAGTGGATGGCTGTGCCACCTTCGTCAAGAAATCGATGTGCGCCTCTCATCTTCCTCTATCTTTGCTCTCCTTTCAAACACCTTGACTCGCACCTCAAAATTTGACTGGCTGTTCTGACCGCTTGTTGTGTGCTTTTGTCTCTCGGCTCACTAGTTTTGAACTAATCGAGTACCATTGCGTCGACTTCAATGAGCTACCCATGCTTTCCGATTTGCACAAGACCGTAGACATGCTTGACCGGGTGAAGTCAAAGGACAACATAGCCCAGATAGTAATGCTCCAGCACCGGCGTACCGGCGCCCGTCAGCTTGTTGCCAACATCCACCTCTTTTGGAACCCTGAGTTCAAGGATGTGAAGGTTGTGCAGACCGCCATGCTTACTCAACAACTCGAGAGACTGGCCAAGCACTTTACAGATCTCCCTCTGCGCACCCACACAGCTTATAGTCGTGAGGCTGCGCCTCAGTACTCGGGTGCATCGATTATTGTCTGTGGCGACTTCAACTCGCTGCCGGACTCGGGCGTTTACCACTACCTCTCGTCTGGTGCCCTCAAACCAAATCACGAAGACTATCTATCACACGATTACGGGCCTTTCACCGAAAGCGGCATCCAACACACGCTGGAACTCCAGTCGGCCTACTCCCAAATTGGGGAGCTACCGTTAACCAACTATACGCCGTATTTCAGGGGGACAATTGATTATATCTTCTATTCTCCAAACTCTCTCGCTGTCACTCGTGTGTTGGGCAAAGTCGATCCGGACTATCTTTCCAAGGTTAGCGGGTTCCCCAATGTACACTTTCCAAGCGATCACGTGCCAGTTTTGGCGGAATTCCAGGTTTGCTTGACTACCTCTGTCTTGATCATATCTTTTCTTGCTGATACGTTGGTTCCCTATTATCTTTCTTTAGCTGAAGCCGGTCCACTTGGAATAAATTTTTCACAACCACTTTGCGTTTTCTCCATCTGTTTGTGTATTTCTCTCCAGCCTGTAACTTGATTGAAGAGAGGGTTTCCTCTCCCCTCTACAGCTTGTAGCCTAGTGTCAGCCTAGCTCTAAAAGAAAAGGGTAAATAACCACGAAACTCTGGCTAGCTACTATGGATAATAGTTGTTATATGTGGATATGTTCACAATCAACTTTGTAAAGCCTTATCTGGATATATCAGGCTTAATAAGAAGACAAATCTGTTTGTACTTCTCTTCACTGACTCTTATTGGCCGTGGCAATCACTGCCAAGATATTTGTATCGGATGGGCCTATCCGATGTTCTATCACCCCAAGATATGCGATGCAGTGTCAGTAGGATTAGGTGCGA
>MU167208.1:1306021-1317521 GCA_015951145.1 Cronartium quercuum f. sp. fusiforme G11
TATGTGTCTCATGCTTCAGTGACCAAATCTACAGTGCCATTTCAGTGCTTCACTTGCATGGTCCACCTTGGCATTCAAGGCATTCACAGATGGTAGACTCAAGTTTGACTTGTTAGTTGCAATGGGAGACCACTTTCTATCTTTATACATGAGTCATTCACTGTCCAGAGGGGAAACATAGTATCATATCTTTTCCTTTTGTTTCCCATGACCCTCCAGCTTCAAGAATTGCTGGTATCAAGATAAGAGTGCATTTTGCAGTTGGGCAGTAGAACACATTCTCAAGACATATAGGTGTACCATCATCTGATTTGTATGTCATTGATCCCTGGCCTGTGATGTAAGTAGTTGGTGTCTCAGTTGCTACAAAAATCAGTATCGGATTTCTCAGTTTTCGAAAGTGTGTTAGACAGCTCACGTCTCCTGTGACATTATGTGATGCTCCCATGTTCCCTATGTCATCAGCATCTTCTCCCACAGTGAGGCTGCCTTCAGATGTCCAGATCCCATCTGGTAATGGCCCCTCAACTTTGGCTTCAAAAGGTATACCATTCACATCTACAAAATTAACTTTGACCAGATGCTCTGGGTTGTGGCTTACATTGTGAGAGGTTCCTGGTCCCTTTGTAGATGGGGTTCACCAGTTCCCAGTTTGTTTGTATCAATTGCCCTCACCAGTGTTCCTCGGATTATGAGGGCATGCCCAGGCCCAATGACCTTCTGCACCGCATGCTTGACATTTGTCGATGCCAGTGGTCAAGCTGGTGCTCCTATTGTTGATACGAAGTTGTTGGCAATAACCTCCACGGTAAGCTCCAGGTTGTTGTTTCGATGTGTGGCTGAGAGAGAGATTGCTGAATGTCGGTAGTTGATCATTATCCTTACACATCAAGGATTTTTGCGAACGAATGAGCTCCTCAACCTGATTGGCAGTAATCGGTTCCGCTGGTTTTGCTCGCAGCACCCCATTCAGCATCGATGTGACGTCAGAATACTTGGCTGGTAATGTTAACTCATAACAAAGTGAAATGAGGGAGTCCTTAGTGAATACAAAGCCATCTCATTCTAGTTCATCAAAGCCCTTATCGATCGTTTGGAGACAGGTATCGATATCTTCGTCGTCATTAAGTCGTACCGCTAGAACTTTACGCCAGCAAGCCACTTGTTTGCTTCTACTAGGGAAATAAAACAGGGCTTTGATGGTTCCCATGGCATCGGCAGCTGAAACTGACTTGCTTATTTTCATCGCAATGTCGGTGTCGAGGGAGTACTTGATCATCATTAACACTATACGGTCACCAGTGGGGTCTTCGACATGCGCATCCTTACGGTCAAGCCATCCAGGTTCCGTATAGTCGTCTATCAAGTCCCGGATACGATATTCCCATTCTCGGTAATTGGAGCCATCTTCCTTGAGTTGCTCGCCTGAGTTACGTACAATGGTCATTACCTTCGACCTGAACGCGATGGTTTTCCATTCCGGGATCGTCGAGCTCATGTCTTGGGGCATCGACTTAGTCGGTTTTGTATCGGCAGTGGAGGGTATGGTAGATTGAATTGGTAAAGCGGAGGACAAGGTAGAAAGGGAAGTGGGTAGGAGTGGGTGATTGGGTTGTTCTGGTATCTCGTCTCCGTAATCTTTCGCTCTGGTTTTCACCATTCACTGTTTCGCTCGAGAATCGCACAGCGGTAAACGCAGGCTCATAACCTGTTAACACGGGACACACGTGAGTCTCTCTCTCTCTCTCTCTCTCTTCTCTCTCTTCGCTCGTCGGAGGTCAGTCGGGTCAGGAACGATGAGTTATTATATTGCATGCTAACCTGTTAACACGGGACACACGTGAGTCTCTCTCTCTCTCTCTCTCTCTTCTCTCTCTTCGCTTGTCGGAGGTCAGTCGGGTCAGGAACGATGAGTTGACCAGACTGTCCCTCGCCGAGCGATCACGATAGTCTAGCTCGTTTGTCTTAACCTAACCCTGGCTCAGGCTTTGGCGAAGCTGTGTACCCTACACATGTCGTAACACGCACACTCACGGTTTCTCGCTTCATACTTTACGCGGACACGTTGTTTTAACTCGATCGTAGTCTAAATCTTGGCTTCTATTTGACCAAGTTGAACAGATCAATTGGATAACAGGAGACTTCTACCTATACCCCTTTTTTCTTCCTTTATATTAGTGAGTTTGTTATTGTTGTTCTTTCCAAGGAACAATTATTCATAATAATCAAGGGATCCCTTTTTTTGGGGAGGGGGGGGGATCCTCACGGAATTTTTGATTTAATCTACTTACCTTCTGTCAAAGTCTGCAGAGCTGAAGCCCCCATTTCACACCCCCCGTCTGCTCCCTAACCTAGACTGAACCGGTCCCACGGGTGAGTATGTACATGTTTGTTCATGTTTTATGTTTGTTTTACGCATCTTTTCCTATAACCGGTCTCGATCCGTCAACGCCACCCCCCGATCACGATCGGTCCCCGCCGGCGATCGCGTTCGTTTCGATCGAGCCATTCCGTGTAGTTCACTATTTTTCCTTTGATTTTATATGTATTATTGTCATCCGGCTACACTACACCACCCCTCACATCTCTACTATCCATCCCTCTACCTTACACTACACTACACCACCTCCCTACCGCCTCATTACCTTTACCGTACGATCGAATTGTTCAGGCTACCTACCGTACCTCCATCTAAATCCGGTCACCACCACCCGGCTACACTACCACCTCTTGATTGACCCGCATCGACCGATTCAACCGAACCGCTACCGACCGCATTCTGATGGCAGTCACTCGCATCGACCAATCGATCCGATCCATTAATTTAAAACATTATCATTTTAAAATCATATTGTTTGTATTTTGATTCATTTATATCTATTAAAATCGTTTTTTTTTTAAATATCAAATAGTTTATAAATTATTAAATTGTTTTCAAAAATATCAAATTTGGATATTATTACATTTGTCTATAAGTTTTTATACTTCATTTATTAGTTATAAAATCAAATTATGAATATTAAGATTAGATACTTCCTTGCAACAAGTGTAGCTCGGAAATTTCTTACAAGGGTTTCTAGAGGTCTGAATCATGTAAGAGTCTGGCAAGCCAATTGAAGACTTAGTCATGATGCTAGGCAGTCCAATAGAATCTTGAAATCAAGGTCTGCATTTTCCAAACTTGGGCAGCAAATACCTTGTGGTACTGTCTGGGACTGTAAACTGGCTATCACCAGGTCTACATTGGGTTGGACTAAAGTATGAATCCAGAAGTGAAAGAATTCTGATCCAACACTGCCAAGATATTTGTATCGGATGGGCCTATCCGATGTTCTATCACCCCAAGATATGCGATGCAGTGTCAGTAGGATTAGGTGCGATGGAATTACTATCGGTATCTAATGCTCTGACACCATATTGCAGTGTAATTCCATCGCACCTAATCCTACTGACACTGCATCGCATATCTTGGGGTGATAGAACATCGGATAGGCCCATCCGATACAAATATCTTGGCAGTGCAAGTTGGTTGCACTTGAGGTAAGGCTTAGTTGTTTCTGCTTTGCCTAGAACCAACATCAGCCATACACCTCTGGTTTTGACCTGTGACACACCAAAATGAGAGCCTTACCTTTCAGGGCTTGCCTGTGTGTACTTAGTTCCAATGGCTCTGTTGCAAAGAGAAGAGGCTGAGATAAAGATTTTGGTCATGTGATACCCAAAAATCACATACCAAAGATCTTTCTTATCAATTCACCCATTCCTACATGGCACTTGCTCAGCCACAGGGTTTCTAAAGACACCAACAGCTGCATTAGACCAAATGGGCCAGTTGTTAAAAGCCATGGTTCAGTATTTTCCCCTGGGTGTTTGGCAACAAAGAGGAGTGTCCAGAAAAACTGATGCGGGACAATTCTTTTTTTTTTAAAAGAAAAGAAAAAATTATGATAATGGGCCACAGCACAAACACCTTGTGAATCAAGTTGAGACACTCAAAAGTGACATCCGAAATTTTTGGGACCAAACAGTGGGGTCACATGGCACAAAGCAGCCACTACCTGGCTGGATCAACATTACTCAAACATCTTCATATTGGCACCTCAAAAAATTCCTTCCACAGAAGAATTCCCCAGGTAGAGACACATAACAAGGAACCTAAATTACACAAAATGAAATGAGTACAAAAATTTTGATATGTAAGATTCTTCAGTTTGGGTGCCTAAAATTACTTGACTCAATCAGGTACAAGATATCCTCCATTTTCATTCAAGAGAACGTGAGAATCACGGGAAACATTACATTGATCACTTTTTAATGTTGATGCTGAACAGATGGCAAACGCAATGGTAATTTTGAAAAAAATAAACAACATATAAGAATGCAATATGTACACTCCCCGGGACCAATGAGCGCTTTCAATATCCTCGGCCGACCGGATCTTGGCGAATGGAAATAAATTGGCGCAAGAGCGAAGTGAACGATTGCTGATGAGGAGCGGCTGGCATCTTGGTTTGAGACTATGGTCAGTATCGACCCCGTGAAAACAAATGCATTGATTAGATAGACTCACCTTGTTAATACAAACCGGTCGATCGAGTATAAGACTTTCGGATGTGAATTGAGGTGGACAAGGGTTCCACTAGTGGGTGGTTTCCTGAATGGAAGGGGCGAGGTGAATGGACGGGAAGGAAGTGGTGAGGGTGAGTCGGACTGGCCGGGTTAAGACCGACTCGACCAGGATTAGATTCGTGTGGGTTGATCGGGGCCGATGTGTTGAAAGGGATGTGGAAAGAGTTTGAAGGAGAGGGGAGGATGAAGGGATGAGCCGGCGCCAAAAATGGCTTGAGAAGGTCTTAGATGGGCTGGCGTATGGACCATCTGTCAACGTCTTTCATGGAGCTGGTGATACTTGTTGTTTTTTTGAAATACAGTACGGTATTTGTAGTACCAAACGCCCAGTAGAGGTTTCACATGGTCCCCAACTCGCTAGAAAAAATGGCTTGCATTAATACGCTATGAATACTGGACGAATGTGAGCCATCGGAAGAAGTTCGGCGCTATTTGGCGTTCAGTTTTTATACCAAGGTCATACGCCCGCGGCCCAAGAGCACGCTTACACTATACTGGGTATTCACGGTGGTTACCAATAGCCGTGACTAGTGCAAATACGCCGTGAGTTATTGCATGACCGTCCTGGCTGGCGTGGGATGATGTGTGTACCAATCACTCCAATAGTTCAGCCGAAAGCCTTTCACGCCATTGGGGATAACTGTTGACGCCCAGTCGTTGAATACTTCGATGAAGTGTTTCAAGTTCTGGCTCTCTCTCCATTCAATCACCAAGGTCCAACGTGATGGGTTAAATGGTTGGTACAAAAAACTCTTTTCTATAAGAACCAGCCAGTTGTTCTCTCCTGGGGGTTAATCCGCTTCCTACTCCTACCTCCTCAAACCCTGCTCATTCTCATTTTCATTAGTACAATCAAAATATAATTTGCCTTTCCTTTTTGACATAAATTATATTTCTCTCGTGACATACCAACAGTATGATTGGCACCATTCTCATCGCATCCGCCATCATGGCCTTCGCACCTGCGAACGTCGTCGCTGACGATGACCCTCATTATGTCGCTTCCAACTACTCCGGGCCCAATGTCGCCCACCCCAATGGTACGTGGGATGGTCACAGTGTGTGCTTCGATTACTTTTTGCACGTAAGTTCCTTTCGTCTTTTTGATGGCGTTCAAAGGTTTTCGTTGTTGACATTCTTATGCGGACTTTTTCCCGATCCTTTCCTAACAGAAAGACAACTGCGTCCACGGGTCTATTGATCACCCATGCCCAACTGACGGCACTGGAACCGGTCCCCCCTCGCCTGGTTACACTGTTCACGGCCGCACCATCCAGCAGCTCAGGTCTATGGTACAATATGTACGTCTCATTTGCCAGTTTTTTAGTCACTACTCGATCGGCCTTGGAATATCGACTAACTCGACCTTTTTCCTGTGGGGATTAGCATGAGTACCACCCCGTGCACAGAAAGGTCGCACCTCTTGTGAAACGTTACGACACTACTGAGAACGTAAGTCTCCCCCAAGTATAACTTTGAAAAGTCACTATTTCAAGTCGCTCATGCTTGTGACGCGCGTTTTTCCTTTCAGGTCGACTATGTTGCTGGTGGTAATGGAGTGAGTGTCCTGGGCTTTAAAAAGTACCAAAGGGGTAGAACTGATGCGTTTTCCTGAAATAGATCTGTGGGTTCTACAACACGACCACTCAAATCGGAGCTTGCATCTGGTCCGGAGATAACAGAACCGACGGAACAGACCCTGCTACCGCTGGATGGATCAATGGGTTCGCCTCTGTTGCGCTATCCAGTCTATATGACGTTGCTGACAGTCACCTCTTGCATTTCCTTACAGACGCTTTAACAGCACTTGTGGGAAGAAACTGTATGTTTTTACCACATCTAAGTGGACATTTTCGCTCTTGCTCATGGTCTTTTGGTTCCCTTTTGCAGTTACATTCAAAGAAAGGGCAAGCCTGAAACCGTAAAATACCTTCCTGTTCTCGATGGGTGAGTGTCCATTTGATTCTTGTCTTTCTTGCCCCCTCTTTTTTTCTATGTCTGTTAAATATGACCATATCTCTGACTGCCGATATATATCACCTTAGATGCAACTTCGCAGCCCAGAGCCCCGCAGACGGATGTTTCCAGATTTATCTGACTGAGGCTGTAAGTTACCCCAACGTCCTCGCCGAAACTTTCATTTCTAACTTATTTTTTTGGGGGGGGAAACAAAAAACTCTTCACCAGGCATTCCTGCTTTTTGCCGACCAGGACGAGTTCAACAATGGCTATCTCAATTCATCAATGTCATGGGACTTGTCAGTTTTATCTTTTTGGGAAATCGTAAACGATGGTCATTCTGATTTTTTTTCCTTTTTTTTCACAACTTACACCTCTTTAGTGACAACTTGCAATTGGACCACCCATGGAACGCTCCTCTCTGAACAATGAAATAACCGCGGTCTGCTCTAAAACCGTTGAAAAACTGGTAACTGGATTGTTCAAGTAGTTCCTTTCCATCTGTTTTTCTCATCTTATTTATCTTTGGGAATCGGCAGTCGTCAATCTCGAGTGGACATGAATCAAAAAAAATTATCGCCTGTGTCATTCTTTTATCTATCAGATGTACCACATCTTAGGATTCTGACTCAGTTGAACAGATCAAGTAATGAACTTTGAGGAGCAGATTCTGCTATCTATTTTCCTCCTTGCCCTCCTCTTCAAGTCACTGATCCTTCCATGTTCCTGTTGGCGCTCTTGTGTGTCTTGACAAAGGATGTTTTACATGTCCGTTGTGTCTGTGTGTGTGTGAGGGAGAGAGCAAACAATGGAACTCAGGCTGATTATAATGGTCACTAGTTTCGTTCATTTTTCTACTATTATTAGAAGACGATTAAAGTTTCATCCGTACATGTAGTTCATTCAAGTCTCATACCAAACAAACCTGACAGGTTGTTTGCGAAGAATAATCTTTCGGATTCCCATGTCTCCTAATTCAAAAGTTAATTATCTGTTGAAGTACTCGAAAAAGAAAAAAAACTTGGCCAACTCCTTTTTTCGGTTTTTTGGTTTTATTTCTATAATCCCCCTCATACAAAGATTTGTAATTGGATGACAATCTGTACTTCTGGGTCAAAAAGAAGGACCCGTTCATTGATTTTATTTTATTTTAATTTTTTTATACAGTTGAACTAGAAAAGGATGTCACGTTGACATCTCGCTGCTCCCAAGAAAACCTGGATGGACTCCAGGGTCTTCTCAGCCCTACAGTCTTCCTGGTTCACTTGAATGAACTAGGAAGATATTGCGTGACAGGTCTTGAAAAAAAACCCCCGGGCCTACCCCTGCTGGCAATAGGCCCGCCGGGGCCATCCGACCCATCTCGGGTCTTGTACAGTACTGTCCACATCCACCCATCCATCAATTCTCTTGATCAAAAAGTTTGACAGCCTACCAATTTACAATAAGTAGTAACCCTTATGTGGAAGTAAAAAAGCACATTTAAATTGGTGTATTAGATTTTTTTACTCAATTTTCAAGATAATCAAAGTTAAACTAGTGCAAAATACTTGTAGAAGCCTCAGCTACATTATTAATCTTCAAGGTTTTTTTTTATTGCATCATTAGTTTAGAAGTTACAAATAATTACAAGGGTATTAAAAATAGGTGCATGGGTATTGGAGGTATATCAATTGTTGGGGGAGTGGTATTATGGGTTGAGACAGAGGGGAAGTACTGGTTTAGAGAGAGATATAGTGTTGTGAAGGTGTATTGGTCATTTTGGTGTGTGTAGGTATGATCAGAGGATGTTACATGTGATTTGAAGATGTAATTTCAGAAGGACTATGGATTCACATTCACATAGCATGTGTAGTTTTGAAGATAGTGCTTAGGTGTAAAGATGAAGGTTATAGACAAGAGGCAGGGAAATCAGAATATGTATGGTTTAACATTTTAGCATCAGTAGTGAAGGAGACTTGCAAAAATGAAGTTTAAAGTGAAAAACAGGCAAAAATAGGGTGTTTGCAGGTGATTTAGAAGTGGTTTATGTTTTAATAAATGTGTTGAGAGGTTTATGAAGATGTTTCTTGATGGTGTGGGTTCATGTAAGGAGGATTCCTCATGTGTTTTTCTGCTGTGTTTGAGTGTGTATAGGTGAAAATAGGTGGATTTCATTGGTTTTTCTTGTTTGTAGTGTGATTTTCTGTGTGTAGTGAAGTCATGTCAGGGAGTGGCACCTGTTAGGCCTCTTCCTGGCTTTTATCTTAATCTACACTGGTCACACCCAAGGGTGGACTACAGTTAGATGACCTCTGAAGAGAGGGTTTATGAGAACTAGGTCTCAATGTTTAGGTACTAGGTGCTTTAAGGAGAGCACAGTTGAGCACAACAACTGTTTGGCTCCAATCCTAGTTATAAGACAGGGTGCTCTGGCTCCTGTCTTGGTGATTTATCTCTGATCCTTGTTAGTCCTCACTGACAAGCACCGCCAGCATAAATTACTCGGACAAGGCTGTCTGAGGTGTTCTTGGACAGTGAAGTCTGAGTTGATCTCAGACTGTGGTTGACTGAGATTTTCTCATCTCGGTCAGTGGTAGTCCAATAGTCCGAGCACACCAAGATGAGAAAATCTCGGTCAACCACAGTCCGAGATCAACTCAGACTTCACTGTCTGAGAACACCTCAGACAGCCTTGTCCGAGTAATTTTTGCTGGCGGTGAAGGACTCTGCAAGACTCTAAGGTTACCAACCTGGATGGAGACCCTTTATTTTACTCACACCTATAACCCTGTGCACTATTGAGCAGATGACTTTTATTATAAGTATCCTCAAATATGTGCTGTTGGGTAATTTTGGTGGTTGTGGTAAAAGGTGAGGGAAGAGAACAACTCCTGAGCAGGAGAGAGGGGGTTTATATACCTTTCAAGTTACCTCCACCTTACTTTTAGACTATGGGCTGACTTGTGGTTCAGGCTCATGCTTCTACAGGGCTATGTGGGCCAACCTGTGGTTGGTTACTCTTCTGTCAGGGCCTGCTGGTTGGCTCCTGTCATAAGTATATTATGCTTATGACTCTCAAGACTGAGCCTGAAATGTGGTTCAATTGTTGTACTACTTTATTACATATGTAGTACATATATTACAGTATGTTTCTACATATGTAATCACTCATTACCTATGCAATACATATGTTATATTATGTATTACACTTATTTCTCCTGGTTACTTTACCTGTGACTGTCTGGTTTCAGTCCATGGGACTGTTACACAGTCCTCAGGGCTGACAAGTCATGTGAATGTTGTATAAGCTTTCTGCAGGTGATTTTTTTTGTGGTTGGACTGATTGGGAGGCCTGGTGAAAATTTGTGTGTTTCATGTTGTAGAGATGGAGATATAGGGTCTGGCTCTCTCTCTTTCCTTTCTGGGACTTTGTCTGTGAGCTCAATAATTGAAGACCCTTTCAGAATAGTTAGTTAGTGTCCTGTTATTCATGTAAAAACCAGAACTGCTCCCATTCTCTTTATCAATTTGATAGAGATTGCTTATCAATTGATTCATAGTGTGCTATTTATTCATTCATCTGGAATTACAAATTGTTCTAAGACCTTGGGTTAGATCCCCATTGAGGCTAGACTTTTGTAGAGGTTTTATCCATCAAGAAGTTCATAAAAACTTGATCAAATTTCCTCAAGCCAGGGTAAGACCTGCTAAAACATCTGTTGATTGTCTTGTAGTGTAAGCAGAGAGGCATTGTTTTTTTGTTCTTTTGTTGAATTGAGAAGTCTCTCTCAAGGTCTGCCCTTGCCTAGTACATTGAGACTGCCACACCTGTAGGATAGTAAGTGCCTTGTTTCTTTTTGTTTGGTCTGTAAGCTTGGGCTGAACCTTGATTATGAAGTCATACACACATGAATCATGATCACCTGACTTGCCAAAGAGAAACCCACATGGACCCTCAACTTGTGACTGAGAACCACCTAATCCCTTTTTCCCTGCATGGTTCTCATCTCACAGTGGCAGAAGACTTCTTGGAAAATTCACAAGCCCCTGTAGATCCTCCTGTGGCTCATGAAGATTCACTGGTTGCTGTGGACAATGCCATGAAAGAAGATATACTTCAAGAAGGTGAGTAGCAAGTATCTGATTGTGTCTTTTGAAAAAAAAAAAAATTGATTTTTTGTGATCTTTCCAGTTCATGATATACATTTAGATCTTGCTGTCAATGGGTTCTCTCCAAAGGCCATTGACCCATCTAAGGCTCCTGTTGGAAACCAAACTAAGAAGGGCAAAGACAGAGTAAAAGTGTGGCATTTCAACAATCTTTCTCAAAACTTTTCAAGCAATGCTTCACTCTCGAATTAAAGGACACAATATTCAATAAAGTTGATGGGCTGAAGGCAGGTTTAGGTTCAATTCTTTGGACTGCAGATTGGAAAAAGCTAGTTCAATGGCAAGTTTACATTGTGGGAAATCACAGATGGGGTAAAGGGAAGGAAAAATTATTGGATTGCAACAAGGACCTTCATTACTACTTTGATGATGCATGGGAGCATGTCCTCAAACCTAAAGTTTTGATTGTGTCAATGATCCAGAAAAGTAAATCCAGGGTTGATGAGGAAGTGGTGAGTCCCTTGAAATTTTCTTTTCCTGGTCTGGCAAGAACTTACACATCTGGCCATGAGCTTTTGTAGGACCTTGCATTGGAACAGCATTGTTTGATGGCCAAAAATGCTGAGCTTGGCCTTGGAACCTCATTCTCTGAACTATCAGATCTTACACCTCAAAGTGTTGAGTTGGACTACATCAACAAACTCACTTTCAAGTACAGTACAGCACTGCCAAGATATTTGTATCAGATGGGCCTATCCGATGTTCTATCACCCCGAGATATGTGATGCAGTGTCAGTAGGATTAGGTGCGATGGAATTAC
>MU167208.1:1320126-1334847 GCA_015951145.1 Cronartium quercuum f. sp. fusiforme G11
GGGTGATAGAACATCGGATAGGCCCATCCGATACAAATATCTTGGCAGTGGTAATAACCAATCCCAGACCCAGTCACCCCAAAATCCTCATCCAGGAGGTCAATTAGCTGCATTCAGTACTTGGGGGATCCCCAGTATCACTGGCTTAAGTTGTTAATCAGGGTACCCCAGAACCCTTCAACCAACAAAGCTTAACTTGGTAAGGTAGTCTCCCAGAGCTACCCTCACTAATAGGACTAATAAGCCAAGTAAAGGTTTTTCCAGGAAGGAACTAACTCCTAGACTACCCCTTCCTTAAACTCTAGCCAGGAGGTAGCCTGACAGAAGCCACCTCCTGACACCAGGCTAGTAGCAGCCTTTCTTGCTATAACCTTCACTAGTTGGGAACTAGCTGTGAAGTAGAGATAAAGCACTCAGATTAAAGGAAATCACAGGAGTTATACTCTGTTGCAAACCTCTAATCTTCTAGAAGGTCACTCTATTCAAAGAGCCCTTCAAAAATATCTACAAAGAAGCCTATTCAAAGGGCCCTTCAAAAATAGTTCCCTGGTCTTAAACCCTCTTTCTAGAGGTCATTTAACTGAAGTCTGTACTTGTATATTACAGTATAGACTCTATCAGACGACTGCCTTTGCTGAGTATAGTGAAGAGGAAGGCCTAAAAGAACCCTTCCGCTCACACTCATCCTTACCCATTCAGATTGTCTTGATTTACTATAATTTTGTTTTCATATAAAATCAAAAGCACATAATTAAAGTAAAACAAAATCAATTCGCAATCCGAGAGAGATTGTGTATCAAACTTTAAACTTGCATTAAGACGATCATGAGTATAATCACATTTCAATCTCTCTCAAAATCAATCCCAATCAACAGTCTGTCCATTCTAATGATCCCGCTACGGCTACCTTACGTGGTAACCTACCAGGTAAAGGTGATAAGATGGTATACTTTCGCGTTCGTATGTCAACACCAGCCCTATCTCACTCAACATCAGTTTTACCTACAACAAAATAGAAGGGGAAAAAAATGACGGAAGAGGACAAACAGGTGAACAAAGCCGAGAACAGGTCCAATAGCAGCTTCATTAGCTTCATTAGCTTCTGGGTCTAAACCGTCCCAATTAGATTGAGGGATGGAAAGGACCATATGGATGAGTGAACCTGTACGTGGGTCATCTGGATCTATTTGAATTAAGCTAGTAGCTTTTAGAGTACGAATAGCGCCTATGGGAAGTGCTGAGGATGGTACAAGTGCTTCTACTCGAGTCCCAAAGAAAAAGACAAAAACATTTATGAACCGCGAAAAAGAAGAAGAAGAAGAAAAATAGGGAATTTAAACAGGGATGTTGATTGCGTACCTTCACCTACACGATAAATTGTCAAGTCCTCAAACTTTACTACAATCTTGAATGGTGATAATTGACCTTGTGAAAGTGCTGGCCCACCGTAGAAGTAAGATCGAACTTGATTGGATTGTAATCTACGTTGATAATTGAGATCGAACTCTGATGCCTAACTCATTCAAATCATATAATCTATATGAGCTATGAATATTCGATTCAAAGAATCAAAAGTAAAAGTACTTACTCCACCACTCTTCGGTACACGTACTACCTTGACTGTCTTATTAGTTGACATGAGTTTTGATATCTCTAATTGAAGTTTCTCTGTTCCTATCACCACGATTACGTTCACTAAAAACTTCACTCAGAAGTTAGCTTTGGGATTAAACAAAACAAAAGAGAGAGAGAGAAAGAGCGACAAAAGAAAAAAAAAAGTAGATGTTCACCGACCACCGAATGAGCGTACTACTTCCTTCACAAGCGCGGATCGATTTTTATCACTAAACTCTCCAGGAGTATCAATCAGACAACCACCTCTCCAAGCTGCCGTCTCTGCGCCTTTCTCAACCCTTGACTCTAGTGAAACACCCATTCGTCTGATCAATACCTCAACTAATCCTGGGTTTCTACCAAAGTCCGGATGACCGTAATAAAATGATAGGGCGTTTAAGGTAGGTGCGAAGAGAGCGGGTGCTGGTGACGGCTGAGGGGGACCATCGAGAGGACCAGAAGGAGGGAAGAGAACGGGAGGACCTGTGGTTGGGGTCGAGCCTAAGGGGTGTACGGAAGTGGTGGTGGGGATGGAAGTATGTAGAGGGGCAATCGAGAACGTGCCTGGGAGCGTAAACGCGCCCTTTTTGGATTTAATGGTGACAATCATTAATCGAGTGTAAGTTTTTGCAAGAAGCTTCACTAGGTTCATCTTCACTCACATCATTACAACAAAGATTGACGAGTAAAAGTCCAGGTCCTTCGACTTTTGTTCTTCCGCTTCGAACCGCCCAATTAGCGAGCGTCTTAACGAGTGTAGATTTACCGCTCGAGATAGGACCAATGATCATAACGCGTGGTCCAGGGCGTTCATCATCGGTATTGAAATCATCAAGCGCTTGGAACGATTTCGGTAACTCGACCTGAGGTTCGAAATGTTTAGGCGCCACCGCTCCTAATCGAATTCGTTCGAGTGCAAGGTGTAGAGCAAGGTAGGCTGGCAGAGGGGCCTCCTCGGCTATGTACTCAGTCGAAGCTTTTCCTGTGACGTGGAAGGGATTAACAGAAAGCAAAGAGCCTTGTGAGCTGAATGACCGTTTGGAAGGTTTAGAAGAGAGCTTATCTGTAAATTGGCCCCATGCCAACTGAAGATAGCAGCACGGGCCTCGTCACCAAATGGATAATCTTGACCAGTGGTCAGTTCGAAGCCAAAGATCTCAGCGGTTCCGTCGATGAGTCTGATTGATATGGATTCGGTGGGTTCAAGTTCGAATCGATACTCGTGTAATGATAATAAAGTGAAAGAACGTGTAGGTGGTGAGGTTGATGGTGCCATGAGTCAATGTCAACAAGATAGCACCAAGAAAAAGTTGAAACGGGGCACACTCAAAACATTTAGGACAGTGCATTAAAACTCATTATTCGATTTAATTAAATATCCTGACTGTAACCTGAATCCATTAAACCCTTGATGGAGCTGGAAGGATTCATGGGAATTCATCTGACTAGCTCACGTTCAGGTTGGAAGAGGAACTCGACTCTAATTCATCACTGATCACATCTCTTGTGTCCAAAAAAACTAGTTCACACTGCTAGATTTAGAGATATACATCAACAATCACTTCCTTGAAAAAACATATTAAATATTTATCTACATCTGTTCACATACATATAATTAGTAGTGGTGTTCATCATAGCACACCGATGCCTAACAAAAGGACTGATTGTCTACACGACTTCTTCATTTGCAATACAATAGCAAAAAAGCGTGAAGTCAATAACTAGGGAATCGAGCTGTAAGAAAAATGAAAATGAAAAAGAAAGCTCACAAACGAACAGAAAAAGCAAACTTGTGAAAAATAAAATAAAAGAGAGACTACAGGAAAGCTAGGATGACAAGATTAATGAAAGCATATATACAATATCTCTAATCGGGTAATTCTCTAGAAACGAGACGTTCCCAAAGTGCTTCATTCCAATTTTGTTCATTAATTTTCTCAAATACATTACTTTCTATACAACCCATTTCTTCATAAGCTTCATCAGCTGTAACTTCATCTAAAGTTCTTTGACCAAATATAGATAAAGTATTTCTAATTACAATTGATCTAGCACCTTTATCTGTACCATTAAATATAGCTTCAAGTTCAATTGGATCAGGATTAAATAATCTTGCTTCTAAGGTTTTTAATAAAGCTAAAGCTAACCTAAATAAAAAACTATCACCTTCTAAAACAAATACGTCCATAACTCTTGTAGCTAATTCTATAGGTAAATAACCTATATAAACTGTTGTAATCCAAGGTTTTAAATATAATGAAGGTTTGATTCTACGTTCTTGAAAATTTCTATAAACTTTTGGCATTGTATCAGCTAATAAAGTATCAAAAATTCGATAAAATGATTCAATTTCATTGATTTTATTATTATAAAAGTAAGATAAACAAGATTTTCTAGATATATTAACTAAAGATAAAAATGCATCTTGTGGCGTCATATTAATTAAAAATAAAGCAGCAACGAATGATGAACCTTTTGGATAAAATGGTCTTTCTCTCCAAAAAACTGACCAAGCTAATAAAATTTGTCTTAAGTCTGTATGCATTGGTTTACCTTCTTGAAACAACTTTAATTTTGGTAATGTAATTGATAAATCGGAATCAATTGCTTTGATAACTTCAGGTGGAAAACGTGATGGAGTTGAATTCATCAAAGATTTAGCTAAAGCCACAGATTTTAGGAAAGCAGCTAATTTGATTTTAAGCAAATCAAGTAAGAGAAATGTTTTGAGTAATCGGAATTTCATGCAATTTGATGAAGGTTAATCACTCACATCTTCCAACTGCTCCTGCATTACCAATACATTGATGCCAAAGTCTACCACGATGTCTTGGTGGCATAGTACCTAACCACCACATATTACGTAAAGATTTACCAAGAGCATCATCTCTCATCACACCTAAAATATATAAAAGGAAATTCATCAATTCAGTATATATATATATATAATCAAATCACAAGTTGAAAAAGGACAGTCAAAATCACATACTTTTCCAATTAGGAAGTACATCCTTCTCCCACGCTGGTTGGTAACTCGTCAAGAGTTGTTCGCGAGCCAATCTTTGTTCACTTATTTGAGCCTCTTTCCGCTTCTCTAGTTTTTTTTAGAGACAAAAAAAAAGGGGGGGGAAACAGAGTTAATTAGATAAACTTTAGGAGAAAACCAAGTAACTAGGATTCTAACACTCACGCATCTCTATACTGATAGTCATCATCTCTTTATACTCTCGAAGGTGACGTTCCTAAGAAGAAGAAAAAAAGAATAAATTCGTGGCTCAATTTTATTCTCATCGATTCAAGATAATCAATTTTTCAGTTATATCAACTCACATCTTCCTCTTGAGGTTTAGGTGGCAAATCTTTAGGTCTTGTACGACTAAGCACTTTTTGTAATACATTAGCTTTCTTTCCTTTTGTACCAAGTCCACCACCACCTTGTATAGCTTCTACAGCTTTTTTACCGGCTTTGGATTTATCAGCAGGTTTAGGTGGAGCTGACATAGTAGATAAGGGAGCTGAATGAGCTCTAGCTGGAGGAGGTGGAGGTGGTGATTGAGAATGATTTGGTGAAGGTAAATTTGTTGAGGTGGAAGTCATTTCAGATGAATTTGAATAATGAGTTTGAGTATTGGAATGAAATGTTGATTGAGGATTAGTTGGACTGGGATTAGATGACCTAGTTCTTTGTTCTTGTTGTTGTTGTTGTTTGAGTTTGAAGTCAGATGAATTGGATTCAACATCTTCAGCTTGATTATTATTAGAATTCAAATCTGATTGTCTATTTGAGTCAATTGAATTTGTTCGATCAGATTCAGTTTCAGATAAATTGGAGTTAGAATTTTGATTTGAAGTTGAAAAATTAGTTCTAGATGATAAATTAGATAAGCAAATGGATTCAAATTGACGGTTCTCATTAAATCCTAAAGTTTGAAATGATTCGATTGGTAAATTTAAATCATGATTTGGAATAGTTGAATGATGATGATTAAAATCATTTTGGTAATTGTAAGTTTCAGGTAAGGTTGCGAAAGCAGCTTGAAAGACTGGATCAGGGATTAAAACTTCATCAAGATCTGAGTGATTAATTGATCCTGTGATGTTTAAATTTGAATCAGTTAAATTTTGTGTTTGGTTACGATTAAAATTATGTTGATTTGCATTTGGTGTTGGATAGTCATCTTCATCTCGTTCTACGATATATCCCAAGTTCGAGTTCGATACGCCTGATGCTTCTGGGATAGAGGGAACTGACCAATCTGGTGTATAGCATTCCATTATTTATTGAAAATTAGAATTGGTTCAGTTGTGAGTCTTTAAATGTGAGGTTTTATATCGAAATATTTTGTCTTACCACTTTCTTTCTCTCTCTGAACTGATCAGTCCTCAAAACTGTCTTCGGTAACACGGTACTCGACCCGAGAAAGTAACCTCGAGGCGCGGATCACTTACCCCGATCACACATATTACATCACATGATTGAACTGTCAAACTGTGATAGATTATTGGACAGAGAATAGGAAGGGTTTTGTATCTCAATCCAAATATCTCTTACAGAGCTTTCCCCCCACAATTAACATAGAACATCTTGGTCAACATTGAATCTTCATTCTCAGAAGCGTGCTGAATGGCTTTAACAGTCTAGAAAATATTGGAAAAAGAATCTCAACTGTTGAAAGCTGAAGTATGATAATCTCCAAAGATTATATTTATATCAGTCTCAGAGGAAAGAATTTTTAGATTTTTTCAAGAATTTGTTGACTTGTAATTTAAACATGTCCTAGTTGAGCTATTATGTAATCCAATCATAAAATCTAGAAAAGATTAGAAAGTTTTCCAAGAACTTTTCTGGAAGGTCTGAACATGGTGATGGGCACTGTTTTCAGTAATAGCAAATCTGTATTGGAGTGAAGCGGCTGTGACACCATTGAATACATTGCCTGTCACTATTTCCAGAACTTTCGGAAAACCTCTGGAAAACTCTTTGATCCTTTCTGGATTTTGATATTTGTATACCATGGAGGTTATCATGCGATGGACGCAAAGTTTGAAGAAAAGGAGTGCCTGGGTGCGCCTGTGGGTGGACAAGGGTAGGTACTACTCCGGTCCTTCAAACCGCGCCGTGCCCACTTTCAGGCGAGCGGGTAAGAGGGAACACTCAATGGTGCCTCAGACACAATAGTTAGACAAGAAAATAAAGAAAACAGATATAAATTCTTTAGTGTGGTGGCGAGGATCAAGAAGAAAGAAGCTGGGGTAAAACCCAAAGAACTACGATGAGAGTTTTTATTTTTATTTTTGGGCTTCAAGGATAGTTTTAGATTGCCTATGTCAAGGGCTACCCACATCTAGTTTGCCAAAAGAAATTAAATGAATTTCATGGTTTTGTTTGAGTGGTTTTGAGATGTGAAGCAAAACAAGAAGAGTATTCCATGATGCCAGAAAAAAAGGAGCTTGATCAAGAAAAAAAGTATCAAATAAAAAATGGATAGAGGACTTGGACCAAAGGGAAACTTTCACTGCACTGTCCTTCACGAGCCAGTACACCATTTATAAGAAGATTAGATGTTCTTAAAGTGGTGGCTATATATACTTTTTAGTAAATATAAACTTCTTGTAAGCCATGAGTGATCTAGGATGTCTCTGAGATATTCCCAGGCTGACACCAACTACATGGGGAAGTTGGAAAGCTTTGTTGAAATTTCAGAGCTATGCCTATCAAAGGTTATTTCCAAAAGACTTATGCAGAATTATACTCTCACTGCCAAGATATTTGTATCGGATGGGCCTATCCGATGTTCTATCACCCCGAGATATGCGATGCAGTGTCAGTAGGATTAGGTGCGATGGAATTACACTGCAATATGGTGTCAGAGCATTAGATACCGATAGTAATTCCATCGCACCTAATCCTACTGACACTGCATCGCATATCTTGGGGTGATAGAACATCGGATAGGCCCATCCGATACAAATATCTTGGCAGTGTCTGAGAACTGGAAATATGCTCTCAAAACGTTTGCAAAAGAAAAAAAAAAGAAAAACATGAGTCACTGTATGAGAGTTGCAGAAGTCAATAAGCAGTTCATTTTGGGCTCATACTTCAGGACTGAGAGTTCTGTATTTAATAGGTCAGAAACATTACAGACAAGGCTTTCTCTGTCCATCCTTTCCTTGAATCAGCCTTGAGAACTCTCATATTCAACAACATATCCCTTTTCCAGGAAGTTTTAGTACTTCCTCAAACCTTGGAAGGTAATATGGACCATAGATTTTATTTAACTTGGGTGGTCATCACCTCACCAAATTGTCTCTTACCACTCAGATAATCAAAACCACCTCTGGATTACAGCAGGAAGAGAATTTATGTCATTGTTAAATTCCATGACATTCCTACTTTTCTTCAAGAATCATTTAATCATGGTTGGTGATGCATACTGCTTTCAATGTTCCAGTATTGAAAAAAGAATCCTAAATCCCCACTACCAAAAATCAAAAGAAAACTAGAATCGATAAGCCTGTCCTATATATTGTCTTCGACTGTTTTTTTTTTTGTTATTTTTTTTGGGGGGGGGTCCATATCAATTACTATCATTATCAACAACAGCCCAACCTGTAATCCCACCTTTGTTACTTTTTTAGCTTCATTCCCATGTATGTGCTAACCACCATCCATGCGCAACATCCCACATCATACAGAAACTGTGTGGCTAATCACCATTGTTCAAAACTGACTGCCTAGCTATCACTCCCCCCCACCTTCCTGTCTGTGATGTCTAACACTTATGGTATTCAGAATGCTCTCATTGGGGAAGATAAGCTCAAGAAGGAAGATCAAATTTTACATGTGTGGCACTACTAGGGAAGTGGTCTTTGGTGAAAATGTATCAAGGGATTGAATTTTTCATGCAAATAAAACAAGATGGCAGTAGTGTGGAGTGGGGCAGTGCATAGCAAAAAATATGTTTCACAAGATAAAGCAATGATTGAAGATTGTGCATACATTTTCTGAATTCAAATGTTGTGGACACAAGTTTTTTTTCTCTTGACAAATATTAAAAACACCTTGACAAGATTTTAAAATTTGACATCCACAGTACTATTCTCTCCATTACCAAATCCCAACAGTACTTGTAGCCCATCCTTTAATTTGCCCCTGTCAGAGAAGTGCTGTACTGTTAGTTTATGTGCTGTAGTGCCTAATGTGATGACCAACTACATTTGAAAATTATTTTCCAAGGCTAACTCTCCTGGCACCTACATGAAGGAAAGCTTTTGGAAGAGCACTATGGGTTTCATCAGCAAGAGCTTGGAAGTTTCCAAGCTTTTGGACCCACTCTCACAGCCAGCCATAAGTAATTTCCACTAGTGGAAATGTGGGGGCTGAGCTAGAAAAGTACATCTTTCCTTTCATTATAATATGTTTTCCACATGTGGAAATTACTTAATGCTGGCAGTGTCTATGCACAACCACAGCCTTTATTGTTTAAAGCAGCCCAAGAGTTGGTCAGCAGACTGGGACTCATGACCATCCCTACATTTTTTTGGAATACCTTCACTTAAAAATTCAAAATAATAGTATAGTAAACTTACAAAGAAAAGCTTTACACACCTGCATTTCTCATTTGCCTTTTTTTTGCTGCACTGTTTTTTCTTTTCTTTTCTTTTTTTTTCAAAAAAAAAAGAACTGAGTGATTGTTCCCCAAAATAATGCAGGGATGGCCATGAGTACCAGCATGCTGGCCACCTCTTGAGCTACTCAGACCAATAAACACTGCAGTTGTGCATATAGTAGTGGGTTCAATAGCTTGGACATTTTTAAGCTCTTGGTGGTAACAACCATACTATTTAAAAACCATGCCCACTGTTGTCCTGTACCCAAGAATATCTGAGGTGGTATTGTAAGTTGTCCTAGATTTATGCCAAGCAACAATGAATACACCATCCAGAGCCATCATGTTAGCCATTATAACTGTTTTAACCCTACATAAGCCCCTCCTCTTCAGCACACATATCTGTCATAGCGATGTCCTTCCACATCTTTCTAGATCAATGCGCATCTTCTCTATATGCACTACAGCTGTGTGATGTTTTTGTGAAAAAAAAAGGAGATTGAGAAAAAGATTACACACCATAGTAATAAACAAGTGGCAGGAGGACATGAATTCCATAGATACAGAAAGAGAAGCTCTCTATTTGAAGGACATGACAACATGAGATATGGGTATGGATACGGAGTTGCAGTACTGAGACAACATAAGTGTTTAGCTACTAGCATACCTGTATATGTAGATGGCTATATCTCTCGCTCCCTCCGGCCCGGCATCTCCCGTCCTCATTGCTCATTGACGGGATTTCCCTAACGGGCTGGAGGCATGAGCGAGACTTGAGAGACGGGAGAGGAGAGAGAGTATATAAGTACTTACTTACTTAGTTGATTGCTCTTACATTGATGTTATACCACGTGACCAATAGACTTTAGGTGTTTGTATGCTTAATAAACGCGGCGCAGCTAATCCCGAAAGCCAAACTTGGCGTAAGTACCTAAGTAAGTAAGTATTTATGTACTGTAGGGTAGAGAAGCCGAAAGGAAGCTCAAAGAAGCCTTCGTCGATCGCGGTGATGAGAGAGTGAGCAAGATTTTAAAACGTCCCATCGCCACTCAGCCTATATGCGACATTCCAATTACTGTATCTGCGTAGTATCAGTCCTGTACTTCTTCACCCTGCCTCTGCTCACCATCCCCCACCAACTTAGCCTTTCCCTAGGCCCAGCTCTGAGAGTAGCATAACTATTTTCCTATATTACGCCACACCATCTACAGTACATATCCTCGTCCTCAACTTGGAACCTCTCCTCTGACGACTATACATAACATTGGAGAGAGACCAATATCGAACTCATCTCTTCTTTTCCTTCGTCTGAAAATCTTCCCCTGCCTTCTTTTTACATTAACAATGGCCCCAAAACGCACCGCAACCGCCGATCAGGAGGGCGAAAATGCAGTCCAGCCTCGAAGGTCTTCTCGAGTAACCTCCAAACCGACCTCCTTCGGTAGCTCAAAAGCGCCTAACTCTAAGCAGAACGGCACCACGAAATCGAAAGCTGGTTCCAAGAAAACCGCCAAAGGCCCCACTGAGAGTGAGCTAAAGAAGGCATCATCGGATGCCTCACTGTCTGCTCTCAGCTCTTTGGGAGATGCCGAGAAGGAACCAGCCCCTGAGGATGCCGCAAATGACAAGAATACAGAGAAAAAGGAAGACGTACCATCAGCTCCAAAGAAATCCAAAACGGATGACGAGACGCCTGAAGATAATGCCGAGTCTACGAATTCGGATTCGAGGAAAAAATTGGTCGTGGGTGATAAGTTGCCAGAAGGAATTAGCTTGAGCAATCAAGACGAGGAGACTATTGATATCCTCGAGTCCGTCAAGGAGAAGGGGTAGGCCATTTAGAGCTATATATGCCTACCCGTTATTCATCGACAATTGCTGATGATGTTTCTGCTTGTTCACTCTTTCTTAAAAATGTTGCCATCAGAGCGATCATATTCATCTACCCCAAAGTAAGCTCTCTCCATTTTTATACGAGCCGCGGTTTGTTCTTTTTTTTTCTTTTTTTGGTAGTAAGCTGATTTGTTCCTACAATATCTCAGGCCAATACACCCGGCTGCACTAATCAAGCTTGTGGCTTTAGAGACCTTCATCAAGAAATTGTCGATGCTGGCTACCAAGTTGGTTCCATGTACTCATTTACCTTTCACGAGCAGGATATATCCTGATCTGATCCGCTCTTCCAGGTTTTTGGACTCAGTATGGACAGTCCCAAAACACAAAATAACTGGAAGGAAAAAGTTTGTACAGTTTTCCGGCCTTCCTTGGCCTTAATCGTTTTGTAGGCTCACCGATTAACGCATTCCATTTTTAGCAAAGCTTGCCCTATAACCTTCTCTGTGATCCCAAGGTGTGATACCTCGATCCCGTCTTATTCAGGTGATGATTGCTCCCAGCTGAGTTTTCTGATGCCTTGGGATCTGCTAATAGCAAGAATTGATCAAGCTCCTTGGTGGCTCCAAGTCCGCAACCCAAGTTCAAAGATCTCACTATATCATCGCAGCAGGTGGCACAATCCTCAACATCACTAGTCCTGCCTCACCAACAAATGGGGTAAGTCCATCTCACTTCTCTTTATCTGATCATTGAACCTAAAATTGAACATTCGATGCAATTTCTTTCAGCCGAAGGAGGCCCTTGACTTCATCAAGCAGCTTTAATGAATTTATCTGTCTTGGATCATCTGCATATCTTTCTTTTGTGATTCGGAATCGATGACCCAGGTTTGTAATGTATTCCCCTGTTGTAGGAGTTTGTTGTCGTCATCGACCTGTCAGCAACCTATCACTGTGAGACAGAACTAGTGTTTCCCATTACCTGAGCATTCTGGCCATTCTAAGCCTTGAACCTTGAAGGTGATCCAAATATTCTGACTTTGCTATCATGCAGTTAGGAATAATGAAGAATTGTAGAATCTTGAACCATGTACTACTCAGACTTGGAGCACCACACCTTCTATTTCACAGCAGTTCATACTACAGTAAGATTGATCAAACCAAAAGGATGTGGTGTGGTCTATGTCATGTGTTGTTCCTATCTTTTGTACTGTCTTTAGATAGTGTTGCCTGCTACTAGCACAACCAATATTCCATATATTTGTGCCTGATTGAAAAAACAAAATTGAGATAGGGACATTAGATAAAATTTTACACTGGACAAGAGCAAAATTTGGTTCAATAATTATGGTGTCTTGTTGGTCTTGCAGAATGCCTGGCTTTTTAGAAGTCCTTGGTATGTTTTTTTTAATACCCTGAGTAATCTGGTGTATTTAGTGAATCATCCAGAAGTTGTTTACAGCTCTGCATACTGAAACTCTCAATACTGGCCCAGTGAAGATAAGTTCAAAAGTTTGATGAGATTGGTGGAAGTACAATATTAGAATGAATGAGAATGAGAATCATAGCTATTTTATTTGGGCTGGTCACCTACACTAATAATGGTGTATTCACATACAATGACACATGTTCCTCAAAATAAAAATCAATACATTGTCCCAGGTTTTGAAGGTACTTGCACAGCTGTCCAATTGTGCTCAAATGAAATATCCAATGAGTCCTTCAATATAATGCCTTCCCTTGTAACAAGGTTGGGTTGGATTGCAACATTACCCCAAAGTTGGCTGCATACATCTAACACAAGTTGACCTATACATTAGGTAGAGAACATGCGGCCTTGAATATAGGTATCCATGGGTCAGATGAAGTTGTCCTTGATTGAGTTAGACCCATCCATTCAACAAAAAATTGTTGGTGATGCTTGATTTGAAAGTACCTAGAGCTTTCATTTAAAGTTTTTTGCTAGCTGTGGTACAAAGCCAATAGACAAACCCTTGGCCCTTTTTTTCTCAATGCCAATCTATCTGATGAACTTTCATATTCTTTGATCCAATGCACATGCTGTGGGTTGTCTCATGCATGGCCAACTTCAATTTGCTTTTTTCAAATGGAGAAATGACAAGACAAGGGATTCAACAAAGGAATATTGTCATGATTTATTTTAAGGTAAATCACTAACCACCCATCAGAGAGTGGTATTACAGAGATGCCTAGAAGGCCTTTTTTTTTGGAAATACCATTGAATGAACTAATATAAAGTCATTCTGATGACTCAGAACTAGAGAGAAATGTAAAAAACTAGGCCTTTTGGCTATTTGGTTATGGATACAAAGAGGACACTTTTTTAAGAAGTCAACAGTTATTAAGCAGGCACCAAATTCTTAAGTAAGCTATTGGAGTTGTGTGTATTGAAAAGATAAGGATGTCAATTGAAGAGAAGAGACACAAGAAAGAGTGGTATTTATACAAGGGACATGGGTAAGATAAACTTCAACAGGAAGTTAAACCACAAGAAAGATCCTTCAGGAAATCAAAGAGATGGATGATGAAATAAAAGAGTGAAGCCCAAAGTACAAGTAACATTTACAAAACATTTGATTTGTTTCCTCCAGATAAGGCACTGTTTTCTCTTTGTTTAAGTGACAGAGCTTCAAGGGACTATATAGCTAGTGAAGGTTCAAGATTCAGAACCAGAGCAAGGGCCATGAGCTGCTTCATGTAAATGTCTGATGGGGTTGCTGTTGGGGTGCTCTCAAGTGTGCTCACATGTTGTATCACCATTCACAGTCTAAAGGGAGCTGTTGAGTTGAGTTGAACCATGTGATAGGCATTACACCTGCAAGCCTGGCAGTCACCAAGTGTACATAGCTCACACCACATGCAAACAGCTGATGTAATCTGATTTATGTCAAGTGGTTGTCAGACCCATGTGGCTCTAGAATATTCTTCATCACCTGATGTTGTAGCTGACATATTACATTCCATTTTTAAGGGCATCTGCAGTCATTGCACTAAACCCTCTCATTACATCAAATTTGATGTAATGCAACCCAGGTTCCCACACTCATGCCCAATTAGGGCAACACTAGCTAGTGAATCATCAAAATCACTAACTTTTTCATCAAATTTGATGAGACCCTAGTGATTCACCAACCAGTGACCCTCTAGTGATCCTCTCACAACCCATACCCATACACAACACCCACAACCCACACAAGACCTCAACCCACACACCCTTGACTGGACCTTGGACCACTTGAGTCTGATGAACTTGATCAACTCATTCAAACTGAATTCCCATATCCAATTAAACCTCATTCAATAGCTTCAATTCTAACTACCAATACTTGTAAGTGTTTTCTTTTTTTTTTTTTTTAAAAAAAGAACATTTTATTTCACTCGACTTGAATTTGTTTAAATCATTTAAAATCAGAGAGAATGATTGATTCTCTCACTTTATTCTTATAGCATTTACATCATGATCAAGCTCAGCAATACCAAATCATCTTGACCAAACCCACTACTGAAGATGTTACATTCTTCAATACACTCTCACTTGAGTCTGATGAACCTGATCAACTCATTCAATTATATACCTTCATTTGCATTGGTGAGATTCTTCTTCCCAGTTCTTGAGCATTCACTGCCAAGATATTTGTATC
>MU167208.1:1348585-1361810 GCA_015951145.1 Cronartium quercuum f. sp. fusiforme G11
GATGAGTACTGATCCTATCTAGGGAAAGAACTAGATGTCCACAGGATCAGCAGAGCTTCACACAGATTCCTTTATATCCTGTGCTGTATAGAAGCTGGTGCACTCAGCTTTTATCCTCTACCACCTTGCTACA
Organism: Cronartium quercuum f. sp. fusiforme G11; assembly: GCA_015951145.1. Lineage (NCBI taxonomy): Eukaryota > Fungi > Basidiomycota > Pucciniomycetes > Pucciniales > Coleosporiaceae > Cronartium > Cronartium quercuum. Next base: position 1,348,719 of record MU167208.1, read on the forward strand.
TTTCTTGAGAACCCTTCAGCAAGAATGGAGCAGAGGGGGTCACAGAGGAAAGGTGCTAGTGATGAACCTTGGAGATGAACAATGAAATAAAATAACTGGTGAAGACCAGTAAGGAAACTAGACTATTTCTTTAATAGAGAAGAAATCACCAAGGTCAATTGTAGATTAACCAATGACTGAGAATCTCAGAAGAAGAAAGTCCAGAATATCCTAGAGAGGTATTCAGACTGTTGCATTTTATTTTATTGATGATTCAGAAAGGGGAAAGTGTCCAGGGAGGTCTGGTCCTCCTTTTATATTCTGAACCTTCACTCTTCCTTCTCTATGAGCATATTTACTCAGTAGAAGGTAAACCTAACTTTGTATGTGTAAATATCTTGGTAATAATGGGTTATTACCATCACATTTTATGGCTATGGTTTACAACAGGTTTTATCCTGTATAGCTCTTGAACCTGAGCTATGAGTTGTTTATACTTATAATTACAATACCTTTGCAGTCCCATGGTACTTGCTGAGTACTCAGGGGCTGACATTATACCTCACTATATCCCACTCATACTAGGTGTTTGAATTACATTCTCAAAGGTAACAACAACTACTTGATCAGGATAATTTTGTTTGTGTTAAGACAGATAATATGTTTCTGAGAAAACCTATGAGCCAAATAAACAAGATTGTGCACCTCAAAACCTATAGATGAGGCCAGAGAAACCCCTAGAATATACTCCTAACTTCACAAATCCCCTAGGGGTTCTCAGAGGGCAACATTCCACAAGGGGCTTACCATCAAAATTGAAAAGCTGACTTGAGAATTCAGCTGTAATGGGCCAAAAGAGGTTGCATTTTGATAACATTGTTTTTTTTTTTTTTTTTTTTTTGGCCTAATCAGCAATGCCCTGTGCCAAGAAGGGATGACAGAGGCCTACTACAACACAATCTCCAATCCCAAACTCAACTATACCTCACCTGGAAGTTGAAGTTCTGTCAGAGGTCTTCAAGAGGTGTATAGGCTGTTGCAACACATACAGCTGGCATGTACAGCCTCTGAGTGGGACCATCACCACAAAAAAGACTGGCCATACCTTTCCTGCAAGTGAAACTTCCAGGTGAGCTATAGTTGAGTTTGGGAATGGAGAATGTGTAGCAGGCATCTGCCATCCCTTCATTTCTTGGCACAGGGAATTGCTGCTTAGACCAAAAAATGCTATCAAAATGTATCAATTATCACCCTGTCCGTATCAAGGTGACTTGTTGATGAGAGCAGACGAAGAACTTTTTTTTTTAGTTCTCTGATTGTTCTCATTTTTCACCCAGAGCCAGCACATGAGCCTTCCCTTTATGCAAAGTAATTTTCTTTTCTTTTCTTTTTGCTCAATGCACCATGCGCTGAAAGGTGTGTACTGTATGCCTGTGTCTCACTGCACAGACCACAATGGTACTGACATTCATGAGCTGACATGATGATGAACATGGATCAGTGACTTGTATTGAATGGACATGAGTAACAAGGGTGGGCTTGAGCCCTTGGGCCACCACAACCCCCAGACACTAAGGCACTGGATTTGAGAGGGATTCTGAGCTGATTTCAAACATGACACCGTGTGCTCTCGTCGACGAGTCACCTTCATATGGACAGGCACTGCCAAGATATTTGTATCGGATGGGCCTATCCGATGTTCTATCACCCCGAGATATGCGATGCAGTGTCAGTAGGATTAGGTGCGATGGAATTACACTGCAATATGGTGTCAGAGCATTAGATACCGATAGTAATTCCATCGCACCTAATCCTACTGACACTGCATCGCATATCTTGGGGTGATAGAACATCGGATAGGCCCATCCGATACAAATATCTTGGCAGTGAGGGTGTATTGGCCCAATACAGCTGACTTCTCAGGCCCGCTTCTCGGGTTTAACGCCAAGTCCCTCATGGAACTGGGGCCTCCGAGAGTCGCATAGACTTAGTTTGGGAATAATCTTGCTTGAAGACTGCTTGCTCAACAATTGTCATTCCACTATTGGCTACCAATGCCAGCCCCGGGTACACGATGTGAAAGGCGGGATTCATCACAACTTTCCACCAATGTCTTGCCCATAACCGTAACCATGTGGGTCACACAAGTATAATTGTTGACATGTTTGTTGAGGGTGCGGGCAAAATGACTGAGTAAAGTTCATTGAGTCAAATAAGTAGGCCAGGCAGCTTGTGATTTCAGCGGATGACATTCCAGCATCGTGCCTAGCAACACGCATGCCCGGAAAAATTATAGGGGCACTAGTGAGACTACTGCTCAGAGCAAGTGAGAAGAATGAAGCGACTCTCATTCGAGTTGTAGACATGAAAGGCTGAGATATAACGAGACACGTAAACCTTGTCAGTAGCCAGAGTGGTACACCAAGAACCCATGGCCAGTCTTCGGGAGCTGGTGGCCCCATAGATACCTTCCTGAATCTGAACAGGGACCCTTAGCTGGAATCGCGTACTGAATGTCATTAATAAACGAAGATTGCCAGAATATTACACAACCAATGCCGATCGAGATAGGTTTCGTCACACTGGAATCTGTTACATGTGCAATAAACTCAAAAATGTTTTATACCCGGACACCAGCAACTCCACCAGCGGCAGTCACAGCTACAGAGTAGAAGGATAAGAGTTTAGTAAACAGGCACGGCTAAGTTTTGATACGAGGGGAAGTGACATACCAGCAACAGCATTAGGGTTAACCTTCTTGCCATCCTTGTTGAAACGAACACGAGGGGGAGGAGCTCGGTTACGTCGGCCCTCAACAGATCGGACACGGACAACGTGTGCATGAATAGCACAAGATACGCAGTAGTGCTGTGAACAGACAGTGAAAAGACAACATCAGTAGTTGAGCAAAGTGCATGAGCTGATCCCGATCACTCACGATCTTGACATATAGCTTCGGGAGGACATATTCAGGGTAGACGGAAGCATCACTCAGATCACGGATAGCGGCCGACTCAACCATGTTTCGAACGGTGAACCTGGAGAGGATGGTTTGGAATCAGTGAATTTTCAAGCTCCTAGCAGTAGGCACCTTTTTGATAACAAAACCCAATGTCTTACCGCTTGATGGCCTTATCCTTGGGAACACACCGGGAGCAGTTGGAGCATCGGACGGGGTTGACGTGTCCACGTCCCGATTTGTTTCGCCCCCCATTACGTCTTTTCTTAGTCTATGGGTTCGGTAAGCAAAGATATAGAAGCAGGTTCAGCAAAGTGTAGACATCGAAGGTTGTTTGAATTCGTGATTCCGTGCCGGATTAGGACAATTGCACTGGAAGGCGGCGAAGGAGCAGTCCATAGGGAAAACACTTGGACGAAAAACGACGTACCATCTTGATGGAGTGAAAGGCCTGAAGAGCGTGAGGCGGGTGGAGCCGTCGAGTGCTTGAAGGAGGATTGTACGGGGGCGGGGCTAACTTAGGGCTGGCCGGGGTGTGAGAATGGACCGGTAGAATTTGGAGCTTGGCTTCAGTTGTGTGGGTCTCACCACAGGTTAGGTTTCCCTCTTGCGGCTGTCACACACACAGCTCTACAGTGTCGCGGTACCTTATCGGGCAGCCCGAGAGCCGGGGCCAGCGCACGATTTCACCAGATTTGAGCTCTCCTGGACCTGACCTCTCTCCTCATGAGTTGGTCCAAGACGTCTTCGGATGCCCAAAATTGTGTTGGCGATTAATTTTCTGAAGGAAAGGCACCGACTTGGCCTCGTGGGAATCTCTCATCATTACATGGTATAGAGAGCATCGAATCCCGTTATCCACTCTCTTTCAAGGGCCTACGTATGGCATTCGAAGTTGCCATGTCGCTTGCTCCTCCTGACTTCATATCGTCATCGTGGAGGATCCCCTTGCGAACTATGAGTTCTGCCGTGTACCCTTGAGAGATCGGATATCGAATCATAAATACCGATTATCCAGATGGAAAGGGCCGTGGACAGGGGAATACTGCACCTGTGATCAATAAAATCGAGCAGGCAGTCCCTGGACATTAACGCGAGGCGTGAATGAAACTCTTGGAATATATTCCCTTTATGATCATGCTGATGAATACGACCCAACTGAAGCGAGCTTGGCTGCTTCATGATGAGTGAAGGATAGCACTACAGCAGATCGCATCCGGGTATTTATTGCGCCTCTTCACACCCATCCATCCACCCGCACTTTCCAACGTGCATCAATCAACGATCCACTCGAAATGGGCTTGCGGATCAGTCACATTGGTATACCATTCGCACCATCTTTCAGCTTGCAAGTTGGCCACACCACCTGGAACGTGCTACCAGTTAGGAGTTCATGCCGACAACTGGTACATATAAAAGGTGCTACTGGACGCATCTATGGACTCAGTCAGGTTCCATCAGACTGTGTCGCCTGCAACACATTCATCGCCTGTTTTAAATATTCATCAAAGCTCTTGCATCCACTTACCAAGCTAATCTGAGCTATCATGCGCTTTTCATCTTTCTTTGCCCTTTTGGCCTGTCTTGGTAAGCTTGACCGAGCTGTAGAAGAACTCCCTCATGGCGGGCAATTATCTGATGATGAGATCTTTCCTACAGCTCTCACCAAGATCAGCATACCTGCAACTGCTATGAAGTTCGAAGGGGGCTCGAAGTAAATGTGGAAACTATCCGATCGATCTCACCGTCGAGGTATTTCTCAAAAGCTGAAGTTATTTGTGATGCTTCATTTATAGAGCCTTCGAAGTTTCGGAATTGTCAATCAACGAAAAGCAAGATTACCAAGGCGCAGAAGTTGTCAAAATCGACATGTCTAAATGGATTCAAGTCCAAATGTTTTCCCTACTCAGCACTTACGCCGACGTTCTTTCGAAATCCGTGGACAAAATGAATCATTTCATGGGGAAAGCGCCCACTACCCAGGGCGGAATCACGTTTGAGTATAGCATTGAGATCGGAAAGGAACTCGACTTCATTTTAAAGTTCAGTTACACTACTCTCAATAGTCTTCAGCAAATCGGATTCAACAAAATGCCTGATCAACTTCCGGAAAAGATCCCCGAGGTGGTACGCAATTAGCTGGTCTGATCTTGACCAATAATTTGAACCTTTGATCTTGTCTAACCACTGCTTCTCTCCGCGTGTGACTCCTTCATCTACTTAAAGGCTGATATTGCAGGAATATTGTTCAAGATCGGAGAATTACTTAAAGGGTTCTGGGCGCGAGCCTCAGAAACTGACTCCCCGGGATACCAAAAAGACTGCCTTCGTGAGTAGCATTGAGTGATTGAGTACCCTGATGAGCAGATACTGATGAATGTCTCTATGTCTCTATTCCAAAGCCAAACTTCCCAAGATTGCAGGTTGTTTTGTCGAGATCATCAAATGCTGTTTCAAATGGATCAAAGCCCTGATCCCCGAAGTCTTTAAGCATTTTTTGCCAGAATTTGATGATTACAACGATATCGGACTCGGACTTGAGAATATTGTGAAGATGTTGAAGTCCTTTTATCCAAACCACTAGATTGAGACCTTTTGTTTTACGTATAACCAACCTCAAGCTAGTACAAACAGTACGTTTGAGGCTTCGTGAAGATTTCGATATTGATACAAAATCACATATTTCACATTACCAAATTATTGTAGACCTCCATTGTTTTTTATCTTTTTAAAATTCACTGAATATTCCTTAGATCTCACTCTGCCCCACCATTGTCAATGTAAACTTTGCTAACTGGCGATATCCACATCTACCATTTCATTAATCTAGACGCCAATGGCCATGTGATAACTGTACATCCACATCTGCATTAGTGAAAGTGGCATCTAACAAAAGCCAGCCAGATCAGAAAACATATGACTTAAAAATATTTCTTGATGAGAAACTGGCAGAATCAAAAGGTTATTCTTCAGTTTTTCAGTCCACAGGACAAGGTCGCACCGGATTTCATTGCGACGCCCACAATATAAGGCCTTGTCTTCTTTACAAGTCTTGAGTATGCCATTGTGAGTGTTTGTGGACCAGAAACCGTAGTCAAGGATCTTCAAGAGCGGAAGTTGACGCTGTGCTCTAGCAGGCTCTGTTATACAGATATAAACAGCCTCAAACATATGGATGGGATGTTTCATTTTTTTGCATTGCTTATAGTGTCATTGGAGCTACTAGTTATTAGACAATGATTTTCTAGCATCTGTAAAACCCTGTGGCTATACTTCATCAGGGAAAAGGTTACTAGTGGTTGTTTTAATGAGGAGCACGTCGTGAGGAGATATGGAGCAGAAGGGTGCTGAAGTAGGGGGTAAGATATCATTTTAAGGGGTGAAGGTTGGTGGGGCGGTTTTCGTCGGTGATTCTTGTCCAACCCCAGTGAAATTTGAGCCTTCAGGTGGAGTTGCAAAAGGTGATTGATGGCAGGAATCTTTGAGGTAGGAGAGAATCTTGTTCTCGACTCGTATTTTGAGTTGGTGGAACTCGTAGTCGAACCTATGGTTAGGATTTAGATCAGTGCCAGTGGAATATACAACTAGATGAGCACTGTGATAAATGGGGCTGGATGGGTACTTTGATAAGTGGATAGTAGTCTATCACAGATTTTTCGGAAAGAATTTCTCTCTGGGTGCCGGCGTGGTCTTGATGCATTTTCTCCTCAGGCTCCAGGGTGAAGCAAACTTCTTCAGGAAGGGCATACATTCTCCTAAGATTACCCTGTACTTTACCTTGGGGTTCTATCCAAAACTTTACACAGAATTGTACATCATCAATTTGTGGAAGTTTTAGGCTAAAGTGTAGGATTAAAAACTCGGCTTCAGCCTGAGCCTTCTATTTCCCAGCTAGGCCGCTATTTTTCAAGGAAATCTTGATGAAATCTTGAAGTCTTGCTAAGTACATAAACTTGAGGAAGTACATCGTAGGAGAAGCTCACTACATAACTCAGGGGTGTCAAGACATTCCTTCTGTATAAGGGCATTCTTCATCGATGATGCAAGAGCTAGAAGGACCAGAGACAAGTCTGATGAATATGGCCCAAGGACCTGAGGTCTGAACATGCTTTATAAAGTGAGACTGAAAAAGTGAGAAAGTTGGGGGGTTGGACATAAGCAGGACCTTTGGGACTTAACTGCTAGGGGGTACACTTACGGACGACAGCGCACAACTCAACCCCATCCACTCTCAAATCTACATCCCTACCTGTCGATCGATCATCAAAACTTGGACGGTTTCAGCTCGTGGAAGAATCACACGACCCCGCCGGCTGTTTTTCTTGAACGTACCCATCACTTGGTCACATTCCGAGATCCCTATTCTATCGACAAGCCATCCTGAATGGACAGCAATCGAGAGGAAGCTCAGCGTGCGTTTAAATTGGCCCAATCTTGCGAAACTACCGACCCCGTCAAAGCTCTCAAGTTTGCCAAGAAAGCATGCGCACTATACTGGAGTCCGGAGGCAGCAGCGCTTGTCAGAACCTTGGAAAACGGTGAAGGGTCTTCTAAGTCCACAAAGAATGAAACTGAATCTACGAAAGCAACCTCTAGCTCTTCTAGGCCATCGGGTGCTGGTAAAGAAAATCTCAGGTCTAGGACCACTCCCTCAACTCCTAAGACAACTAGCTCGCCAACCGCTAATGGAAGCCCAGCTAGCACACCTTCGTATAAGCCTGCACAATTGGAAATTGTCAAAAAGGTTCGGCGCTGTAAGCTGACCGAATATTACGAAATATTGGATCTCAAGCGGGATTGCGAGGACGGTCAAATAAAGACAGCATATAGGAAGGTGTGTTCATGAGCCTCATTTTTGTTTTCTGCGTCATTGGTTTCTAACCGTGTCTTCTCTTGAAACGCCGTAGCTTGCGCTCGCTCTCCATCCAGATAAAAATGGAGCGCCCGGTGCTGACGAGGCCTTCAAAAGTGTGTCTATTCCTCACTGGGCTCGTCGCTCTATCAATCTGACCAACCTTTGCGCTTCTCTCGATCGACCCGCATTCTCGTATGTGCGGCAGTGGTCTCTAAGGCCTTTCAGGTACTTTCAGATCCTGGTAAACGAGCAGCATATGATAGACACGGCGCGGATCCAGATTCTAGATCAGCTGGCGTCTCTTCTCCATTCAATCGAGGTCACACACATTTTGCCCACGCGGACGAAGGAATTGATGCCGATCAACTATTCCGCATGTTTTTTGGTGGTGGTATGGGCGGTGGTATGTTCGATGGACCTGGCGTACAATTCGGTGGGGGACCCACCGTATTTCAATTTGGTGGTGGCATGCCGAGAGTAAGGCGCACTGGATCAGGTCCTTGGGCCCAGAATATGAATGGCCATAGAGCCCAGCAGTCGAGTAGAGATGGCGATCAACCTATAAGAAACCCAGCCGGCTGGATCACCTTCCTGCCGATCATCATTTTTTTTGTCATTTCACTGTTGCAGTCGTTGCCCTCTCTTTTCTCAACTCCTCCCACTCCCGATCCAACTTTCTCATGGACACCCAACGCAGTGTACCCTGTGGAGCGAGTGACACATACCCCCTCAGGCATTAAATGTAAGCTAACTATTGACTATGTACATAACCTCGTTGATGTTAGCTTCTCATAGCCGATTTTATCCGATGTAGATTTTGTCAACCCAACGGAATTCGGAACCCATCCATTCTATGAAGCATACCTGACCGCCAATCCCAAACTAGGCTTCAATCCTCCGTTGGCCACAGACTCAGCCGATGCCCCCAAGGCTCTGAGACAAGGCCTGGTAAATTTTCTCCCGGTCGAATCCGCATCGTTAGTAGGACGGAGCCGCGTGGAACGTCAGCGTCTAAAGCTTCCGTCAGCCTTTCGGAAATTTGAGCAGGGTGTCGAAAATGCGTGGGTCCGCAAGTTACAATCTGAGTGCCACTATGCTCGTGAGATACGAGATAGTAAAAAGAGGAACGCTATGGGTTTCTTGGGGATAGGGTCTGTGCATTCACTTTTCATCACCTCTCACCTTTCCTTCTCGAATAAATTTTTTGCTGACCGATTGGAAGTTGACGTTATTTAGAGCGGATTGGGAAGCTATAAGGAAACTGGATGCTGAGCGAATTCCTTCGTGCGATGGCCTCCGGGACCTTGGATACGTACTTGACTAAACAGTAAACCTATTGTATAGTATATCGGCTTGAAACTCTTAGATCATTCCCTGACCCAGTCATTGAGAATTGCTTGGATGAGCATGTTGTTCATGGTACAAATCTGTTGGATGAGACCGAGAGAATGATACTTTTCCGCAGTCATGGGCATAAGTCACTTACGAGTGACGAATGGCGCTTCATACCGGACCATATTTTTATCATGTACCGGGAATTATTTGTTAGCTTCAACCAAAAAAAAAAAAAAAAAAAAAAAAAAAAATCGGTGATGGGAGCTCCCGAATGGACACCTCCTCAACGAGGCAGGAACATACTTTCAAACGATCATCCGTTTATCCTCGACCAGGTCTAGATTAAAACCTTTTGGGTTTCCTGCCTGTGAGCTGAGGCAATGTACATCGTGTCATTCTGAGAGTCTATCTGGTCCACATTGGGAAAAGTGTCTACTATATATACCGACAGGCCCGGTGTTAAACTCAGTGCAGTTAACATGATCAACCGATTGTCCTTACAAATGTGATATCATCTATGCTCGCTTGCCATTACGGATACCAATAAAAATCAAGTTGAGGAGACGCTTACTTACAATCAAATGTGACACAGACAAGATTATAAGGATAACGGTCCTTGCCAACCGAAGAAGAGTTTGACATTAGGCCTTAGACCGTTCAGGAGTTCAAGACCGATGATGTGGAGGGCAAAGACTGATTGGCAAAGGGCTTTATACTTACAGCAAGGTTTGATTTGATTTATTTGAAATTTCACCAAACCTAAGCTGGTTGGTCCACATCACAATTCAAGTTCAACTCGGGGAAAAGGAGTGAAGACGAATTATCTTTACAGATTAAGACTAAAAATCTTGAATGTATGAAGGAAAAGAAAAAAAAAAAAAAAAAAATTTTAACCCTTTTTGAATTTCTTCTTGAGAGCCATACTCAACAATAGCCTAACGAAGTAACGTTGGCCTCCTGCGAGGGCTTCTGGAGCCAGATCGAAGAGAGGTCAAACTGTCATCGGTGCCGTGATCGGGGTCGGAATCGGGGTAGCTGCTGGAGTCATCGGAATGATTATCTGGATAGTCATCGAGGTGTCCGTCTGGATAACTGCCAGATGAATCGTCACGATACACACTGTCGTCGTTGTTAGGATGCTGACCGGGTATGCAGTCGTTTCCGATACCGTTTCGAACGCCCACGGTCAAGATACCACTGCTACCAGAAGCCCCACTGAACCCTTGATAAACATTAGTGGACCCGGCCTAACAAAAAGGTAGATTTGATGTCAGATGGTTCCCGAGTTTCTTTTTTTTTACAAGAAAAAAAAAAAAAACCTTTTACTCTTACTTACGTGAGAATTGCATTGGGAGAGGATAGCCCACATCGCATTCCGTACAGATTCGATCGGTATAGCGATCCCTGCCGCATTTTGAGCAATAAACCATAGCTGATTGGAGGCAGGATGTGAAAGAGTAAGATCAGTGTCGTTTCTTTCTACACAAATCCAATTCACTCGCACTGTCAAGGGACGGCACTGGAGACTGACCTCACAGCTCATGCAACTTCGTCTACTCGAAGGAGCCTCTTCGATGAGCATTCGAGTTTGATGGGGGTAATGCTTCAACGCTCTGAAAGATACCACGTGGAATGGGATTTCATCAAGTTTTTCGCTACGAAACCTAGGATGAGAGCAAGTTCCGAAAAGGTACCAACCGTACGCAATCCTTCATCACTACGAGACTTTGTGACTGTGCCCCCGGATCGCACGTGATTGAATAACCTCCTTTGCCGAGTACGGGCGGGCCGGTGGGTAGTGTAGGTGCCCCACCAAAACCTGGTGAACCACCTGGAAAGCCTCCGCCGGTCGGAAAGCTTCCTCCCCCTCCGAATGGTGGAAAGTCTTGACCATTAACAAACGCTGATATAGCCAAAAAGATGAACGATCCAAATAGCATCTTGATTACTTATGAATTGCTTGAAAACCGAAAAAAAAGCCGTGGCCAGTGTGATTGATAGAGATGTTTTAAAGAGGGACACGAAGGATCATGAAGAAGTGAGGGTGAAAAGTGAGATCACTGTCAGGGGACGGGGGAGGGTGGAATGGGAGACAAGGACAAAAGTCTGATTTATTTAAAATACGGACTTTTTTCGAGGGATGACACTCGAATCTCGCACAATTCTTTTCTCAGGACCTTATTGAGTCTGGTTCACTCGAGGACGTGTGTTAAAACAAGAGGGGACCACTTGACATTTCGTGGGAGGACCCAAGAATGGCCCTAAGCTGCCCATCGACCAGCTGACGGCCGTCACCAAAGACCGTCGGGGAGAGACCAACAACGCACTGACAATCTATCGACGTTAGCCCTTCTCCAGGCCCTGGCTAGACGTTCGATGGTCGACTGAGTGGATGTTTGACTGAGTGTCCTGCGTCATTTAAATTTTCAAGTTATTTCCTACCTGGGCTGGCAGGACCCAAGCCACCCTCGGCTTTTACGATGATCCATGCAAGACTTGTAAATGCTCTGATCAAGCTCGATACGATTGATGTTGCTGCGATGGATGATGTCCACTCCTCGAGGCTGAGGGAAGTGTTTCGAGTTGCGCATTCAAACAGTCCGCAGCCTCAAAAGTCGGATCGAGTTCCTTAAAATCACGCCTCCTCAAGAACTCAATCAAGTGATCCACCCTCACCATCAGTCATCTCCCGTCCTCCCTTTAATGAGCACTCATTGGTTTCCATTTTGTGATATCCCAAAATGACCACAATCATTCAGTCTGTCCTAATTCGAAGGCTCACCTTTAGACATGTCAAAATTATCCTCACTATACTCTCACTTTTTGGCTTGTTTGCATTATCCAACAAGATCACAAAGCGAAATGTGAAATCATGCAACACAATAAGATCTGTACCATCATCTCGATTACTCAAACGTCGCTTCAATCCAGAACTGGGTGAATTGACTCATGTCGGTGTCGGATATCCATATCCAGCTCCCGGCTTCAAGTGGGATTATATTCCTGGGTCTAAAGAAGAAACCAAAGCGAACAGGAAAATGGTTAAAGCTTACCGAAAAGGACATTTACATTTCTACACAGAACATCCTAAGCCAAATGTATACACAACCGGTCAGAACTACAACAGAGCAGAAAAATCAAACGGTTTGGATGTTAGTCATCAACAAAGCAAAGGCGAACGTTCTGAAGAGTCAAACGTAGCGCAAGCTTCCACCTCCGTTTCTCCTCAGCTAACTTCATTACAAGAAGCCACCGATATAGAAAATATACCGATTGCATATCCTTACCAAGGGCCAATTCCACCAGGGTGGAAAAAACCTGACGGAAGCTTGGGAATACCTTTCAAACCTTCAAAGAAATTAAATGGTGGATTTATTGGGGTTAAAGATGTTCAAAAGTTGGTATTACGATGATTTATTTTTATGATTTGAGTAACGTTCAAAATGATTGGGTTTTTTTTTTTTTTTTTTTTTTACGCAGAGAGATTGATACGTTTATTCCATTTAATGAAAGAGAGTTATTTTTTGAGTGGTTTCATGATCATCATTTAAGATATTTATTCAAGAAGAAAATTAAAATTCGAGATCAGCATGGGTAAGTCTACTCTAAAAATAAATAAATAAACTTATATATATATACATGTAGACTAATCAATTTTATTTTTTCCAAAAAAAAAAAACATGAACTTTTTCTATAGTGTTTTAGAGGTAAAAGAAATTTATATGAAATCAGCATGGAAAAATTGGAATTATAAATCAATTTTTAAATATTATAATAAGTGGAAATTTTATCAAATTCAAAAATTTAAATTCAATCATAAATTTGGAACAAAATCAATTAAATTGAAAATAAAAAATTGGTGGAAGAGATTTATAAAAAGGTTTAAATGGATTCCTAGGAAAATCGTTTGGACTTTTTTTGGTTAAAAGATTATTTTTTTCAACTTTTTTTTTTTTTTTTTTGA
>MU167208.1:1413027-1425692 GCA_015951145.1 Cronartium quercuum f. sp. fusiforme G11
AAAAAAAAAAAAAAAAAAAAAAAAAAACCTCATACAAGATCATTTAATATCCATGTTAATGAACTTGTAAGAGAAGAACTTGTAACACTTTTACATTATATCATCTCTTTTTTTTTTGAATTTGAATTTCTCATAACAAATTTTGATCTCTTAAGAGATCATAAAAATTTTAATTGAAAAAAAAAAGTCCCAGTCAAAAATTTTCAACTTGTAAGACTATATCAAAGTTCTAAATCTTGGAATGTGACTCAAGGATGTTCTCTATCATTATACACATCAAGTCATATATCACTAATAATCTCCAAAAGCAATTCAAGCCTCTATGTACAATGATGACATTTAAACCTTAGCTAGAAGTAAAATAGGTTATACCATACTCCCAAAGACCTTATACACTCTACTAAAATCATATGAGAAGGATTTGAGTTCAAGATTACATTTATTTATATATATAAAATCATCACCAACTAGACCATTACATGTGTTCTTATCTCATATTCATGGCTCCTTAAATCTCTTCAACACTTTTCGACGTCTTCATCATCAAGACACAAAGGAAGAAGAAAAAAAAAAAAAAAACTACTTTAGCACCCAAAAAAGTAAAAAAATTTAACAGAAGCCAAAATCACTTCCAATCATCTCCTCTTCATCTGTTCAATAAATAAACTAATAAAGAAAAAGTGAAAAAAAACAATGTCTCAATATATGATTCAATTCTTCAAAAGTTATCTGTGCTCCATCTCTTTCCCTCTCCACATTTTGAGATTAAGAAAAGAAAAGGGTTCGTTCTTTCAAAAAAAAAGAAAAAAAAAAACTAATTGAAAGTGTGCATAATGAAAGGTGCATCTATATATAGTAATGTTTCATCAAGTTACCCACAGCAATCCCACCCACAAAAAAACCAACATCGATCAGGAAAACGCGATCATAAAAAAAAAGCATGTGAGAAGGTTCAAAAGATGATCGATCATTAAAACTCTGGCTTTGGTAGCTTGACATATATGACAACACAAGAATTAGCACAATCTCAGATATCTTAACCGAAAGATAGTCAAGTTCATAGCGTACCTCGAACGACCCTGAGCCGGTTGACGACGTTCGAGAATGACGCCGGCTGTCCGACGCATTTTGTGCGACCGCATCTGCAAGGTCTTCCATGTCCGGATCGGCTGTAGAGTACAAGAAGGTGCAAACAAGTATAAGCATCTTTCTCTGCATATCAATCATTAAGCTAATAACCATCGTACCTTGTCCCTCCATGGCTTCCCTATAAATAGTTCAAGGACGTAAAAAGAGCCCATACTTAAAATCAACGTGATTTGAAAAGCTAAGACCGAGGTTACGTACTTGATCATGCTGATCGTATTTTCCAAACTCCTGCGACGGGTTGAAGGACTGGTCATCGTCGTCCCTAGACTGCCTCTTCGAGCATGGCCACGCTTGAACTTGGGGCTTCCGCCTGGTGTGGTAGGAGAAAAACCTAAGCCGTCACCACTTGCATTACCAGTAGGCCTCTCGGGTGTGGCTGGTAAAGCAGGACTGGTAGGCACGCTGGATGAGCCGCTGGCCTGATCGCCGAATGGCGGCCTGCTCTCGATCGAGCCGCCAAGCGAGGCCAAGGAACCAAGTGTACCGCTGCGAGAGCGTGTTCGATGGGGATCACCCGCATCCGCCGCACCTGGGCTACGAGACTCTGCAAACTCTTCAAAGCCTTCAACATCGGCAGCGTCAATGAGTTCTGGAGGCAGATGCTCGTTCTCAATATCCGACTTGCGCGCTTGATCGAACCCAGCTCGGAGGATGGTCTCTTTGATGCCCTCGGCCCCGTTTGCGAGCGCACCGTACGGTAGCTTGCCCTGATTGGTCGTCGACTTTAACTCTGAAACCGCCTCTGCCTCTTCACGTAAGACTGCAAACACGCGCGACATCTTCCCGACGGCCATGATCTTGTTCTTGATTGCTTGCCGCCGCTCTGCCGAAGCTGCAGCGTTAGGCGAATCGGGATCAGACTCGGTCTCCTCTGTTTCCAACGGCATCTCGTCTTCCTCTTCATCCAGCTCTTCCTTGCTGCAGATGCCTAGGATGGCGATCAGCATATCGGTAACTAGAATTTCATGCCAGTGCCAGGTATAAACGTTGGTATGCTTCGAAGATCTGCGCAAGAATGGTCAGATCGAACCACTTACTCTTCTCACCCACAAAGGGCAAACTCCAAGTGAAAACATCCATGAAATTGGGCAACCAATATGGATGAGGTGTACAGTTGAATTGTCGGATGTTCATCACGTTGTTCTCATACTTCAATACCGCAGCCTTGTTATTGTACACGTCTAAATAATTAGGTGCAGAGAAGATTGTCATCACTGAGGGGAAACCGGTTGTCTTGGTCTTTTTGTACATACGATAGCTATGTTTGATAATAATAAAATCAATTTGAGATTATGAGATGCTATATACGCCCCCAGAGATACACTCACCCAGCGTCTTGAGCTTCATGTGCCCGAATGATGGAAAGCAACCCGTTTCTCTCGAGGAAAGCGCACGCTGCTTGATAGCTATTGGGGTGAAGGCAAAGAATGATATAAAAGAAAAAATAGGATTGATATCTGAAGCTCTGTTGATGACAAAACTACCCGCGGGGAACATACCTGAAAAAAAATGAGCAACCCCGAACATGATTATGTACGAATCCATCGGCAGCTTTCTCGCTTCCGAAATCTTCCAAAGGATCAGCCCAAAGGATATCACACATCAAACCATGTGTAGGTGGTTCCCTAAAACGGTTGACCTGATTGAGAGAGATTACCACCAGACCATAAACAAACAAGGGAAAATCATAAGCGATAGGAAAATGGTAGGTTGAAGATGATTCTTCAGTTCATGCTCACCGATTTCAAATCATCCAAAGTTTGTAACTCGGGACTTAGACCACCATGAATACAAAGGAATTGCTTGTTCATGATAGCTGCGAGCGGTAGTGAGCAAAAGCTTTCCATACAAGCATCATAAACCCTTTCAGAGTACTTGTGCTTGCATTCTAATTTAAAAGTAAAGTAATCGGTTAAATGTCGACATTCGTGATTACCTCGAAGAAGGAATAATGTATCCGGGTACCATATTTTGAGGGCCCAAAGATACAATACGCACTAAAGTTGATTAAGATCATCAGTCATTCAAAGTCTCAAAACAAAACAAAAAAGAAAGAAAGAAAAGTCTAATCTGATCACGCGATGAAACACTTTAAAGTCTTACTTCGATTGAGAAATAACCACGATCGACGTAATCACCCAGAAATAAGTAACGAGTTTCAGCTGGGTTACCACCTACTTCGAATAATTTCATAAGATCAAACTACACAAGAAGGTGAAATCGAATCAAAGAAGGTTAGGGAGATCAAGGCTTAAACATTGACGTGTTGGTGAGATTTAAATAAGGATAGACTTACGTATTGACCATGAATATCACCACAAACGGTAATCGGAGCTTCGACTTCGAGTAAATTAGGTTCTGCTTTGAGGACTTCGGATGCCGTATTTAGGATGAATAGTGCTTGTTCTTCAGTGAGTCTACCTTCACGATAGAAGTGATTTTTGAGAAACGCTACATCACTATTGTTTAGATCCAAACGAATTAAAATCGAAATATGAATCAGTCAATAGGTTAGGGAATATGATATGTGATGACAAGTGTGTTAAGGGAGTAGTTTATAGATACATACGGCTTAGAAGGATCTACTTGACTGAAGAATTCTGAATCGGTTGGCTTCTTAAAAGCTGGTGCTTGAACATCCTTAATGACTCTCTCCTGTGTGCTTACGATCGATCCATCGTCTTGAGTGTGAATCGTAAAGTCGATCTCAGGAACTGGCCCTTTGTGAGTGATAGACTTGATACCAGCTTCATGTTGCTTGAGTTTAGCAGCTAAGGCTGTAGATGGCCCTGAATCAGGCAGAGCAGTGGACATATCACGAGCAAATGTTGAAAAGGACGAGGAGGCAATCTTGACTGATTTGTTGGTGTGAGAAGTGGGGGAAAGTTGATGGATGGATAGAAAGTAGATGAGTTTGAAGAAGAGATGGGATGAATTGTGATATGAGGAGAGTTTAAAGTGAGAAGTGGAAGTAGAATGACGGTAAGAGTTTAGGATTGAGTTTGAGGGACTTCAGGTGAAGGTGGAGGGAGACTGACGAACACATACCACACACACACATACACACATACACACACACACACACACACACACTAAAACTTTACAACCACGACTCAATAAACACAACAATTACTTGCCTAAATACGTACACAGTACAACTCACGTCGAGATATCTTGCCTGTAATCCCTTTCATCAACTTGAATCTATTAATATCATCCTCAAAAACAAATCTCATATGAATAGCATCAGATGTATTCAACTCATAATGCTCAACCATATTAAAGTTTGGCTGATCAGAACTGACCAGGACCCAGGAATTTATTAGAAAAAAGTGAGTAAAGATTTTTTCGACTGGTTGTTCATATTACATACCTTCATCCTGCCTTGCTGCCTGACTCCGTTTTTTTACAAGAGGTTGGTCAGGAAATTGTGGGGGTTAACAGTGATAGGGATTCAATGTAATAATTGGCAGAAAATCAACACCCACCTCTCCTACAGGATGCAGACTGACAAGACCAGACAAAAAGTGACATGGTGAGATATAGATGTGGGCCCAGAATTTCTAAGAGCACAGTGAATCAGAAAGAATCCATAATCATGAACAAAACCTGATTGCAGCCAAACACATCAAAATTTACCCACAATTCTTTCTTTCTTTTCTTTTCTTTTTTTTTTAATTGTGGTCCTACAGTCCAACAGTACCACTTTGTTATAACGCTGTTACAATTTGCACATGTTACAAGTTGCACAACATGCTGGTAGACTGCATTGTACCTATTTGAGTCCAAAGGTTTTGCTCATTTTATGTTCAAGGTGGGAATAATTCAAGCTTAGGTTAGGGCTTGATAAACCAAAACACAGTATGATATTCCTCATTTGACAGTTTCTTTCATCTACTTGACATATTATTGCATCCAGTCATTACTATAGATGAAAATTTGGGAATGTAATACTTAGACTTGTCAAGTCAAAAAACTCCTGGCATGATTGCAGTACAAACTGATTTTATATGCTAGAGGTCATGTTCAGTAACATCCACCAAAGATCTGTTCCCAGTCTTCAACATCAACCAGAAAAAAAAAAAAAAAAACCCCAACATGTCACAGGGTTCCAAGATAGAAAAATTGGATATATTTGGTCAAACAGTTAACTACAAGTTAGCATAAGTCAGTTTCAATTCAACAACTTCCAAGTGATTTTTATTTTCATCAAAGCACATAAGTATGAAGCCAGCACAAGTTTACCTTTTATCATCTCGCTTACGCAATCAGGCCTTATTCTACTTACCTACATAATCAAAACGCAACAGCAGGTAATACCAGGGTGCTCCCTAAATTAGGGTACAGGTGAGTACAAAGCGGAGTTTCATGTATACTTATACTCATATACCCTTGAGTGTTCCTCATGTTGAAGGCAAATCCCCCTGGGCAAACTTGTACTAGACAACATGGAATCAGAAACACAGACAGTTCAAAAGAAAAAAAAAATCTCAAGCATAGAAGCTTGCCAAGAATCTCATTTGACTGTGAGTCCAATTTGAACCCTTATCATGATCCCCACAAAATTAACCCAAAGAGATTGACTTGTAGCTAATTCACATTATTATGAATACTAATGTTGGAGGAAAGGACTGTATTCAACATGCTATGAGATTTAACATATGCCAAATCTCTTGAATTACATCTACAGGCGTTACCATTATCACTCACTTACTCATCATCAGTAGTGATATCTTGACTTGCGAGCCAATCTTGGTGGTAAAGAGAGATAAAAGGAGATGGACATATCCTGCTTCAAGCTGCTTAACCAATCATATGTTGAACCATGTCTGTGAGAGGCACTCCCTCACGTACTCTGGGTATGTATAGCTATAGCAGCTTTTAATAGGTAAATGTAGCTGCTCCAGCAATTCCAACTGGTTCACATTTCTGCGCAAAGGGAAGCCAAAAGGTTGAAAAAGTACAACCGGTATCGGTGGTGATTGGTGAAGGATAGAACTTAAAAGGCAACTTGTAAATCTAGTCTCCTTGAAAGGTTCATGTGATGATCGGCTAGAAAGTTCTGGTGCGAAAGTGGAATAGCCCGAATGACGTCATCCATCCACGTCGATCGATCGCAAGAGAGGGTGAACGTGTTTCCAACTTGAGACCGTATTAGGAAGACTTGAAAGGTGTGGATCGAACTTGAATAATTACACTTCACACAAACATCATGGTAGCTAATGTGGCCGTCATACAAGGATCCTCCAAGTTAGTCAGTTTCAAGTAGTTGTCCAATTCAAAAACTGATCTTAACCCATTCTCTCTATAACAGGGGCATCGGCCTTTCGTTTGCTCGATATATCTTGAGGAAAACAGATCTCAAGCTGGTCGCTACTTCTCAGAACCCCAAGCAAGCTCATCAAGCCATATTGTCTAATCTTGGGAAAAGCGTTGAAGATCGGTTGACGACATTGGAGTTAGACGTAAGACGAGAGGAGACGATCGAGAAGGTTGCAGACGTGGTGAAAGATCGATTTGGTCGTCAATTAAGACTCTTGATCAATGTCTCGGGTGTGGTAAGTTGCTTCTTAGAAGACCGAAAGAATTATATGACCGAACTTGATTTGACTTGTCTCCCTCGCGATTTTTTTTTTTTTTTTTTGTGGCGAATGGAACAATAGTTGCTTCCCGAAAAATCGATTCAAAAAGTTGATCTTGAAGACATGAAACGAACATTCGAAGTAAACCCTCGTATTTCAATCTCAAATCCATCTATCAACACCCAAAACATTTTTGACGGAAAAAACTGACGAGCAAATTTAATTTTCTTTCTCTCATCAGATCAACACCTTTGGTCATCTTTTGACTTACAAACACTTTGTCCCATTAATCCCTCCTAAATCATCACAATCTCAAGTAGATGAAATTGAGGACCCAGCGAAGGGACTCGTCAAAGAAAACGTACATGTGCTCGCTAGCTTGAGTGCTCGTGTGGGTAGCATTGGTGATAACAGTCTTGGAGGGTACGTCGACTTGACTTCAGAAGACAAGATGGCAACTTGAATGCCATACGTTTCCATCCATTAATCATTGCTTATGGCTTGACACCCATCAGCTGGTATTCATATCGCGCCTCTAAAACGGCTTTGAACCAGATCATCGTCACTCTACAACAAGAGCTCTCCAACGCTGGCTCACGAGCCCCGGCCATCACCGTGGCTCTTCATCCAGGTACAGTTGCGGGTACGAACCTCTCTAAGGATTTCGTTCCAAAAGACAAAGCAGGGACCAAAGAGGGCGTCCATGATGCTGATCAAGCGGTCGAGCGACTTTGTGGTGTGATCAGTCGATTAGGACAAGATGATGGGGGACAGTTCCTGGATTATAAAGGTGATACAATTGTTTGGTAAATAATGATCAATCAAACCATTCTACCGGCCTTCTCTTCAGAACAGCTTGAATATGGTCAATTATATTTGCTTTACCTACCTATCTCAATCAGAGATCTTGTTGAAACATGTCAATTAAGCATCTAGTACTTCTTTCATGTTTGAGAGCATCTTTGCTCACAGCTCAGGGGTTTCCAATTTTTTTTTGTTTTTACCAATCATTTGCCATGAACATGTTCCATGGATGGCTGCAGAAACGTATGTCACAATGGCGAAATGGTGTGGTGTTGTCCTTCAATTGACCTACTGATTTTATTCAACACTCAGAGGTGGTTCGGAGAGGCTTGGTGTATCTGATTTCTGGGATGAACTAGAGTGGACTCAATGGACCCCAAAGGGTTCGATTTCCTAGATATCAATGTAAGAGTTTCACGACTGACGCCGATGGTCATGAGAGTTCCGCGGATTGGAATTTGAGGGTAAAAGTGGTATGGAAAGCTACAGGATGAAGAGAAGGTATCACAAACAAACTTTGTATAAAAATCAAACATCGCGAGCGACAAGTGTTGGTTTGCAAGAGTAAGGTTATGTACGGTCAAGATTGCTTCTACTCTTCCAGTACCATTGGGATTTAGTTTAAAAGGAACTGTGTGCTGGAGGAACTACAACCAGTTCACTGAGGCCAACAAAACCTTGCGGCGACAAAATGAAAAGTTCTTTTTTCACTCAACGTGCTTACGGATATAATAAGTCGAACCAATAAAGAAAACTAAAAGCTACAATGATTTAGTTCGGAAGTGGATTTGACTGCGATTAATCTGGGCAGCAAAAAAAAAAAAAAAAAAACCCATGCTAACTAATCAATATAAAAGATAAAACCGGAGCAAATTCAATCAGTATATGAATAAATTTATATGGGTTGTTATTAAGTTGAATGATGTTATATGATTAATTAATTCAGAGTGTGAATACAATAAATTTAATGAAATCTTTTGAGTCCGATTAATAAAATCGAGACCATCATCCAGAAATCTCAAGTAATTTGGTTACTCATCATATAGTAGGAAATATTGGTTGAAGAAAAAAAATGAAAATGAAAATGAAGGGGGGGGGAAAGCAGATGTTTAAGACTAACCAAATTGTAACACCGTTGTCCTCGTCAGTCATCATCACTCAAGTGCCTTTCAGTATCGAGTCTGTGGAGAGGAGGGGTATTGGGACTTCCTCATACGTTGTCGAAGGAATTGCTGCAGGAAGGCCTTGAATTCAGACTGTAAGAGAGTGAACACGTAGGAGGATGCAGCCAAATCCCTGTCAATTAACCAGCTGATTTTGTTCACGAGCTCAAATTCAGGCCGGCTTGTGGGACGACTACCTCTTAACATAGGTTTCCTTAATATGTAGGTTTATAGTTTTGTAGCAATATCCGCAGTGACTGCGGAGTTTATTTGTTTTCTAAATTCAGCGCGTAAGCCCGGCTAGCTCAGTTGGTAGAGCATTCGACTCTTACGAGTTGTCTATCGAATTGTCGTGGGTTCGAGCCCCACGTTGGGCGCGCATTCTTTTAGTCCGAAGTAGTATGATTATGATTTTCTTTTTGCAGTATTAGATATATAGTAGTAGTTGAAAACATCTCCAGGTTGAAAGTATACAACCATGTGACATGGTGCAAGATGAAATCTGTGTTTAAAATTTTTCCAAGTCCAAGTTTTGGAGCTCAAGAATACTGAAATGAAATTTTTAGGATTATGAGAGGAGGGAAAAAAAAAATTACGAATTTTGGGACTCGGCTTATTACTTTGTACGGCTACTAACTACTACAGTCTACAGTCTACTGTCCACTGTCCACTGTCCACTGTCTACTATAGATACACTAAGTCAAGACTCATTATAAATTCATGTATATCCAAAAAAACACATCATAACATTAAGTCGACTCCACTCGAATTTGCTCATGCTACATGTCGTCATCAACAACACCACTTCACTCTAATCAAAAGTCAACAGGCCTTCAACCGAAGCCTGGCCTCGGTAGGAGGATTCCGGTCACATCTTCTAGGATTCCTTCATCTACGCGCGTCTTACGCGCTCGATCATCATCACGAGAACCCGATGTAGGCACATCTTCCAAGACGACAAATGGACCATCGAACACAGCTCATCCTCCTAAAAGGTCATTGACCCCCAGTCAGAATCTGCGAGGTAAAGCTTTACCTCTTTAAGAAAACCCAAGATGTGTTGTGGCATCTTTCATAGGCTCATCATCATTCAAGTCATGTTGATATACGCGTCTAATTCAAATCAGAATCTATGTCCAAGCGACCCACACTAAACTCTCGAAGACTTCAAGATGTAGATTCTTCGATGACCACACCCGCTACATCACGGCATTTCCCAAAATTACCACCTTCGACTGTACGATCTACAGCTCTCAATCAATCTCAATCAGAAGTCACACTTTTAGCTCATGATAACGTTAGAAAATTAACAGTTGAATTAGAAGCTGCACAAGATCAAATAAGAGTATTAGAAAAAGATCGAAATGGTAATATTGATAAAATCTTAACACTTGAAAGAAAATTATTAGATTTTGAAAGACAAATTGACAAAATGAATGTACAATTAAATGAACGTGATAATAGAGTTAAAAAAGTAGAAAATGACAGAAAGATTTTAGATTCAAAATTAGAATTTAATCAAAAGGAACAAGAAATGATTATAAATAATTATAAAAAACAAGTTGAAGAAGTAAATAATTCTCAAAAAATTACTTTAGATGAATTACGTAATCTTAAACAAATTAATAATGAATTAGAAGAAAAATTCAGATTAAAAGATTATAATGAAAATCGTGCAAAACAATCCAAAGTTGCTGCTGAACAAAGAGTTGAAACTTTGAATCAAAATATGGAAGAAATTTTGAAAGAACTTAATTTGACTCAACAAAAACTTCAAACTAGTCAACAAGAAGTTACAGATGCTCAAAAGGAACTTGAAGGTTTACGTAAGCTTAAAGTCAATGAAAATGAAACTGAATCTGGAGCTGATACTCCAGGAAGATCGAGAGATGTGTTGAGGAATGAACTCAGTCGTATGTACTCTTCCTAAAACAATTTATAGCTACTTTGAAATAATTCTTATTCATGATTTTCCGATCCACATTCTTGCTTCTTTTCCACTCAGGCCAGGTCGAACGTCTGAAATTATTAGAACAAAGTAATACTAGGCTATCCCGAGAGGTTGAAATGCATAGAGTAAAACAAACCAATATTGAAGTTTTAAAAGAGGAAAATCGTAATTTAAATAATCAACTAAATTCAATAGACGATCTACGTCGAAAGTTGGCCACAGTAGAAATTGAACGTGAGAAATTGTTAAAGGAGAAATCTGAATGGACTGTCTATCTTGAAAAAGATCAAGATCAAAGTTTATCTACTCCTCATGATTTATCAAAAGCTTTGGCTATAGTTAGGATAGAGAATGCTACTTTACAAGAACGTTTAGGTTCACGTGAAACTCAAATGAAAAGTAGGGATCGTATGATTGCAGAGCTCGAAGCGCGTTTGGAGGAAGCAGAACGTGAACGTGATAATGAGTACGCTACTAGGATTAAAGCTGAAAGTCAGGTGACTATTGCCGAACGGAATCGTGAACTTGACAAGCGCCGAATTCAAATGCTTAATGAGCAACTCAAGAGTTATACTGCTGAAGAAAAATTACTTGCGACAAATGGATATTTTGATCAACGACAGGACTTGAAAATTTCTCATCTGGAGGAATTACTTGAAGGTCATCAAAATGAAATATCTCGCCTTCAACAAGAACTCGCTGAATCTAAAAAACAACTTGAGCAGTCAATTAACTCCACAAACTCGAGCAACGATCAACCCGAGACTAGTTTTCCGATGCGGAGCCCTGAAAAGGCAGCCGCTGTCAAAGCTTCCTTAGCTGAACAGATTGCGAAAAATGAAGCCCTTGATTTAGGTGTGTGATCCAAAATATGGTTCGATTGACTCCTTGTTTTTTTAAAAAAAAACTGATATAACCCTTCATATTCACTATCGGGTGATACAGAGCTTGACGATCTGGCGGAGGAGAATAGAGTACTTCAATTGGACATAGAATCTCTTAAGCGACAAGTCGATAATCTTGAACGTGACCTCGGTCGAGGAGAATATAATTCTCGGACTACTCAAGTTCTAGCACCCGACGGTGGACCTTTACAGAACGATATGGCGATTCGTAGTGCGACTTTAAAAGCATTAAAAGATGAAAATTCTGCTCTACTCAAACGAATTGGTAAACTTGGGAAAGGAATGAATTCATCCGTCAATGGAGATGAAAGTTTGATACCACGAGAATCTCTTGTTTCACTACAGCATGAAGTAGAACGTCTCGAAGCTGAGTTGACACGTTCCATTAAATCTAGAAGACGGTTAACGGAGATGTATGAAGAAGGTACAAGATCATATAGAAAAGCTATGTGGGAGATCTTGGGTTATAGTCTTGAGACAGTAGCTAATGGAGAGTTCAGATTAAGATCTATATTTAAAGATGAAAATTCATCATCGATGCTTTTTGTACCTGGAAAATCTGATGGTGGTTCAATAGAATATAAACCTGGAAATCAACCTTTTCATAAATCAAGAGAAGTTATTGATAGCTTTCATACTTGGGTAGAATCTCGTAAATCTTTACCTTGCTTTACTGCAGCTTTAACATTAGAACTTTATGAATCATCTACCAGAGGTCAATCAGCAGGATATCGAAAGTTAGAGTGAACGTGTAGTAAAGTTTTGAACTGTACACCTTTTGGGATAGCTTTGATTGTTAAGGATCTGATTTGGGTTTTGTGTGTGATGATCTTGATAAGTTTGTTGTACATACCACAACACATGTGTAACACAATCCGACCGTTTACTGTGGCAATGACAAAATTTTTACTTGCGCTTAGGTTTTAGTTCATGTGGCTATATAATCACAAATCCTTTTTAGGTTGTAACTTGGAGGAGTGCATAAAAGCTAAACACATGAAAACTTGATGAATGTAAGATGTAAAAAGAACTTGGTTTTTTTTGTTATATATATATAATTATCTTTACTTTATTTACCTTGATGATTATGAATACCTTTTTTTTTTTTTTT
>MU167208.1:1426310-1437170 GCA_015951145.1 Cronartium quercuum f. sp. fusiforme G11
TTTTGAAATTCAAAAAAAAAAAAACTACCAATTGTTTTAAAATTCAAAAAAAAAAAAAAAAGGTAAAATTTTTTTCTATCCTAAATTCTCTAAACCCATAACCCAAGGATCTTTTAAAATATCTTCAATAAAAATACGATCTTCAGGTTCAGGTGACCACATCTTACGTATTAAAGATCTAGATTCTCTAATTAAATTAGAGATAGGTGGTGGTGAATTTGAACCAGATTCATATGCTTGTAAATAAATCACAAAACTTGGATCATTCTTTTTTGCTACTCTCCATGGTAATTCTTGTATACAACAACAATAATAAACTACTGCTGTTGCCCATACATCTACTAATCTTGCATCATATTCTTTTCTTTCAAACATCTCTTTTGCTGTAATTTTTTGGAGAAAGAAAAAAAAAATTAGATAATGTTTTTTTTTTCTTGTTATAAAGCCAAAAAAAAAAAAATGAGACACGTAAAAACTTACGTAAATAAGGTTCAGAACCACATAATCCTTTAGAAAGATGAGTAGTTTTTTCCCAACACATCCTAAATACATCAGAGACACCAAAATCTGTAATTTTAATTTTACCTTTACCATCTAATAATAAATTTTCAGGTTTGATATCACGATGTGCTACACCCATTTGATGTAAATAATTTAAACCTAATAATAATTGTTTAAAATATGAATGAATTTCTAATTGTGTCATGGTACCTTTTTTTATGGCTGCATATAAATCTCCACCTGGACAATATTCCATTACTTCACACCAATGTTGATTTTCATCTTGTACTAAATCTACTGTTTCTACTATATTCTCATGATGACTAAGTCGTATAAATAGTTGATGATTTTCAAAGTTTTTTTTTTCATTCAAAAGTTCAAATATCAATAGCACACTCCATCAGTCTTTCTCTCTCATATAAAATGAAAATAAAAAACGGGGGGAACTCGACAAGAGAAGGGAGAGAGTGAAAGAAAGAATATGAACTGACAGTGTAGATGATATACAAAATTCGCTAGTAAGCTTTTTAACATATTCTTTCTCACTTTCATTCTTTCTTCTTTTTCTAAATTCTTTTACTGCATAAAGTTTATCTGTACCACGATCCCATTTATGTGCTAATCTAACTACAGCTGTTGCACCTTTACCTATAGCTGCTTTTTCACAAACACCATACTTTTTTAAAAGTGTACTTGTAGCTTGTGATCCACCACCGCCTCCATATTTACTTTTGATTTCGTTATTTTCATCACTCTTTCCATCTTCACTTCTAGTTGGTTTAGATGATGATGGTTTTCTACCTAATTTACCTCCTACCATTTCTCTTAATTTTGATGATGAACTTATGACTCCTACTTTATTATCATCTCCACTTCTTTCACTTGGTGCTTTATTAGTGTTATTAGTAGGATTTAATAATTTATGCTGATTTAATCCATTTGAAGTTCCTACACTTGAAACTTGTCTAGATAAAATTGACATGACACCTCCATTGTTTTCATTTGGTATGTTATTAACTCCTACTACTGAACCTGCTTCTGATGTCTTCTTTCCACTTGGTTTACGACCTAATAAAGCCTTCTTATTGATCGGAATTCCATTTATTTCACTCTCATTTCCACTACCTTCATTACTTGGTGTTGCGCTACCGCTTATTCCGTTTTTATTATAATCTACTTTGGTTTCGTTATTATTACCATTTCTCTTTTCAAATAATTTTCCAAACATACTTTTACGTTCTGAATGAACCGGAGATTTCTAAGAATAAGAAGAAGAAAGAAAAAAAAAAAAAAGATTAGGTTAAAGTCTTTGTTTTTGAAAGAAGGAACGTGGACATTCTTACCAATTGTCCTTCAGCATGTTTTACCGCTACATCTAGTTTGGTAGTAGGAGCGAGTTTAGAAGGATGTGAACCTAATGCAGTATGAGTATTAGGACCGGTAGTAGACTTGGCTGCCACACGCAGAGTAGGTGGAGATGAAGTTTGTAAAGGTGCAAAGGTAGCATGTAGAGTGGTCGGAGGTGGAAGGATAGAAGGATTAGAGATTGGGATTGTTAAATTTGAGCTGATAGTTTTTTCAGATGGTATTGTGAATAAAGTAGATTGAGATGGGATGGTAGTCGTGATAGGATAAAGTGCAGTGAGTTGTTGAGATGGATTAATTTCGAGATTAGTTGTTGAAGAAACACTATTGGGATTAGATTGTTGTTGAGCCATCATAGGATTAGTCAAAGTTGAAGCTGAAGCACTTTCGAGCCAATTTGTGAGGGTTGAAGTTGGGATTTGATTTTCTTGATTTTCTTGTTGTTTTTGTTGTTGATTATTTGTAATAGTTGAAGTGAGATCGATTGGATGATGATGGTTCATGATTAATGGTTTTGATGAAGGATTTAAATTATTTAATGGTTCAAGAAATCGATTGGGTAATTCTAATCCGACTGGTTTAATTTCTAAATCATCAAAATCAGTTTGAGTCGATCTTATTTATTAAATTTTAAACATTAATTCCCGATCCGAGCACATTTCGAGTATTTAAGTATGTTTTGAATAAAAAAAAAACAAGTCAATTTCGATTTAGTTTGACAATAAAAACACATTCTCACCTATTCATCATCATCACACTTGATTTATTTCTGACATCCAATGAAGCATCATAACCATCATTCTTCAATTCATCTTCAACTACTGAAAATTGGGATTGAATTCTCTTCCCATTCACTAAATCTATGGTGCCTGTACCACCTAATGAAAACACTCTACTCAGTTTACGTCGAAGTGATACTAATGATACCCTTCGCTTTACTTCTCTATCATCCACCATTTCTGATGATTTTGAATTTTAAATGTCTTGATTCAATTAATTACTTGATGTTCTTTCTATAATTTACAATATAACACTATATGACATATATATTTATATATACCTTTGATGGATTAGCTTTCTTCACTCTTTTTTCTATATATCAATCATTCACCTGATCACTTACCTGTGATTTGTAATCTAGATCCAGCTAGTAAATGAACAAATACACACACAGCAGCTGAATCACTTCAAAGGAATCAACCTCTTCAACAGAATGGTGTTGATTATAAGAATGGATTAAACTTTTCAAGGTGTTACTCAAAGGAACCATTTACCGAATGAGCTCGGTGAACATTGATCGATTTGAGGAGAGTTGAAATATGTAGATAGTGTAAGACGAGAAAATATTAACGCTAAGAGGGTGATTTACTTGTAAGAAGTCAGAGAGTCATTCAAGAAGACAAAGAATCAGGTCCTTGATATGACGATGATCGTATGGATTTACTTATTTTTAATGATGAATTACTACTACTGAATGGTCTAAGAGTATAGTATATAGAGGGGACACAAAGAATTAAAAAAAATCAGGCGTTTTCGAGGTCCTTACCGAGACCAAACGCGTGAAAAGTTTGGGCTTGGCATCTTTCAAACTTGTCATCCGATCCTTACCTTGTTAGTAATAGGTCATAGTCAATATATATTGACCCCAGAAAACCTCAAACATATCACATGTCAAAAGAAAAAAAAAAAAAATTAAAATTAAAATTATATACTTGATATTATCTCAAGTTTCAAGAGTAGTACAAGTAGTAAGTAGTCTTATCTGTGGATCAATTGAAACACGCCCGACATAACAATGACAAAAAATCAAAAAAAAAAGCATTCAAGTACATACCACTACGATCTCGGACCGATTGTTTCCATCTTCAGTTTCAAAGTTTTCGGAGATCTTTGGAAAACACTTTGAAGTAATTAAAGTTTGGTGAAGAGAAAAATGAGAGTGAATTGATGATGTGATAAAAAACGGAGGGGGGTACAAGTTTTTACAAGTTGGAATTTGTTTTTAATTTTTAAAAAAAAAAAAAAAAAAAAACAGGGCTGGGGGAGATCCGTAGGTAGTCTTATTTTTTTCAATGATCATCATCATTCTTGGTTCATGCTGTTGTTAATTCGATTTTTTTGGGGGTTTTTTACTTACTCTTTGATCAACAAGTATTAAGATCGATTCAATTTTTTGAGAAATATACTTTTAAGGAAAGTAATCTTGTATTTAATTTTATCCATTCCACAAACACACTTTCTTTCAAAAGCCAAGGATTTAAAGAGAAAAAAAAAAAAGGAATGAATGAAAAATAGAGAGATAAGGCTATGTATGACTTAATCTATCAAAAAAGTGAACCTTTTCAGTGTTTTTTTTTTTTTTTTTTTCTGTTCATCAAGTACCGTCCTCTATACTTATCTCAACTAACTCGGTTTTAAAAAAATCATAAAATTGTAAAAAAAAAAAAAAAAGAAAAAGAAAAAGTTTAGTTCAAAGCTTAATTAAAAGCGCTTGAGAATAGGATTTAAACCTGTTATAAACTTTTGATTGAATTAAGTTTATGGAAATTATATTTTCCGTTCGATCTGATCGAAAGTGAGAGGGGGATCCTGTGATCTAGAAAAAAAAAAAAAACATAAATTCGGATGTTACATTTGATCTTGACGACATCTTTTTTACTTTATGTAATCCCCTGTTTTTTTGTTTTTTTTCTTTTTTTTTTCGAGGGGTATATTTATCATCATAAACTTTTGTCTGGGTCATGTAAGAGTAAGTGGGAAACTTGATGAGCAACAAGGTTTTGACACATGAGTACATACATAACTTGAAGTTTTTTTTTTTTTTTTTTTTTTGATCATTTATAAATATTTAAAATGAAACATTCAAGTCATTTTTGGTTTTCAAGAAACTATAAGTGATTATTTGGGAATTCTTAAAATGCTAGATATTACTTTATTCCTTATCATTTTTTTTTCTTTGATCAAGTTTTTTTTCTTTTTCTTTCTTTTTCTTTTCTTTTTTTTTTAAAAAAAAAAAAAAATAAATAAAAAAGTAAGTTGTATATCATATAGAAATTTCAACTGTAGTAACATTGTAGTTTTGGAAAGCCTATTAAATTGGATATGTCAGTTTGAAAGCTAATCATTGCCAGTGAAATGATGAAACACATGAATCACTAACCCCAAACACATTTTTACCGTGATGTGTAAGAGTTTAAAAATTATATATATATATGAGAAAAAAAAGATGAAACAGTTTAGAAAAAGACTTGTATCACGATATGTATATAAATATATATATACAGTCATAACTCCGTCATTCCCAATTTGGGAAGGCAGTCAGGTTGGAAGGCGGCAGAACGTTTTCATTTTCTCCATGCCCCCCTGTAACCCATTGTTTAGACCTGTCCCAAATGTATGGACTTACGGAGTTACGACTGTATATATATATATATATGTAAAAGTAAAAGGACAACACACTATGTAATTGAAAAAAGTGATACCACCTCATAACTCTGTACAGGGATACATGTATGATGAATTTAGGAAAATATATATCTGAGACAAGGAAACCAAAAAAACAGTTGACATGTTTCAATTGAATTTATCTGAAACTTATTTATCAACAGATGTTGGAAAAACTCTTTATCATTACAACAAATGTTGACATTATGAAGTCAGGGAGAAACAAAAAAAGAAAAGGAAAGGAAAGAAGAAAAGAAGTTGATGAAGTTTACTTTCCAATTTCTTTGTTTTACTTTTTTTCAAGTACAGTTTCTAAATTGAGTTCTTATGTTAAAGTAGGTGTGAGGGTTTTTGAATCCTTCCAAGTTTTATTTTATTTTATTTTTACAAAGTGGCCAGTCTTTCTTTTTTTCTTCTTTTTTTTGGATTTGCATGAGGATCATGTGTGAAAAAAAGTTATTTTTTTTTTTATTTTCATTTTAACCCTTTGAATTCTAAAAAAAAAAAAAAAATTAACTCAACAATGTTAGTACTGATATTTTGAATACACAATGTATTAGAATCCTTGGACAACTTTTTAGAAGATTGGTGGTGTCAAAGGACCTTTACATTTCTTTTTTCTTTTTTTTTTTGAATTAAAACTGTGGATGAACATTTCCCTGACATGCAAAAAAAAAAAAAAAAAAAAAAAAAAAAAAGGGGGGAGGGCCAAGGAGGGTAAAACTCAACAAAATCAATCATTTGACACATGTGCCACCAAGGGAACTGGGGCACACTGGGAGACCAGTGAGTTTAACCAAGTTCAAGTAATAAGCAGCACATCATACAGATTGATGATTCTTGGCAAGATTGATAAAGTTATGAAACTGTTACAAGTTGACAGATTAGTGATAATTATTTTATAATGTCACAAAGCTGAATCAATATATGAGCACAATGTTTGTACAACATGTTCAACTCAGACTGTTTACCATAGCAAACTTTCCATCTCTACAGTATTTGGTTTTAGATGAGTGCCATGATCAATGGGTGCTCAAACCTTTGCTCCTTGCAGAAATGAGATAATTCATGTGTTGTAGTCCACATTGGTCACTTGTGTAGTTTTCAGTCTGGCATGTAGCACCAGATTGATAAGGTATTTCAGTTTCATTGAAAGGATATGAAACAAGAAACACATATTTTACAAGCCAAAGGAAGTGGTGACTTGGAAATGTGAGAAACTCAAAACTGATGAATATCTATAAGCCTACAACTTGGATTGAAGATTGTATACAAAGGTGTTGCAATTGTCCAGTATCTTGACATCACAGATATGAAGCTCCTAGCACGGTTTTCAGATCTGATTTGTATCCAACTCTTCACAAATGTGAGTTGATTTGGTTTTTTTAAAAAGTGATTTTTTTCACAGGAATTCATATAGAACAAGGTTATGTATAATTTGTTTATGAGTTTAGATCACCTTGTTTTTTATTTCTTGCCCTAGTTTCCCCTGTTATATAACCATAGGTCCCAAGACAGGTGTGAAGCTTGTTTAAATACTATCTCCCAAATCTCTTATGGCGGAGCAATAGAGTCTTTCTTCAACAGCTATTGAATAATTAGCCAGTAAGTAGGACCAACCCAATAGCTGGCTGAAGACAATCAGTGGACCACAATCATACTGGATAGGGCAGGGCAGTTACACACTCTCGTACGTACTATACTCTAGTTCTAAGTTAGGTTGTGCGCAGTCGTCGAGCCTCTGCGCAATAGGTTAACACCCGATGCTCCCTTTTTCCAAGAGCCAGCTCAAACTTCCCGATCCTTCATGAATCATAGTCTGTCACTATAGCCGTGTGCATCGCCAAGATTTTTCTCGAGAGTAATCCTTCACGTTAAGTCAAAGTCAAGAGAATATAAATGTTTTGCATTTTTTCAGCTGGCCATGACCCACCCTTTCAATTTACCCACAATTTCTCGACTTTTGCCCGTATTCAGACGATGGTTACTGTACCCTTGGCGTTGATGGGGATATCCTTGTCGGTCCCATTTTACGCTTTGGAGTTTTTTTTTTTTTTTTTTTCTGACCGATACGCTCTGCAGCTTGCTAGCCCACGTTTTCTCATCAGTGTGCTGATATCTCGGCACTGCTGTTTCTACGAAACGTGAGGTGACCGGCACGGCGGTTGTTCTTGGTACATACCTGCCTTGACTCGTCACGCTGCTAAAACATTTGTTTCTCTCTGTTTGAGGTCTGCGCGATTGGTGAATGACTTTTGCTGATGAACGTATACCATAGTTGATGAGACACATTCAAAACCTTTATACACTTTATCTTTCTATGCTCATCTATGTTCGCTTCTCCGGTAGTCTGAATTGATAACTTGAAGTTTGATCGCATTCACATCTTCTGACACGAAAGAACAATCTTAGCCTGAGGCAGCCCTCTCTGGAAGGGGAATTGCCTAGTACATTCATTAACATTCGGCCGTCTGAGCCTATGAAATGGCAATACTGTACTCTGTAGTGGGCATTGGGTCCAACCCTTGACACAGCGTTGACTGCAACGAACAAGGCCTAAACTTGACGACTGCATCAAAAATCCACCCAATCCCCACGTGGACTCGGGATGATACCCGGGTAGCTTTTCGGGTAAACTTGACCTCGGGCTGTAAATTGCATGGCCTTTCCGACCACGCCTTTGACTTCTGCTCGAGTGTCTCCCCCCGGTTCCCATTTTGCCTATCCTTACGACACTACTTTCAAAGTCTGATTACGCAAGATGGGATTTGGACAGGTCATTATCGGTCCTCCTGGATCAGGAAAAACAACATATTGTTGGGGTTTACAGCAAGTTGGTCATTCTTCACTTTGCCAATTGTGGCACCTTTTTCACACGCGCTCTCAAAAAGGACGCGTTAGGATTTCGGCTCTGCGGGTGCTGATGAATAATTGTGACCACGAATTTTAATGCTACAAAGTATTTCAAAGCTATAGGGAGGTCGGCCGTGATCATCAACCTCGATCCGGCAGTCTCCGAAATACCCTACGAAGCCTCCATTGACGTTCGAGAATTGATCGATTTGCAAGACGTTATGCGGTACAAAAACCTCGGACCGAATGGTTCAATTCTGTTCTGTCTGGAGTACATCGAGACTCATTTCGATTGGTTCTCGGATAAGCTCAATTCACTCACCCAATCCGACCCACAAGGAAGCTCCACATCTCAGGTTGAGGTCGACTACATCGTGTTAGATTTACCAGGTCAGATCGAGCTATCAACCGACCATCAAAGTCTGAAAAACATCCTTCATCGGTTAGAGAAATTGGATTGGAGGGTACATCACCACTCGTTTTGAATCAAGGAGATCAGTCTCTACTTTCTTAGCTCTCATCTGAAGCACAGCACCTTCAAATTGACAGTGACCGTCGCTTCTTCTCAACAAGCTAGCTGTAGTTCAATTAACCGATGCCACTCATATCGTCGATGCAGCCAAATATATCTCGATTGTTTTACTAAACCTGAAAGCGATGCTGAATCTGGGCCTGCCCCATATCAATGTCCTCAGTAAGATTGATTTACTCAAAGGCCTCGGCGAAGAGTTCAGTAAGCTGCCCAAAAAACTCTTTCACTTTCCCCTTGACGACTTATACTGCTTTCCTTTGGTCATAGCCGCACTTATTGATCCTTTCTTCTCTCTTTGGTTGGAGGACTGCTTAGAGCTCAATTTAGATTTCTACACGGATGTGCAGGATCTTTCGTATCTTTTACCTATCCTCGACCAACAAACGACACCAAAATTTAGTAAGCTGAATAGGGCAATGATTGACTTGATTGAGGATTTCAACCTGGTCGGATTCGAAACTTTGTATGTGGAAGTAGGTGGTTCTGGTTTCTTTAACTCTCGCACACAAGACATGGCGTTAAAAAGCGTATCTTTTGTTATCTGTTTTGCTACTGAACAAAATTGCCCTGTCAAATGGACATACAGGACAAAGCTTCGATGACTAAGCTGACCCTAGCAGTTGACAAAGCTCTAGGTTACTATTCTTCCACCTCTGCCACCTTTCTTAGCGCGTCTCAAAACACAAACCATAGTCCAGACAACGCTAGAATGTCTGGAATGTCCGAACCGGACCTACTCAACCAATCCTTACTCACTCATCTACCCACCGAGAGTTTGTTAGACATCCAGGAACGTTGGCTTGACTATCCCGATCGGTATGAGGTACACCAGCAAGAGAAATGGGCCGAGGAGGGCGATTGGGTTCTGCAGAAGGCTACCGAGAAAAGTCGAGCTGAAGCAATCCAGCGCAACCGGGAAGATCAACCTAGTTGATCTTGTCATCAAAGCATCTTGTCTTTGCTTCTCGTACCCATATGCTCCGTAGTCCTTCGCACTGAGTGATTGCGTTAGAGTATACTGCATACCTTGTCATCAACAAGATGATATATTCCTGTCAATTGCATCTATTTAGGAATGATCAGTTGCAATGGGCAATAGTAACATTCTGGCCCACTTTATGACATGTAAAGAAACCATAAAAAACTCTAGACCATCTACTCATACATTTGCTGTGTGCATTTGCAGGATCCAAACATTAGAATCCTGTCATGTTGTTCCCGGAATCTCAAGTTGAACTTTGGTTTGAGTTTTGAATAGGGTTGGGATTTTCCAAAATAGAAGTTGAGCCCCCACTTGAAAATTCGATTGGAAATTCTGTAGAAAAAAAAAAAATGTTTGGATCTGAAGTTTGTATCTGATCAATCTTTTTGTGATGTAAACCTTTGTCCGGGTGTACAGCACGGGGGAGTATTTAGATGAATGTACGTTAGACAGAAGTGAAAAATTTATGTACGTGAACTGTACGCACGACTTGTAGGCTAGTGATACGCAATTAGAATTTCCTGTTGGAGACCAGCAGCTGGGACCCACCTTCCAACATCAAATACAAGATGGGAGGGAGCCTATTCAAGAAAGGTCATCCAACCTGTCCAGAAATTTTCATTGACCGTGAGGGCCCAGAAAGATATGTGTGTGTGTGTGTGTGTGTGTGAGAGAGAGACTGATTGTGGAAAGCAATAAGATTAACAAGAGTTTATTTACTTACCCAAATGTTAAGGCTAGCTCTCAGCACTCACTTTTTTTTTTAAAAAAAAAATAAAAATAAAAGAACAACTCAAAGGGGGGACCCTCACAGGAAGTATGAGCATTACTAGAGTTTATACATATTACTATGATATATATATATATATATATACAATAATATAAAATGAAGGATATCAAAAAAATCTAGATAGAATATTGTATATACATAGGATTCACAGATATATATATATATATATAAAAGACTGGTCAACTTTGAACCTTTTTTTTGGACAGGATTATGGACATAAAACTTGATAAAAAAAAAAAAAAAGAATAGTCATCTTTTAGTATCATGAGTGAATAGAAAAAAAAAAAAATTACATGAGAGAGGACTGATAGATGAACAAAAAGACTAAAAAAAAAATGACAGAATAATGGAAACAGATTAGTTATCAAACCTTTTTTTTTTTTTTTTTTTTTT
>MU167208.1:1465127-1475338 GCA_015951145.1 Cronartium quercuum f. sp. fusiforme G11
AGGTCCCTACCTTGGAAAATAGACCTATTGCATTGCATCTTGGCCTGCTATGTGACATAGCATGCCTCTATGTGATGCAATTTTCTTGGTGGTGCTTGTAGTGGTGCTTAGAAAGAATGGGCTTTACCAAAAGATAAGTTTTTTTTTCAGTTATCAAAGTGATCTTTTCTATGTACCTATTTTTCTACTTCTCTTTCTCTCACATGCTAGCTCTTGTGACTGATTCTGGTTCAAACAACTTCAAGATAGGCTTAACAACCAAAAGGATGTAAACAAGAAAGATCAAAAGCATGTTTGTGCTATAACTCATAATCTGATTTATGATATCATGTTTTGACATTGGTGTGGTGGTTTTGAGAAAAATAGACCTCAAAATGGCCTCAGCCCAGAATTGAAGTAAATTAGCATGTTTGAGAAGAGCTCTTGATTTTTCAGAAGTGATACAATATCCCCTTTCAACTACACTATCTTTCTCATGAAGAAGATAAGTTCATTGAAGTGCCATTGCTTTTTACAGTGCTCAGGTCTCTTTGACCTATGTTCACCATCACAATTATTGACCAAAGGCCTAGAGAAGTAGTCTTTTGATCATGTTAAGTTTCAACCTTAGTTTTGAATTCAAACAAACAACCAAATGTTTCATTTTTTTTTTTGAAAGAATGTAGGTATATTTATATGAAGTACAGGAATCAGTAAGTTTAAACTGATATGAACTGCTTCCAAGAGATGTTACAGCTATCTTTCCACTAACAATAAGATCACCATGTATATGCTTGCTAGCAGATATGACAGAGGGAAAAGAGCCCTGGTATGGTAATCGACTCCCCTTGGAAGTTAATCATCACAACACCACTTTTTTTTGTGTGGGCTTCTATCATACATGCGCCTCAAACAATCTGCAGAGGTATATCTGGCTTGCCTATGTAGATTATCATGATATATGTGAAATGTTCTTAAGGTACAAGGAGAATGATTGCAAGACTTGCTAAGTCGAAGTTTGAGCTTTATTATTCAATTGATGATTGTATCATACAGAAGCACCACCAGTATGGTTTTATTGGAACAAAAGATCCGAGGAGATCTCGGATGGGAATCCTCGGGCAAACAGCATCCAAGCCTTTGTTTGGCTATAAACAAAGGCTCAAGTGAAAAGCTTGGATGCCTCTGATCCTAGCTTTTCCACTTAAGGAGTTTTTGGAAGTTTTTGGTACAAGGAACATCAGTTGGCAGTAAAGCGTAACTTTGTTCTCTGTCACCAAAAATAGCCATCAAGAAAGAGTGAGCACAAGCTGATCAAACTTCTTCCAAGGAAGAGACATGATATGCTCCAAAAGAGATGAGTGAATCACAACCTCGACCAAAGACCACTCCTTGAACAATAAGGGGAACTTGACTTCCATCAGCACTAAAAGTTATGAGTTCTTAGAGAACGAGGTGGTCTTGAATCAGCTACTGATGAGAGTGGAGTGTGAGAGCAAGGAGTACCTGGAAGGTATGACGCAGAGATTTGAAGAGACAAAAGATGAGGAAAAAGGAAAACACAAAGTACAACAGTTGCATCTTTTATATGTCTCTAAGATGACGTCGCTCCAGGATTGTAAGAAGGCAACTATACGTCATGTGTATACGTCATACCAGGTTACGTCATGGGATCACTAATGGGCAGGTATGTGCAGGACGTATTGGAAGGTGAAGAGCGAAAAGGGATGGACAAAAGAGATGAACCTTCATATCAGCCAGCTCAAAAGAAGACTCGATGGCTTCATTAGAAGTAAAGTTGTTCTTTCCATGACATCGCGCATATGAGGTGTGGCAGTATGGGGGGAATTCGACCACATCCTTCTTCACAGTAGAACAACAAACCAAGGTCCATCGTAACCCGATCCCGAATCCCTAGATGAGAGTTGAAAAGGGGCCACCGCGAATCATAATAAGGGCTGTTTTTGTTAACTTGCACTATTCAAAGTCACACCTAGCCGCATCTTCACACAACGTTTTTAGCAGGTAATAGCATCCCTCTCAGGATGCGGGATGTCCTCATGGTTCTGATGAAAGACATTACTTTATTATCTTGATGTTCTCTGATTGCTTGATTGACGGAGCCAAAATCACACTGACAATGAACGTCCCTTGGGATTAGATATGCACTGTGCAATTGGTTGCACTGGTAGTGGACGGGTATGCACTGCGGAAGGGGGATACATCTGGATACATTGCTGTCGTAAATTTCGGCTCGGTGGAAACCGTGGGCTAAACGCAACTTTTTACTAGGACAAGCTTACCTGGGTGACTGTGTCCCAGGAGGCGCTATCACATCGTTATGGTTTCCATGTCTCTTTTCCTTCAACCGTGAATATTACTGACTTATCATCCCGGCTCCTATGTAATTCAATGAAGCTGGGCTCACTCATTGAGAAATTTTACTGTATACTACGACCATCGCATCTCTGCCTTCTCTGCCCAATCTCTGGTGGTGACGAGCTATTTTGTTCTCCTCTTCGGTCCTTTTACCACCCCTCCAAAAAAAATTGGGGTGTCTCAACCTTTGGTCAAGTCCTTCCGATATATGCCAGCCCATGCCAGCTGGTGTTGCTGAAAGGACCACGCTTTGGCCCGTTAACAACAAGAACCACATCAAGCTCCACAGATTTGGACGCTGGTCGTTCCTGCATGGCTCTTCTCGGGTTCCGTGGTTGATGTTTTGCTCCGAAAACATGTTATTTTCCAAGTCATCAAATCTTCTCATTCAGCTGATCGGCTTGTCGTTTTCGACTCTCCAAAACAAGCTTTGCCGCTCCCAATCAATCGACGGCCAGTTCTTCACCCCAGGTTTGTTGATTATTAGCCAACCTCAATCCGGAACAACGGTCGAGGGTACGTTTTTCGTCTTCTAGCTGAGCATCCTAGGATTTTAAGTACTAATGCTTGACGAGTCTTCTGTAGCTGGTCAAAATCTCAATGGGGCCCTGGAAGTATCAGGAAACGGTCGATTGCCCAAAGAAAACACAGAGCCTGGAAATCAACTTGCAACGGCAATCTTGAGCCTTCACATCTTCCTCATCAGTTCAGACCTGAATATGACAGTTCTTGAAGGTCCAGAGCTTCTGCAAAAGGAAAAAGGCAGTAGTGTCAAGCATTTCAATTTCCAAATACCATCGGTGTGTATACTGCCGTTCATTGCCACGTCATGCATTCTGTTCTTGTGGAATTGAAAGATTTTCTTGGTTTCTTGTAGTGTACACCGGCCGGTGACTACAATGTGAGTTCACACTTTGTAACTGTTCCAACGGAAGATGTGGTCCTGCATCCTGACATTCTATCATCATGCATCAGTTTACGTACCACGAAGTAGGTCCAATGTTCATTCCTCCAGTGATGACTGGCCTGTACTTTGAGAATATTTAAGCAACGTATCTGGTGACCCATAGCTCGACCGCATCAATTCAAAAACCTTCTACTCGATCTATTCCACAAGTTGAGTAGTTAATAGGCTAGCACATTTCCCCAATGCTTATTGCGATCAACTGTTTTCCACGCGATTTCAGAACTTCATATCACGAACACAAAGGGGACCGCCTCCAAGACTTGCAAGAATGCCACTCCCCCGCAAACTGGCCTGATCGACTCAAGATCACCCGAACAGCCATTTTTGGGGAAAGGTGCCACAGGTCTGATCTTTCACCAGTTATATTTGTTCTTTCCGACAGATACAAGAAGAGCATTCATCTCAGATTTTTGGGTTGGCTTCAGGTCTTGAGATTCAGACAAAGTTGATGGATCAATCAGACCGCAAATCCCCAGATGTTTCGCTGAGCAGCAACACTGGCAGTTCTCAAGTCGATGTCGGCGGTGGAGCACTATCCGATATTGAGACTAGTGAGCCTCGAACCAAACACTCATATGCACGTAGAAAAGCTGACATGCAATTCTTCTGCGTTGATGAAACTTTCAGACGGTACTCGAGGAATTGAAGAAAAATCCTCAAGTTCAGATGGGCTTATGTCTGTTCCGTTCCGCCAGTTTAAGCCTGAATCTAGCGGTGGCATCAAGTCACCCGGTTTAACATCTAAGCCAGTCATCGAATCTGGAACGTTGAAAGTGAACAAGTCACCTATTGAGGCTGTTTCAGTCCCTCAGGCATCACCTGTAGAAAAAAAAGAGCCTTCGTGAGTTCACTACTTGCCCTCAAATCTCTTGTTTATCCCAACATCGTATTTGAAGCAGTTTGCACACAAAAAATCAGAGCTGCTTCAAAAAGAAATCTTTCAGAACCTCAGATGCCTCATCCTTTTGTCCGAGACAGCTCTCGCGCATGAAGAAAACGAGCAGCACAGTCGGGAACTTCGACAAAAATGTACCAAGTCATGAAAATTTTCAATATTGAGGCCTGAGTGATGAATTTTGGAACGAGAAACCCTTTTCAACCGCCCCCTTTTCCCTGAAGTTGGTCCATATGCACTTGAAGTTAGGCTAACAATGAACAAAACTCACAGGCCCAAAAGCGCGCCTGAAACTCCACCCAGTGTTTCAATACCAATACCACTTTCTCAAACCCAAGGGAAACCAGAAAAAACTGAAGCCGAAGCATTTCCAAATCTCGATGCACCTTCCTTGTAAGTTACATTAATAAATTACAAAACCTCCATAAACAGTTTTCCTCGGATGGCAAAATTTGAGTGGTCATTAGATATCAAACTCCTGATAGCCTTCTCCCGAGGCATCTGCGATCCGGAGACATCTCGGATTGGAAATTCCGATGAATTTCTTCTGGCCGTGGATATTTACCAAAAACAGTGCATTCTGATGTAATTAACGCTTACGAACGTCATCTTGATTGTCACAGACCAAGCCCATCCAATTCCAAAACATCGAACAGCAGCCTTTCCAATGTTCGTTCTTTAAGCTTGATAATGAACAAACTCCTGAACCACATTCTATTGACAAACATCAATTTCATCTTCTTCATGGCTATAGGCAAAAGCTCTTCCATCTTCACTTAGTGGCTCTGTCAGGCATGATGTTCCTACATTTCAAAATATAACAAGTGCCAGCAATTCTACCGCACAGTCAAACTTAGACCAAAGTTCATCAAGCGATGCCAATACAGTTCCTGCAGGCAGACTGGAGAAACCAAAAGTAGCTGATAAGGTTTTTGGTGTCCCTTTGGTTTCTCATTCAAAAAGTTTGTTGAGATGCAATCCTTTTGTACCAATTTGGCATGTTGTAGTCATTATGATATTTTGGGTTTATGTTTTTAGTTAAAATTTGTTCATACTACCAGTGATTTATCTTTTCAATGTAGTCCATATAATACATTAAAACATGATTTTCCTGAAAACTTGGGTGGATTCCAATGGAACTTTGGCCTGCCACAAGAACTCTACTATAGCTCATACTTTTAACCTCCGTTTTGACCAAGGAATATGCCTTTGAGGCAAAAACATGGTACTGGGTTTTACACCTCTATACTTTGGTACTATATTGAGGAGTGGCTAATAAGGGTGGCTTACAAGGAAGCTACATTAGCAAGCATTTGTGTAGCAGAAGGAGGTCCTCTAGGCTAAAGGTGTGTGCCCTCAAACTTCACAAAAGGTCTAGTTTGTTGCAGAGGGCAGGGGACAAACTACTCAGATTTGAAGAATTGATTTTCATTGAAGGATTACATACGGCTTCGCGGGGTCCTGGCTTACATACTGCAGTGGCTGATCTACTGATGGTGTCTATGATGCGTGCTGTACAGAGTGGTTCCTAAGCTCGCTTACAATGTAATATGTATTTGGTTCCTTATGTAAAGAAGGGTAGTTGTCGGACTTACTCCACTTTTTCGTTGGTCTGTCCCAAATTCATATGTACTGCACTCATCTCTTCCTTAGGTCATCATTGTGTTTCCCTGTTATAGCAGGTTATTTACACGATTCTTCTTCTAGACGCTGTTCAGCATACCTTCAATCTTAATGCTGGGGGTGCAACAAGGGAATTCTATCTTTTTTCACACACACACAAGTATTTGTAATTGTCGCTTTTTAACAACATATTGCAACCTGCAATTTGTTTTGTTTTTGGGTTTAGGTTGCAGGGTATTTTGTTGGGCTTGTCGGAACCCACACCCTGTAAGTTAAACCTAAAGGTATAACAACTTGCAAGTTGCAAGCCTTTGTCAAAATGGCATGGTTTTGAATTACGTGCCGATCAATATCATACAGTATCACAACATAAAATCTGTTTCTAATTTTGAACAAAGGATCGAGACCTCCAATTTGATTTGCCATTGGGAGCTTTTGAAAGCCATTGAGTTTATCTTACAGGGTGTTGGCTCTGACAAGTTTAACAAGTCATTGTGAGTGCAAGTGAGCCTTGATTTGAATGGTTTCATTGACTGGAATTTAGGTTTGCAATGCCTGACCACTGAATGAAGATGATGATGCATGTCCAAACAGGTCATGTGCGGATATTATACTTGTGAACTAGAGAGATAAGGAATAGCAGTTTTCAATCATTACTGGGTTTTCAATAAACCCAATCAACCCAGCTGACTTTTTGGGGAGGGAAGATATAATTCAATGTTTCCCTGCCCTGCCAAAAAACCTATCTCAAACACTTCTTGCCACTTATCCCCGAAAAGATCTTTTTTCGAAACAAGGTATTTCCTGCACCAAGCCAAATTCAGATAGCTGATGATAATCCCAATTGATTGGTCCCGACCAATCGCGTATGGGGAATGTTATCAGTTTTGGATATATAAAACAGCACACTCTCTTGGTGGCAATCAGAAACAAG
This sequence comes from Cronartium quercuum f. sp. fusiforme G11, assembly GCA_015951145.1. NCBI lineage: Eukaryota > Fungi > Basidiomycota > Pucciniomycetes > Pucciniales > Coleosporiaceae > Cronartium > Cronartium quercuum. The sequence goes on from MU167208.1 coordinate 1,471,905, forward strand.
CCTTTGTCCAATTCAAACTTCAGCCAAAGATCTAATAACCAATCTGTGGCACAAGATACCTTCATATATCTCTCATCATGGATATCAAAATGTTGCGCTCTTCTAGTCTTTGCAAGATTTTGCTACCACAAGTAGTTGTTATTTGCTTGCTTTCAACCTCTTTTCATGGTCTTCCTGCCTTGGACAATGCTGAGGTTTTGGCCTCTGCAATCGATACCACGGCTCTCAAGTTACATCTTGAAGGTCCCCACCAAACTGAATCAAGCGGCCTACAGGCTCCCTGTCCCAAATGCGGATGTTATCCTTGTACGCGCCAACTTCAATGCGCTAAAGTGTTTCTCGTAAAGCACTCAGATCAATAGGTATGTCTTGTCTTTTCTTAGCAGAAGAGCTTGCCAACCAATTGCTTCATTAGCTATAACAAAGATGTGTTGTCCTGGTGCCAGAAAAATGCAGATTTTTTTGACAATCAGATATTTGAGCTGTCTACTTTTGGGGCGTTTTTGGCCTGTTGGGCCTCTTTACTATTCATGGAATTTTCTATAAACCAATGACTTATTCATGTCTCCCTTTCAAAACTTATGCTTTTGCTTTTCTTTAGTCCCTCACATCACAATCGCTGACACCGCCCACCACCCTTTTTAGTTGCCTTGTCTACCTCCACCCACCATCATGCACATGCAGCAACTCTAAATCTAAAAATTATGAAGGTTCAATTTTCCCCTTCTGGCATGAAATGTCATAGACAGGCCGGATTCATTTTTCCTTCTTATAATTCATGATGTCTACTTAGGGTTTATGCTAGTGCTGTGCCTCGAGACATCTATGAGAGGATGAGTCTCATTGTTAGTTTCCTTTCTCATCAACTCCTATTTTCTTTCTCATCTCTTCCATACCTTAGGTACTCATACAATATATTCTCACCTTGTCTTATGCTCATGTGTCTCCAGTAGCTAATCTGGATCCCTCTCATGCTTATAACTCTCATAACCTTCAAACAATCTGTTCCAAGTTAACTCTGACCAAAACTCTCCTCAGACTTTAAGGGTTAGACCATTGTGTAATACTGTCATGTGTATTTCATACTACCCTGTTTTAATTTTCAAGTTCATAACACATAGCTTTCATGTCAAATAGTTGTGTATCAGTTATGCTATCATTTTATTATTCACTTATTTTAAATCAGTTGTTGTTCATCAGTTAGTTTAGTGTTTAGTTGTTCACTTAAAACTCTCAACATGTGCTTGGAGAAGCCAGGATTGAGCAAGCTCTGACTCAGGATGACACACATTGCATGCATTCAATATAATATATAAAGTCTCAGTTTCTCATTGAAATGTTTCCTCTTTTCTTCATCTGATTCTTTTGTATCCTTCATAACATCATATCTTTTTTTACATCATTTACAAGATACAAAGATCATGTCAGCTTGCGTTGGGAAAACCTTAAAATGCCTATCCCAATCATCACATTAGAATCCAATCACATCTTTTTTTGGCCTAATTAGTGTGTTATTACCACCTGTTTGGAAAAACCTTGGTCACTGTGGGAATTAAGTAAATTTCCAAGTGGAAAAAGAAAATTGTTGCGGGAAAAATGGCATTTTTGCCATTTTCTGGTATGTAACTGAGAGAAACAACCCATTTTTTGGAAAAAAAAAAAAAGCCTGAAAAAATCATCAATAATGTTTTTCCATGCTGAAGAAGTGGTATTGACTTTACAGGATTTTTTTGGACAAAACATAGGGACAAAACTGATGAGCATTTGAGACCTCCTGGTGGATAGAATTGGATCAGGGAATGGACATATGTCTAGATTATTTTAATTTAATGGTCCCCCCCCCCCAAAAAAAAACTCCAGAAAGATTGTCATAAAGCTGTTTATAGAAGTTTAATCTCTGATGATTTTTATGATTTTTTTCAAGGGTTTTTAGTAGGCCTTACAGTTCTTGGCAGGTGGGAAAATGAAAGTCTAGAGAAGAAATGTTGCATACATTGGCTCTATATTTGGTAGTGTTTCAAATCATCTGAAAAAAGCATAAACTCTGTGAGACCTATTGTGGATATGTGGAAAGGGCCTTGGGGACTTTTTGAAAATTTCCTGGCATACTTTATCTGTAACGTAATTCAGCTATTTTGACCAGCATTTTCAGTTAAAATAGAGGTACTTTGATGTGAATACAACATTCAAGGAAAAATCCAAAATCTTTTCAACAGTTTTTCAACAGGCCTAAAAGGATCCATGATTTTTCAAATTTTATTGAGACCTTACCAATTATAGAACCAACATATGTAACAGTTCTTTTTTGGAATTTCATTTTCCCACATGCCAAAAAATGTAAGGCCTACTATAAATCCTTGAAAAAAATCATATAATTCAACACCATCTAAAAATTTATGGAAAGTTTTTTGATGATTTTTTTGATTTTTTTCTTGAGAATTTAAGTGATGGAACTTGGAAATATCCCCATTTTACCATCCAATCTTATCCCCTGGGTTTTCCAAAATGCTTATAGGCTTCATCCATATGTTTTGTCCACAAAAAATCCTGCAAACTCAAGACAACTTCTTCAGCATGGAAAGAATTCTTGAAATTTTTTTATAGTTCTTTCAGACATGTTCCAAGGTTGTTCATATCAGTTACATTCCAGAAAATGGAATTTGTTCCAATTTTCCAGCAATAGTTCATCTCATAATTTTGGAAATTTACTTAATGCCCCCAGTGGCTCACCCTTGCACCAATTTCATTGCTTCATACAATTTCAATTGCCTCAAGTCTAGAACCATGTTTATACCCTTTCAAAACCTCTTACTTTTCCATTGGGAATTACATCATTTCTCCTACATTTATTTCTGAATTTGAGTCTCCCCCCAAATCTTCTCTCCATGTCTCTTCATTGGAATCTTCTTGCTCCAGTGCATCAACACCTATGTCAGGGAGTGGCTTCTATTAGGCTACTGCCTGGATAGAATTCTAGTCTACACTGGTGGCACCCAAGTGTAGACTGCAGTTAAATGACCTCTCAGGAGAGGATTTAGGAGGACTGGGTCTCTAAGCCCTGATGCTAGGTATCTAAAGGAGAGCAGAGCTGAGCACAGCAACTGTTTAGCTCCAATCCTTTGAGACAGGGTGCTCTGATTCCTGTCTGGGTGATTTATCTCTAATCCTTGTTAGTCCTCACTGACAAGGACTCTGCAAGACTCTAAGGTTACCAACCTGGATGATGACCTTCTGCACTGCCAATATATTTTCATTGCATGGAAGCTTGCTATGTAACATAGCATGTCTTCATGTGATACTATGGACCATTTTTCAAGGTCCCTACCTTGGAAAATAGACCTATTGCATCGCATCTTGGCCTGCTATGTGACATACACTGCCAAGATATTTGTATCGGATGGGCCTATCCAATGTTCTATCACCCCGAGATATGC
>MU167208.1:1485328-1504062 GCA_015951145.1 Cronartium quercuum f. sp. fusiforme G11
GTCTGTGGTTTTGTTACTCTAATGGCAGGGCCTGCTAATTGGCCCTTGTCATAAGTATACTATGCTTATGACTCTTGAAACTGAGCCTGAGTTGTGGTTTGATTGTTACTTAACTCATTACATATGTAGTACATATGTAATACATATGTTACACTATGTTTCTACATGTGTACATGTGTACATTACTTATTACATATGTAATATGTATGTTACACTATGGTTCTACACCTGTAATATATATGTTATGCTGTGTATTGCATCTATCTCTCTTTATCACTATACATGTACATGTCTGGTTTTCAGTCTGTGGGACTGTTATGCAGTCCTCAGGGCTGACAGAGTTAGTGGAGTGATGGTGAGTGGGATGACAACTCTATTCTGACCTAAGTGTTGAGTGTGGAATTAGGATGAGCCCAATGGCTGTCAGCAAGAAAGAAACAAAACAGTGTATTCTGTGAACAACCATTCAGGGACAATATCATGATCAGGTATTTGTGATGCAGAATAGAGAAAAGTAAAGGAAAGAAATGGAAGAAGAGAAAAGAAAAGAAAACACAACAAAGAGCAGAAGGGGTGACTTACTCTTTCTCAGCTGTTATTAAGCTTAGGGAAAGAGCAGGTCTGAGAGAGACACGAAGCAGATGTGAGATAGTGCCATAGGTTTCTTTAGTATTAGCATACTGTGTCTTCCACCAGTGTACATGCATAACTGTACTTCCACGGAAGGACTAGTGTGAGCAAACATTAAACTGGTGCAACTGGAGTAGTAGCCTAATGTAACATTTGTACACTGGTCAGGTGTTAGAGCGCAGATAGGATACTGTAATTTCAAAAGTACCTTTCACACCTGTATCTGTACAAATCTTTAACTTTGTTTATCTCATCAACTAAACACCATGTCTGTGAAGGTCACTCCTGATGGGGGAGGGTAGCATCTCCTTGACTGTGCTTCATCTTTCTATGCAGACCAAATTTGAAGGCCCAAGCTCTTGGAAGGTGTTGTGTGGTGGTCTGAGGCCTGCCCTGAGGCCAGGTGCTGTTGACCAGAATGAGACACAAAATTCAAAAAAAAAAAAATCAAACAAGTTAGTCTCCCTTATTGGGAGTGACCTTCATGGACATGGTGAAACCTAAGTACCCCACATGGCTTTACACTAACAGACCCATGGTACTTTGAACTTCCTCTCTTCCTCATCAGTTCCTTATTTCATTTACTGATCAGGTGAGAGAACTTCAAAGTTCTGTGGCGCAAGATTTTGTGATGTTTACCAACAAAACCTGCATGTCTGTTGTCAGACTTCCCAGAGGTCTCTATAAGGGACTGAGGACTCGGGCAAAAAAAATGAAGGCCTGAGATCTGATCTATAGATCTACACAGATCTGGGGATCCCTGACCATCCCATCCAAAGGTAGCCTATTGTCTTCTATGGGAGTATCTTGGAAACAATCAGGGCACACCGGTGCCTTTTTCTGCCTTTTCAGTTGAGTTAATCTTGAGCTTTCAAGTTACCGCCAATATTAAAGAAAGTCACCAAAAAAAAAAAAACCCCTGCTACATACACTGCCAACAGGATTTATTCGGATTAAAAAATCCAAGGAGTCCTTGGATGGAATATTCCTCAAACAGACTGTCCAAGCCAATAATCCAAAGGCTTCATTGGCCCTGAAGAAACCCTTGGATCAATTCCTTGGACAAGAGGTGCAAGGAAACTGCCATTCAAAGACTACTCGGAATTTTAGAACCGAGGTAGCCATGATGGCACTGATATTCATACCTGTCTCTATACTTTATACAAAGTTTCCACCATAGGTTTCATAGAATTTTCCAATAAACTTCAAATATTTATGATTTACAAACACCACAAGCCTTACTTTCAACTGTTTTTGCATTGGATCTGGGCATCCTACCTAACATCGGATGCCCAAATCTGTTGTAATAGGGCTATTTTCTAATAATCCCCACCTTGGCAAATTTGTCGCTTGCATTGGATCTGACAATCTAATATTAAATAGGATTCTCAAAACCAACACAAATATGTTGACAGTGCCTTTCTCAAAAGAACACTCATAATTTCCTTGCACTCTAAAATTGAAGGTCTCCTTGGATGGGAAACACCTCAGCTCCATGTATCGAAGATTTTGACCCAGGCAATCTTCTTTCCAAAGAGAGTATCATGGGAGGCGGGGTTGCCCTGAATTTCGGTGGATTGTCTCATCCAAGAACACCTCAACACTTGATGACTAAGGCAAATATGCAGACAGTGCCACAATCCTATCTGTTGTACATTTGTTCATTGTGCCCAGGGCGGTTGATCAAGGAAAATTGAAGCCAGATTGTCTCAACCCTTATAACACCTTATTTACTAAACGTGACCTGGGTTAGAATTTCTTGTATGCAGGACGATGGAAAAGAAGTAACGACTCATGCTCTTGGCATCATTGTTGGCCGGGAGTGTTGTTTTATGTGAGATACGAGTGTTGTTGTGGGAGCAATTTTGGGTTGCAAGTCCTGCCTAGATGAGTAGAATTACAGGACAAACGTAGTCAGATATTTCTCTTACAACCACAAACAAATTAAATTGACTGCATATGCTAGCTTATATCGGTACCAAATAGATAATTCCAAAATGTCTGTGCACAAATTGCGGCATTATTGGGGCACAATGAGAATTCAAATAATTATTATAAGTACACCTGTTAAACCAGATGCAGGAATGTCAACGAAGCACGATGCATAATCTAAGGAACAGCTAAAGTGCCTCGGTCTACCTTATCATTATTCCCAATCAGGAGCTCGAAATCATATATTATCCAGGTCGCTCGGGGAGTTGATCTGCTTGGAAGTTGTAAGCATTTTCCCCGCTACCGCCTCGAGACCTTCTCCCATGTAGCTGACTAAAGGACTGATCTCGACCTCGACCTTTTCAGAGCTGTACTTCGCCCCAGCCGCAATCAACCAGCGTTTTTGCTGTTCCAATAGATCTTTCCGGCTCGTTTCTGGATCATCACTTCCAGTCCCAGGCGCGTTCTTCAATGGTGAAAATTCCTCTTGACGAGCAACCTCAAGTAAAGATAAAGAGTTTGCAAATGGAAAGACATCGAAAATAAACAGTTCTAATTTAATCCCGTTCGGTTTAGTAGGTTTGACTAACTCCTTGCTACTAAGGTCTATATGCGGGATTTTCTTGTTTGCGACATGATAGGCCATCTTGGATTCAAATGACTCAATCGATTGTAAGAAATCAAGAGTGTAGAAATGGTTGGCAATATTAGCTGACTTGAATTTGAGTTGGCCATTGTCCGCTCGGCTTGAGGCGATCGCGGATGACATTTCCGAGTACTCGATCACTGACCATCGTTTCTTTCTTAAAGCCAAGACGCCTACACTTTCTTCCGGCCTCGACTTTACAACAACTTTGACTCCACATGGAGTCTTCTTGGTGATACAGTAGCCTAAAAAGATTGGGTCCGCAACTTTGACTAGGCAATTATCGACGCAATATGCATGAATGTATTTAACGCCTCGTTTGGCAAGGTCTTCAAGTACTGATCGGCCTGCCGAGCACGAGGTAGCTGATCGAAGCCCGGCGTATAGACCCCCGTTTCCATCAGGCGCAACACAGACACGGGATGGGGTTTCCAAGAACATTTTGCCGTCGTTTGTCAAAGCCGGGAGTACGCCTTTATGTGTCGAGAATCACCAAGTCAGCTTTCTGAGTTCCACATTCTGAATCTTCTCGTGCGTACAAGTGAATGACATTCGAGCTCACCTTGCTCGAAAAATATCACGTTCTTTTCATCAAGTCCAAAAAACGACGCTTTCTTGAAAAAGTCTTCGGTAGCTTTCCTCGTCGGACCACTAGTCATGACATACCTATAAAGAAGACTCGATTTGAAGTCAGAGACGTGATCGCTTTATTCTACACCTAGAAAACCTAACCGACTGACCATGCGATGATGGATTGGCCTCCGGCCAATGTTTGCAGCCGAGAGATCTTCTCAGCTTGTAGCTGGAATAAGCTTTTCTTACTTGGAAGTCCGATGTCATAGCAACCCTTCGGATCAGAACTGCCCAATCGGGTACCTTGTCCTCCGGCCAGTAACAATACGGCCACCTCTCCAGCTTTGATAGCCTTCAAGCCAATTTCTTTCCATTCTGTGCTCTTGGCCTCGCTTCCAGGTGGGATGGTTGATTCGATCGAATGGCTTGGTGGAGCTTCTAAATCTTCATCACTGGCCGGTCCATTTCCTGATGGGGCCTGGGTCGAGACTTGGAAGATTTGATTAACTCGATTGGGGTCGATGGTGTCCAATTGGCTCAGCAGCTCGGATTTCTGTTCCTCGGTTAAGGTCTGATAGAACTTCAGAACGTGAGCTTGGCCAGCATCGCTGTACTTCTTGAATGTGGTGTCGTAGTCGGACATTATTTAGCCCGCCGAAGCAATGAAGGAGCTGAGAGGTGGTTGAGCTCAGTCGGATCGGATGTTGATAATGCGCATCTGACGTCATGCACCTAAGTACATAACAATATGTGTATAGCCTGAGTACCCTAACGGTTTTCAAAGGAGACATTTTGAGTCCGTACAGGTTTTTACCAAGCCCACGTGACCGTTCTGCGTGACTGCCCGCAAACTCAGCAGATTAGGAAAAGAGCAATTGAGATGATGGCAAGCTATAAGCGCAACTGGTCTACGGGAAAAAAAAAGAAAGAAAAAAAAAGGCAGACTATGAAGAAAACTATTCAGATCACTTGAAGTCAAATAAAAATGAGATGATGAAAATCATAGAAAAAAGTAGGGGTACGTGCGTTTTCTTTCCAAGGACAAGAGGAAAGAGAATGCACACGAGACAAATGAATACAATGTATATATACTGATTAGTTGAAGCTGTCTGATTTACGGACTAGAAACTCATCCACCTGGGCTAGTAACAAATTCGCAAGTTAGCAACATATAAGTAGAGTGTTGATAAGCAGATGAAGTTTTTTCATGAATGAAATTTTGAATGTGTTACACTAATAACTCCTTCTTACCGTAACTCCCTCATCACTCTTCATTCTCAGTTCGTCGATTGAACACCGACATTTATCATTACTTCAAATGATCGAGTCTGTACCCATTGTATAGGAGGTAGAGCATCATCATATTATGAAGCAAAACAGGCTTTGTCGAGCAAACTTTGCCCTTCAAAAGTCTAGGGGCCTATAAAGAGGATTGACTAACTAGCATATGTGCTATCTTGTTGTCTTAGCTTTTATTATTATTGGATTTTTTCCAAGTTTTTCTCTGATTAGTGTCTAATTTGAAAGTTTGTGTGATCTTGGTTAGTATACATGTTCTGTGTGATCTTGACTGGCATACATGAGTTTTTTTTTGTTGTTGTTGTATAAGTGCTCTCAATTGGTATACATAACTTGTGAGGGACATTACATAATCTTAATTGGTATGCAATGGGTAGATTGGTTTTCATGGAGAATTGAGTTTGTCAATGTCCAATCGACGAAACATTGACGATGTACCTTCAACGTCCTACTCATTAGGCATCTCTCTCTCTCTCTCTCTTTCAACCAATGAAACATATTCAAGCATTCGAACGCACTACCATCGATCGGACCATATTACTACATGGCAAATGTCACATTCTACGTGACGGAACAACAGGCAGTTCCATAATCTCTAGTGCATCAAATACAAGCCACATTTGTCGAAGTACATATACCCATCATGAACCGTTCGCGTAAGATCTCTTTCCCCATCTTGGGAAAGAGATCGTACGTAAAACCCCTTTTTTCTTTACTCATTAAACCGTTTCCTTTTCGTTTCATTTCTTTTCCCTATTGTCTTTTATCTTGTGTTTTGTCCCTAACGAAATATACAGGAGGAAATTAACCGTGCTATGTTGTGCCATATTATCTATTTGTTTAGTAAATCAACAGTACCGAGATCACACTACTTACACACCTCTTCTCATCTCTCTATCCACTTTTATCCTCTGTACCTCCACCAGGTCAGCACTATCTTTGAGAGACGAGTAGAAGGGCACTTACACATATTGTAATCTGTAATATCAGATTATCCTGTCCCAATCAACGTTAAATATCTACAAATTTGAATTTTGTTGAGGAGAGAACCAATCCAAGCTCTGTTTGTGGTCTTAGGACTCAAGTCAAGCAAAGACAGTCATCAAGTGCATTACAACCAGGCTCCCTTGTTGGCCAATCTTTTCATGATCTTGGAAGTGATTCCTCCTACTTATGTTTTATAAAAGCTCTGTAGGAGCTCTGGACACTACAGAGATGACCCAGAGATATATGAAACCTCCGGAGGATTTGGGCGCTTTCCAAAGGTCCTGGTGACCTTTGCCAAAAATTGGTTGGAGCTCCAGGTGACCTTTTTTTTTGGCGGTCTTTTGGAGGTTATCAACCCTCCAAGCTTTGAGGTCTGAAGCTCCCAAAGAGAGCAGAGCTTAAGCAGGAAAACATTTCTAAGCCCTTGAGTTAGATCCCCAATCAAACTAAAACATTTTTGAGTGTTATCCATTAGTAAGTTTGAGAACTTGATCAAATTTCCTTGAGCCAGAGTAAGACCTGTTAAAACATCTGTTGAAGTCTTGTATTGTACCCTACAGAGGCACCTATTTCTTCACTTGTTGAATTGTAAAGTCCCTCTCAAGTTCTGCCCTTTCTCAGAAGATTGGGAGCTCTGCAATGGACACTGTGAAAAGTTTTTCAACAATGGGTATCATTAATTGTGGAAAAGTGGCCTATTGCATTTCATCTGGGCATGAAATGTCATATATCATGTATCGATACAATGCAAATCTGTTGGTGGTGTAGAAGAACCAGATAGAAAGAAGAAGCAAAAGATTAATGGTGTTGCCATTGCACTTGAAATAAAAACTTAGGAGAAAAGGAATAAAACAGGCAGAAAAGTTGACTAAGAAGGATACAAAGAAAGCTGATGATGAAGAGAAACTTTGGATTCAAGAGACAAATCAGAGGAAATCAGCTTAATTTTTTGCAGGTGTGCATAATGAGCAGGTGGACGCTAAAAAGGAAAGGTGTCAGCTAGCTTTATATTGACTTACATATTTATTGAAAATCAAAATCAGTGGAACCAAGTATTGCTAGGTCAATGTTGACCTCTTCATCAAGTTTCTTGTGTTCATCTGTAACTGTTTGATTATAGCATCCCGGAATTGGCCAGTAGAAAATTGTTAGGTTATTTTTCAAAGTGTCATCACCTGATTTGATCATACCTATTTATACAAATTCTTCTTCTTGAACAGTGTGCAGGTTAGATTCAGGAAATTTTCATACAATATTGCAGTTCTCATCAAAAGTGAGAAAAGGTTTAACACTTTTGAGAGTCAGGATTGTTCTTTGAAGATTGGACTAAATTTCTCAGGTCCGAGTGTTCCTTGAGGAAGTGCAAGAGCATACAAAGCTGATAGCAAGAAGTGAATTTTATTTCAAAAAAAAAAAAAAAAAAAAAAATCCCTTAGATCCAAAATAAAGCTCATCTGGCAGGTAGTTTGATTTCTTACATAGGGTACATTAATTGAAAATGTGTCTTGTGAATGCGCAATCTTAGTTCCTGTGTCCTACTAACAAATAAAAACCAAAAATTTCAGTAAATTGGATGTATTCAAAGATGGAAAACTAATCAACAGCATGATTATCAAGGAATCTTATCCAATAGTCCTGAACTTCAAGGAAAAAAAATCCTTTGTAAGCATATTTCCAGCTATTCCTGAGGGACAGATAAGCATTGACTGGAGGAGAGCATGAGCAAAGAGTTTGAGAAGGTTTTTTGTGAGTAAAAGGATCAGGCAAGGGAGATAATTGGAATCGGGAGTCAAGCCATCAATCCCATGAAAGCGCATGCTCCACTCCTTTCCACCTCAGCATCAGTTTTCCTATGTCTCCAGCCAATATGGATTGATTTGCTTTGACTGCAGTTGTGAGGTTGTCCATGCCAATGATGTTGAGACGTATTTCATACATGTATAGAGACATACTAGACAATACACAGTTGTAGATTGTATCCTTATATAGTGTTGACTGCTTGTACTTCTAGAGAGTGGTAAACCGTGACGTCAGAGTTTTTCTTCTCTCCATCTTTCTCTCTGACTGTTTATCACGATGCCTTGTTACTTGGCAGCTGAACCTGAAGCTGACTAGATTGTAACAGTTGTTTGTGGTTCATTAAATGAGAAGTTGGACCTTCTTTTGGGTTTTCTCATCGGCTGCCTTCTTCACTACCTTTCCCAAAAAAAAACACAGCGTAAGTGCGTTTGACAGCTTTGTCAAACTGTTGGGTTCACCTTGACGGCTTTGAATTGAGAGCATCTTGAGACCTGACTATTAACAAGTCATGTTAGTCAGTGACAAAAGTTAGATTTGAACGCAAGAGTTGTAAGCATGGCTGTTTGATGTGATACTGTTTGATTGCAAATGTGTTGGATCTATCTACAACTTTTCTGTTCCAAATGAGACCAATGGAGTTGATGTAAGAAGAGTTGATTCTCTCTGTGATCCCGTACGCTAAGGATGTGAGCTCGTTGTTGACGACTTGCAAAACATTGACATCGTCGGTTACATGCAAAAGCCAACGTTTACTTACATCTTACTTGAATAAATTTGTTTCATTTCATTAGCCTCAACATCTAACTTTTGATTCAAAACAAGAGATACTCCCCAAAGCCAATTTATCAAAATATAAAATCCGGGCGGTGAACCAACAAAGGCGCGGAGTCCTCCCGGGCCGGATCGGACTCCGGGCTGTGTTTATCAATGGCCTCGCAGGGTCGGTGGTACGGTACAACTTCAGGGAGAAATCCAACGGAGTTAGAGTCCACTGACTCGCTAATTCTTTTTGTTTTTTTTTGTTTTTTTCTTGGAAAAAGGAGTGATATGAGCAGGTGGCAGACGCGCCGGAACTTGAATCTTTCAAGACGGTTAGGGAGACCAGTTCAGGACAATCGATGATAAATTCAAAGCAAGAGAGAGAGGATTTGACAGGTGATGATGACCCGGACCGGGATAGCTTTTTTTATGGAAGCGGGACGGGAATTGAGGGTGGTCTGAGTAAATGATAAAATGGGGTGAGGATGAGGGTGATAAATTGAGAATGATGGAACTTTCGATTCCATCTCACTCCCTCAAGGGTAAGTCGATATCTTTTTTATCTTACTCTCATTCACCATCTCGTCTACGTAAAAACTCACTATCAAAAACTTACATCTAACAAAAACAGACTTCACCGCCGTCCTGAAGTGCTTCAAGTCATTCTCCGATTACCTTCACATTCAGCCTACGCTATCTCACCTCAAACTATCTGCCGTTTCCCCTACTCGTTCGACTTACGCGCTTGCTAAGTATGATCAATCTTACTTTGATTTCTATCGAGCTCATCAAGCATCTGACATTGGTATCATCGAAGTGGCGGTAAAAGTGAGACTTATTCGTTGAATTACAACACCAGTTCTTTGACTCCTGATTGACGCGTCTATGAAACTTCTAGCCACTTTACAAGATCCTATCTCAAAAGACTTTCACATCATCAATCGAATCATGCCATATCTCCATCAACACAGATCAACTTGCCACCGATCGGAGGACTCAGAACGGTCAGGCGACAGTAGCCGCGGGGACGGGTATACTTGAACCTTCGTCTCATAACCGACTCAAGATCCAACTCTATTTATCAGTAGGAATTATCAAATCATTCTCCTTGCAATACTCCATCTCAAGAGCTTTGAATCCTATCGAGATTAGGTCAATGAATAGTCCAAATTATTGGATTTGTCAATCAACTAGTCTTAAGCAATGGATCGATCATTTTGTTACCAATCCAAATTTAACGGGAACAGGTGGAAGAGTAGGATTGGAAGCGAATGAAGAGATTAGCTTCTGTTATCATTCAGATGGTAAAATTGTACTCAAGACGGTCAATCTTTCAGATGATTCAGATCAAGGCGTGATAGTCCCAAGAAGTGAGTTTATCTTTCATGCTGCCTATTTTTTTTTCTTTCTTTGTGTATGTATGTATGTATGTGTGTGTATAAGCAAGGGTGTGGGGGACTGATCAGACATTGAAGACTGTTCTATCTTCTTTTTTTGTTGGTCTCCAAAAAAGCCCTTGATATTTTTGCTAAAGGTGCCCGACAAGTCTCTACCGCGCTCACGATCTCCTCGTACGAGTTCGAAGATTATAACGTCAACTTTCAAGCCTCAGCTGGATCCCAAGTTACCAATCATACCCCACAGCCAACTGACCAACAGCAGCAGATGATGATGTTAACAGTCTCCATGAAGGAGTTTCGATCGATTTTGGAACTTGGCACTGTCCTCGATGCACCGGTGGACGCCGGTTTCTCGGTCGGTGGACGACCTTTTTATATTTCGATCGCTAATGGGGATGAGAACCTCACCATGGATTTTATCCTGGCCAGCACTGGTGGAGAGGAATTGAGTGCGCTCGACCGACTCGCTGCGCCTCTTGAACCGCGCTCGGTTCATTCCTCACGTCCGAACCTAAAGCCTGAGCCCTTACCTGATTCCAGACCTTCACCACACAAATCTACAGGAAGGCCTACTCCAGGTGCCCACTCTCCCTCAGTTGCCGGTCCATCGAGACCCGCACGTCTGTTTCGACCACCGGAAGAAGATGAAGCCAACGCAGCGCGACCACAAGATGATGCTGAGTTAGGTGGTGATGAACTTGATTTACTTGATCCTGGTCAATGGGAAGAGCTCGAGCAACAGGCTATTGTTCAGAGTCAAGCACGTGATTCGCAGCGTCAGCTCTCTCAACAAAATCTTCCACCTGAACCGCCCTCACAACAGTCTATTCGACCTATGCGTACGGGTGAAGAGGTTGGGTTGGATGAGGAGGCACTCGAAGCTGATGAAGATCGGCTAATGCCTAGTCAGGCTTACCCTGGCCGTGAACCGAAGGTACGTTGATGGCTATGTGAGATCTCTTTCTTACCATCATTTCTTGAGCGATTGACTTGTGAAAACTATTCCTCACTTTTTTCACAGGGTCGCTGGCGATTATTTTACGATGACTAAGCTAAACTAATCATTTACTTGCGTGTACCAAAAATCATCGTAATAGTGACTTTTTTTTTTTTTTTTAGAAAAAAATATATATACAGCAGACCTCAGGTCAACCTGTTCTGATGATAAGCAAACATCAATAATAAGATATAAGATATTATGTACTTCATGACTCTACTAGATCTAATGAATATTGATCACTGATATACAAAGACTCACAAACAAAGTCTAAACATTTGAAAGAGACCTCAATTCAAAGGCGACTTGTTCAGCTGTATCATAGATATTTAATTAAAAATCCTATCAAAAGACTCTTTGACCGAAAACTTGATGAGGTCTTCATCCGATGATCAACCCCCTCAGGTTTTTTGTTTGAGGTGATGAAATTGAGTTCTGAGGCTTGATTGGGATTACATTGTTTGATACCTATGCTCGTGTATGTATCAATCCAGTGCTGATTTTTCACGTGTTGTGAGAGACAGTCCAAGTTTTTCAAGCTGCAATGTGCCCCAGCCTGTTGAGGGCAAGTTGAGGTGGCACAACTTGTCCTGATGAAGCCCATTTTTTTTTTTTACTTTTATGTGAATTTCAAATTTTAGACTAAGGTCTTTCTCTCTCTCTCTCTCTCTCTCTCACTGTCACCAAGAATTAACAAACTTGAAACCCTACTCTAGCCTCAACTGCCATTGATACTATCCTCACTTTGGCTCATCGTCGTCCACTTTACACCGTACTAGAATCAGTTTCGAACAACCATCTGACGAGGAGATGATGATTTATCAGGATGAAGATGGCTCAATCTGTCCTTGGATCGCTTGCAACTCACTTTTGGCCATCCTCTCACTCGTTCTTTCAGCCAGTCTTATACTCTCAGGATGGATCGAGCTCAAACGACTCTCTTCTCGCGACCTACTCCACCCACCACCTTCGCCCCGACTCACCTTCAAGCTCGTTCTGGTCGCCTTCGCCCTCCTACTCCAGCTCGTGATAACCGTTCGGGTAGACGCCGTCGTAGATCAGCTGGAATTCATTAGCTCGCTCTCACTTTTTTGGGCATTGCTCACTGCATTCCCTCTTCATTATTTCTCTCATACTCGAGCCCGTCGGTCATCCTCAGAGCTCTTGTTCTTTTACCTCTTCCTCCTCATTCTCTCACTTCCTCAACCGCCTTTCAACTTGATCCCCTCCAATTCAAACTCAGCTCTGTTCATCCCTCTCGCCCTCCGCTTTGCTACCGTATTAATCCTCTTCTTGGCCGAATACATTGGCCCACCAAGAACCGCGTCCGGTCCGATCCGCCTTCCGACTACCGATACCGACGTACCAGTCTTTGACGATGAAGAATGTCCAATTGTCTATGCCAACATCTTCTCACGTCTTACCTTTGGATGGATTACACCTCTCATGCGTCTTGGCAAAAAACAAGTTCTAACTGAGGCAGACTTATGGAGGCTTCCTCGAGCTGATCATGCCGAAGCATTGAGCGACCGTTTGAGGAAATACTGGCTAGCTCAACTAGCGTCACCTAAACCATCGCTCATCATTGCCGTCGTACGCGCTTACGGTGTTCCTTACCTCACTGCCGCTCTCTTCAAACTGGCACAGGATGTGATACAATTCTCACAACCACAATTACTTAGACGTTTGTTAACGTTTGTAGAATCTTATCGATCGGGTGCGACAGCTGAACCAGCTACGACGGGTTATTTGATTGCGATCCTGATGTTTGGATTAGGATTACTTCAAACTTTTCTCTTACACCAATATTTTCAGCGAGTCTTTGTCACAGGAATGAGGATTCGATCAGGTTTGATTGGGATCATTTACTCTAAAGCACTTGTATTAGCAAGTTCAGCACGCGGCGGTAGAGCAACAGGAGATATCGTCAACTTGATGGGAACCGATGTTAGCAAGATTCAAGATTGTTGCTCTAACGGTTTAGTAGTCCTCTCTGGTTCATTTCAACTCATTTTAGCTTTCTTAAGCTTATATGAAATGCTAGGTTGGCCAATGTTTGGGGGGATTGCGGTAATCCTTATTAGTATGCCACTTAATACTCTATTAGTTAGAATTCAAACTAGAATTCAAAAACAAATTATGGTTAATAAAGATCGTCGTACAAAACTTATGAGTGAAATTCTTAATAATATTAGATCTATTAAACTTTATACTTGGGAATCAGCTTTCGCAAAGAAAATGTTTGAGATTCGTAATGAACGCGAATTACGCCTTCTCCAAAAGACTGGATACATGATTAGTGCTAGTACTACCCTCTGGTCATTGTAAGTTCTTCCTTTACCTTTCGCTCAAGGACCCTATACTAAAGTCTTGTGAAACAAAAAAACAAAAAAGTATCCCTTTCCTAGTCGCCTTTGCAGCATTCAGTCTCTTCGCTCTCACCAGCTCAGTCCCGCTCACTCCATCACTCGTCTTCCCTGCCATCTCACTCTTTCAACTTCTTCAATTCCCATTAGCTGTCCTTCCTATGGTGATCAATCAATGGGTACAAGCTTACGTATCTATCGGTAGGCTTTGGGAATTCCTTACCAGTCCAGAGTTACAGTCTGAGTCTATCATTCGTAAGCCAGCGTCCGTTGACTCACCGGCTATCATTGTGGACGCTGCCGACTTTGCTTGGGCTCCCAGTTCACCGGAGGCCACTCTTACACACATATCACTTTCTGTACCCCGTGGAGCACTTGTGGCTGTAGTAGGAAGAGTCGGCTCTGGAAAGAGCTCTCTATTGGTATGTTTGTGCGACTTGAACTTTTTGATTCCAAATCCCAATCAGTTTCTTAAATCTAACTTGACTGGTTCCAATATCATAGTGCGGCTTGTTGGGCGAGATGGATAAAAGAGCTGGACGGGTGGAACTGTCGGGTAGTATCGCATACGCTGCTCAATCACCTTGGTTACTCTCGGCTACCGTACGCGAGAATATTTTATTTGGTGCAAGGTATGATGAGATTGCCTATAAGCGGGTTATCGAGGCTTGTGCGCTAGTCGATGATCTTGCCATGCTTTCTGATGGTGATGAAACGGAGGTGGGCGAACGTGGAATCAGTCTTTCCGGAGGTGAGCTGTTACCTTCTCTCTCTTCTCCATTTATCATCATTAAAATATTCATTGTTAAATACTTTTTGTGTGTGTTTAAAGGTCAGAAAGCTCGGCTCGCACTCGCTCGCGCAGTCTATGCTCGTGCAGATATCTACTTCCTCGATGACGTTCTTTCAGCCGTTGATGCACATGTGGCTCGACACCTTTTTGAACACATTATCGGACCGAACGGCCTTTTAGCTGGCAAAGCTCGCGTGCTCTGTACTAATGCTATCCCTTTCTGTGAGAGCGCCGATGAGCTGATATTACTTAGGGAAGGGCAAATTGTCGAAAGAGGTTCATTCGAGGCCGTACTAGAGCATGATGGAGAACTTAGAAAATTAATCGAAGAATTTGGAAAACGAATGGCAGCTGAGGAAGGAGAGACGACCTCAAGTTCAGAAAGTAGCACAACGATCGGAGGTGGGAGTGGAAGTAGTGGATCTGGCTCATCAGGTCAACAAGCTGAGAAAGATGGTTTCATGCGTCGAGTTTCAATCGTACCTGCGGCAGAACGTCGTAGAGAAGCCCTCGCCGCGTTACGTAATGGTACCAGTTCTTCATCGAAAAAAGTACGAGAGTTTCAAGCTACAGGATCAGTTAAAACTACAGTTTACCGTCAATACATGCAATCCTGTGGAACTTTTGCTTTCTCCATTTACATCTTCACAATAGCTCTTCAACCTGTTTTCCAAACCGCTACTTCTTTTTGGCTCAAGTATTGGAGCACAACTAATGTTATTCGGGGTGAGATGAGGGATGTGGGCTTTTATCTGGGTATATATGCTTTACTAGGTTTCCTCACTTCTTGCGTCGCACTCGGCAACGGTATCTTGCTTTATGCATTCTGTGTGATCAGAAGTGCGAGGAAGATGCATGATGGAATGTTCTCGGCTGTGATAAGAGCTTCGATGGCGTTCTTTGATACTACTCCGGTTGGGACGATCCTCAATAGGTTCTCACGAGATATCTTTGTGATTGATGAAGTCCTTGCGCGTGTTATGGGAGGTTTCTTTCGAACTGTTGCAGGTTAGTGTCAGCGCGTTTATTCAATGAAGATTTGACCCAAGATTGACGAAAATCTTCATCAATAGGGGTGGTGAGCGTGATCTCGGTCATCTCTTTCTTATTACCACCTTTCTTGTTGGTCTGTGTACCACTTCTATGGATCTACAAGCAGATTCAATCTTATTATTTGGCTACCTCCCGCGAGCTGAAAAGGATAGATGCTGTAACAAAGTCACCAATTTATGCAATGTTTGGTGAGACTTTGAATGGACTTGTTACAATTCGAGCGTTCGGTCACCAGGTCTGTCTGATCTCCAAAGAAAACCTCAAGCTGACCTAGAAGAGAAAGAGAGTTGATGAGAGAATTTTGAAACACAGAATCGATTTGTGAGCGAGAACGAGTCTCGATTGGACCGGAATCAAGAGGCTTACTTTGGATCTATTGTGGCCAATCGATGGCTTGCTGTTCGACTAGAGCTCATTGGAAACTTACTCATCGTGTCAGCAGCTGGATTGGCTGTAGGCGGAGTGGTCGGTGGGGCCACTTTGGATAGTGGTTTGGTAGGGCTCTTGATGTCTCAAGCGTTAGCGATCACACAGAGCTTGAATTGGCTTGTTAGATCTGCTGTAAGTGATTTCCATAAGCTCAAATCGTAACATACAATCTTCTAATACTCTGTCAATTTTGGTTTTGCAATCTTCAGACGGAGGTAGAGACAAACATTGTGTCATGTGAACGAGTGATTGAGTACATGGGAATTGCGCCAGAAGGTCTTAACGACAAAAACACGAATTTGGAACCTGAAC
Source organism: Cronartium quercuum f. sp. fusiforme G11 (assembly GCA_015951145.1). Lineage (NCBI taxonomy): Eukaryota > Fungi > Basidiomycota > Pucciniomycetes > Pucciniales > Coleosporiaceae > Cronartium > Cronartium quercuum. The sequence continues at coordinate 1,501,305 of MU167208.1, forward strand.
CTGATTGGCCAACAAAAGGCGAAGTATGCTTCGAAGGTGTACAGGCAAGATACAGGCCTGAGCTTGACCTGGTGCTCAAAAGTGTCGACTTTACCGCTAAACCAGGCGAGAAGGTTGGAATTTGTGGTAGGACTGGCGCTGGGAAGTCCACTATTACGCTTTCGCTCTTTAGACTTATTGAACTTGCTGGTGGGAGGATCACCGTTGATGGGGTTGACATTAGCACACTTAGTCTTACTGGACTAAGGAGTAGGATGTCAATCATCCCACAGGATTCACAATGCTTTGAGGGGACCCTACGAGAAAATCTAGATCCGTCCGGTATCATTCCTGATGATAAGCTATGGGAGGTCCTAGGCTCAGCTCGACTAAAAGCTCATGTTCAAACCATGGTCAGTGTAGTGTATATGAACCATACGGAGCCTCCTAAACTGAACTTATCTCTCTGATCCTCAAAATATTAATTGATTAAATAGGATGGCGGATTGGACGCACGGATTGATGAAGGAGGAACGAATTTAAGTCAAGGTCAACGTCAATTAATGTGTTTAGCTCGAGCGATGGTTGGAAAAGGAACAGGAGGTAGAATGGCTAAAGTAGTTGTGATGGATGAAGCGACTAGTGCAGTAGATGGTAAAACTGATGAGGAAGTACAAAGTGTGATTAGAGAATGTTTTGGTGAAAGTACAGTAATTGTAATTGCTCATCGAATCAAGTGAGTTTTCAGTTCTTTTTTCTTTTTTCTTTTTTTTTTTTTTTTTTGAATATATATACATAAATTCTGTAATGGTCAGGCTGATTTTTTTTATTTTTTTTTTGAAAAAAAAATGTAGTACTATAATGGATTGTGATCGTGTAATAGTTTTAGGTGAAGGTAAAGTTATTGAAAATGGAAATCCTAATGAACTTTTAAAAAAATCAAAAAAAAATCGAGAAGAAGGAGGTACTGGTGGTGCATTTTATGGACTTTGTTGTCAAGCAGGTATTAAAATTTGATATACCTTTTTATCTCTTTAAGAAAAACCTTAGATTTCTTTTTTTTTTTTCTTTTTTGTATGATAGTAGAAGAAGGCTTTTTTGTTAAATTGTGATGTGTGTGTGTGTGTGTGTGTGTGTGTGTGTGTGTGTTTCCCTTTCTATTCTTGTATGATTCACGCAAGATAGAAATGCTTTTCCAAATTCGGGGTTGACTCGGGTCAAATCCAGAGAATCAACCTGAATTAATTCTGAATCCAGTTGGGTCGTCTGGAGAACCAACTCTGAAGTTGGTTTTCCAAAGCCCAAAAAAAATCACAAGTCCCCAGGTACCCTACAGACACACCCTGGCCAGCTCCAATCCCTCTCTCTACCTACCATCAAACCAAACATTGTCAACATGTCAGATTCAAGCACTTCCAATTCATCATCTGACTTAGACAAAGACCAAACTCCTCTGCCAGTACTGGACTTGCTTCAAATTTCTAATTGAAGCAGGTCAATCAATCCTAGGAAATGTGACCCTTGAGAAGATTCCTTGCCAAGATTCAGAACTTCAAAGAGCTGCACAGCATACATCCAAGAAGTCCTGGATGGTTTTTCTGGTATGATTTTGGGAACTTTGCTGGATGGATAAGCCTACTTTCAAAGGACTGATCATCCTTCTCAAACCTCATCTCAAAGTGACTAACTGTGTTTCACTTGAGGAGCAAGTTATGCTCTTCCTCTTTGTGGTGGGCAACTCAGCCTCCAATCAGCTCAGTGGTGAACAATTCCAGCACTCTGGTGAAACCATCAGCCATTACTTCATTAAAGTGCAAGAAGCACTTGAGACAATAGTAGATGACTGGATTGTTCAACCAGGCTTGAGTGCTCCCTGCCCAGAAAAGATTGCACATGATCCTTGCTTTAGCCCCTGGTGTGTGGACTGTATTGGTGCAATTGATGGCACCCATATTCCTGCAATTGTCCCACCAAATCTTCAGGCTTTTCATTGAAATCAAAAAGGTACTTTCAGCCAGATTTTTTTGGCTGGGTGATCTTTTGACCTGCTATTCACTTTTGTTCTGGCTGGAACATGAAGGCTCTTGGCATGCTTCAGCAGTGCTTCTGGATGTGCTTTGAATGAGAAAGTTTTATGTACCAAATGGTCAGTTTATTTTGCATCAATGCCAATTTTATTGGAAACTGATGATACAGTCCATTTGGTACAGGTCAGTTTTACTTGGTTGATGATGGACATGTAAACACAGAAAAATTTATGCAACCTCATCACAGAGTGAAATACCATCTGTGTGAATGGGATCCCTCCAGCCAAACCCCAAGGACTGCCAAGGAGATTTTCAATTACTGACATTTGAGCCTTTGAACTGTTATCAAGAGGATATTCAGCTTACTGAAGAATTGATTTCTGATTCTTAAAGTCATGCCCCCCCCCCCCCCTCCCACTTGACTCTCAAATCTCACTTGTAGTCTCACTATGTTGTCTGCACAACATCATGTGGATCAAGAACAGCTCAGATTCATTTGGAGATGAATCTGAGCTTGAACAGCATCACCAAGATTGCATGGTCTTTGCTGAAGAGCCTCACTATCATCATGACACCACCCCATGCAAATGACAGGCAGGAAAGGATAAGCATGAGGCTTTAGGAGATCTGATATGGGAGCACCACCAAGAAAATTGCATCACATAGAGGCATGCTATGTCACATAGCAGGCCAAGATGCGATGCAATAGCTACACTGCCAAGATATTTGTATCGGATGGGCCTATCCGATGT
>MU167208.1:1545848-1559652 GCA_015951145.1 Cronartium quercuum f. sp. fusiforme G11
ACATTGGATAGGCCCATCCGATACAAATATCTTGGCAGTGTCACTGTGTTTCAGACAGGCTGGTTCTCCTGCTCACCCAGTGGATTCACAGTACCCATCTGCCTCCTAGGCTTTGAATCACTAGAGGATTTGGGGAAGAAACCCTTAATTGCACTGAGTCTTTGACTCCACCAACCATCCATCATTGCACTTTCAAGTGGGAGTCCAGCCAACTGAAGCTAGGACCTCACAGAGTTAAACTTAAGTGAGTACAGACAACTGCTGGGTTATAAACTCAACTGAGTATGGATAACTGCTGGGTTATAAACTCACTAGAGTACAGATAACTGCTGGGTTATAAACTCACAGGATCTAGGGTGACTACTGTGTCACAAAGATTCTTATTCTTGACCAAGAGTGTATATAAACACTCAACAGCCCAATATATACCCTAAATCCTCTCCTAAGAGGTCATCTAACTGTAGTCTGTGCTGGTTTCACCCTTCACAGACTACCTTGTACCCTTATCTCCTATCCTTAAATCTTCTAAACTCCTCAACTGTAGTGTTGAGGTAGACCTAACAGCAGTCTACCCCTCATGAAGAGGGTGAGGCAGAAGGAGTGAATGATGAGCAGGTGCAGGCTGGGATGTGTGCAGTCAAATGCCCAGGTGGAAAGGTGAGGAAAAAGAGCACCTTCCACCTGGCTTGCATCCCAGATATCAGACTGAGCTTCTCAGTACAAGAATGAAAGCCACTAGGCTTACTACTACATAGTACAACATGTCAACAGTTAAGATGTTGGGTAAGTTAAGCTGAGATGGAGTGAGACATTCAATGGAGAAGGGCAAAGGGGGTAGGTTGAGAGGGGGGAGGGGGTTACAGGAGGTGAGGAGTTGGGTTTGAAGGTTTGGTTTCTGTTGGTGTTGCTTAGCTTTATAGAATCAATATGACCATTGGATGAGGTTGCTTACTGGTTTGAATGTCACCAGATTCATGAGCATTGTGTGTGGCATTTGTGGTACCTTGAGCTTGAGGAGTTTCTTCACCAAGGTTTGTCAAATGCCCCTGTAGTGTTTGCAAACTGTGAGAAATTGTTTGATGGTTTCTTGCTGGCCACATAGAGATCACAATTGGATGGCTTGATGGCCATTTTTTCTGGTGTAGGTAGATGTTGAGGCACAAGTCTTTTGCTTGTAGTTGCACAATGGCAAAAGCTTCAAGTTGGGGGTGCAATTTCACTTTATTGCATAGCACACTATTTAAATAAGGTACAAGTGGAGGGGCTGATAGCACTTCTGTCTTGATAGTTTCTATAAGTCTTTTTATGTTACAGACTGTTGTTTTCTGCCCACCCATATGTTGGCCTTTGTTTGTTTTTTTCTTCACTACTAAATTGTACACATCCCCACAGGTAAATTTGGTAATGGGGTAGCAATATACCTCACCCATCAGGCCCTAGGGTAGGCTCAGTTCCAAGGCCAACCTAGTCCTGCCCTGGTCTGGCCTGTTGGGCTCTCAGGGCACTGTGTGGACAAGTGTAAGACTACTTGAGAGTTTTCAGAATCTAGGCCAATTCAAAGCTGAAAATTTGTGTATATATTGGTTGTGTATCAGCTGAAGTATATTTTGTGCTAACCTCATCCAGTATATTCTGCCCAACTTTGTTTGGAAAAGAAATGGCCAGAGATATACTTATCTGCTAAACTTAACTAAGTACCCCCTAAGCAAGGCTGAGTTACTCATGGGAGACTTATTGTCAGTTAAAAACATGATGATTGCACCTCACTTGATACATGTGTATATACTGCTTATATATATATATGTATACAAAGTTTCAGCTTTGAACTAGACTTCTGTAGCCAGAGCTTGGTTTGAATGGGGGAAAAAAACATTTTTTTGCAGGTTTTTTCCAGCTTTTGGATGCAATGTTAATGTCCGAAACTGGGAAAACAGGCTTTTGAACCACTTGATGGAGTTGGTTTTCAAATTCCTAAACATTTCTAGACACATTCATATAATACCACATCCTGAATTTCCATTTTCCCAAATACCTCATTTTCACCATGTCTTTTAACCACCAAACTGCAAATTCATGTATCTCCTTTGGTTTTGATGCCCTAATTTGAAGAAAGGGTGATTCTGAAAGATCTCCTTCCACCATCAACATCTTTACATTGCATCTGAGCATTCTACTCAAAATAGTATGCCCAGACAGATGCAATACAATAGGTCATTTTTCCAAGGCCTTGGAAAATAGCCAATATCATCACATCCAGCCATGCTATGTTGAGTAGCATGGTAGGATGTGATATGAATATGTTGGAGGTGTTCACACCTCCAGCTTTTATTTTCACACTAAATTTTACCAATCTGAATTCTACATATGTTTTACCTAATGTGAATCCCACACTGGCACATGACAAACCATCCCCAAGAGCTCCTAGCACCTGAAATGACTATTTCATGCATTCACAAACCCAAATATCTATTCCACATCCACCATACTCCATCTTAACCAGTACTTCCCCTCTGTATGAACCCATAGCACCACTTCCCCAACATTTTTCCAACACTCATCACCCATACCCTACATTATTTTAGCTTTTAATTCAATTCACCATGCTTTCTTTCTTATAGATATCAAGATATTGATGCCACTGGGACACTATGATCAAGATTTTGTTGAGTTGATTACAAGTATTTTGTACTACTATGACTTTGTTTATCTCTATAATCCTAGATATCTTTGTTGGCAATGGTGGTTTGAAACTTGGCCACCAACTCTGCATCAAGAATTATGACCTGATACATAGGTACTGTAGTTATGGCTTCCTTAAAGAGTTGACAATGACTCAACAGTTCAAGCAAGAAGGAATGCAGGTTTTATAGCCATCTAGATCAATTCTCAAGATAATCTGCATTGACCACTACCCTTTCTAGTCTTTTTCCATTATCAAAAGACAAGTGATCAGTTATAGGAAACTCTAGCTTGTATCACAATATTAAGGCCTACCAAAAAAAAAAAAAAAAGAAAAAAAAAAGGTGAATTTTCCTTGGTGAAGCAGAAACGAAGGCATCAAAGAATGTCGAATGAAAAAAAAGGTGAAAAATCAAAAAACAGAAGTGTACATGGGTGTTATTTATTGATAGTAAAAAAAAGAAGCAATGTATGAAATGTTATGACGGGTCATCGGAAAGTGAAAAGGAGGAGAAGGAAAGTACAAGTTCCAGCGACAGTAGCTAAGATCATTGTATCACGCCTTCGACGAGAATTGATCATACCCACTAATGAGTTTACGCCAGGAATCGAAGCTGTTCATTGACCTTGAATTAGTGTGTTGTTTGTTTGTTTAGCAGAAAAGATTCCGAAAACCCACCAATCACGCCTCCCATACGAGTATTACTGCCCATGATTGAATTCCGTTGACGAGAGAATTCATAGCGAGTTTCATAAGCTTGATTTAACACGTCATCTGCGAGTCTGTGACTAGTATTAATCCGATCTCGGTCTGCTAGATGTCTGTCATCATTAGAAAGCGCTTGTTGGGATTTGAATGACGATATCTCTGAGCGAACGGAAGAGAGGAGTGAAGCTCTTTGCTCAGCTTCACGTAATGAGGTCCTGGTTCGGATGAAGTCTCTCTCATAGTCAGCCAAGATCTCCTTGTGCCGAGTCGAAGCATGTTGCATTGAGCTCGTGGGCGCAGGGGAGGTAGTCTCGAGTAGCCTTAACATTTGGTCCACCAGAAGCGATAGCTATAGAGATGGATATTATGAGCTGAGACTCTGTGTGATAAGTCGAGTGATAGAGATACGGACCTGTTTGAGTCCATCTTCAATCTGTCCCTCCACTTCTCTAGATTCTGCTACGGTAGCATCGTTGAGGGTCCCATTGGAGCTATAGGCAGTAGAGACAGAAGTGCAGAGTTTGGCATAGGTAGTGATCTGAGACTCGAGTGTGTTTTCGAGTGTCCGGACTGACTGGCCCGTTCGGAGATGAGGAAATGATTCATGAATGAGTTTAGTTGGATTTGTAGGATGGAACGAAAGCTAGTCTGGTACCAGGATGCTCACTCTGACGACGGAGTGTCTCCCACGCTGATGGTAAATTAAACAAGGCGTTTAAGCAATGGGTCAGCTTTACTTGATACTTGGAACATAGTATAGGTAGCTTACACATTGATGAAAGTAAGAGGTTTAAACTGAGACTTGATGTGTGATGGTCTGATGGCGATGTGAGAGATTGGTGGTGGTGGTGGTGGCTTCTCCATCTGCGAAATCTGGTTTCGAGGAAAAGACTCGACCCTCCGCCACCGAGTAGTCCCTGTCGGGGTGTTCTGTTCTGTTCTGTTCTGACCCTAGGTCCGATCCGAGACCGAATGACGATGTCTGCTTCGACCGGTGAGTGCAGCATTCAATAATAATCCGAACTGCGCCGAGTACCCGAGCTTAGAGTCGAACCTCGATTGGTTTGTGCTGACCATGACCACCTTCGCTTTCTCGACCGATGTCTCCAAGCCACTCGTCCTAAAGCGCATCGAAGCATTGGCCCAAAAACTTCAAAGACGGCAAGTTCATTGGCTTTCATCCTCACCTTCACCCTCACCCTCATCCCACCACGTCTGACCTTGCTCATCCTTCAACAGCCAGCTCATCGGATCCCTCCCAACAGCTCTTGAGACGATCAAGATACTTCGGGAAGTGATCTCGAGTGCTAAGTTGACTTCTTTCGAACAGCTATGTACCCATCTCTGCGAAGTCGGAACTTGTCTGTCCCTCAGCGCTCCCAGGGGTGAGTCCCAGTGTGACCTCCAACTAAATTAGCATTGCAGAGCTCATTCATCACCTTTTTGAACGATAAAAAAAAACAGAGTTTGTGATCCAGAACATGGTCAAACGGGTCGTTATCCTTTTGCGTGAAGAGTTGAGTTGTGGGTTTTTGATTCACCCGTCCTAAACCTTCATCGTACTTCTGCTAACGCGCGGGCCTGCCTTGTTTTTTCACGCATATAGGTATGCGAGTGCATTAGCCACACACCTCTCTGCCGCTGCCACGCCCGCGATCGAGAAGGATGAGCCCACTCACTTACCACCCTTCAGGGTGAGCGGCCCACCCGGTCGTCAGCTGGGCTTCAATGCCACCTCTACCGCCTGTCCCAGTCCATCTGTTCCAGGTACTTTAACACCAAATCCGGGACCAGACGATAGTATCTTCCGTCTCCTCGGTCAACGGCTCGCGTCGCCAAGTTTACATGATGACGAGACTGAAGGCTCAAACTCAAAGACATCGCGAGAGTTCAGTCGACGAGCTTTTAGCCTGAAACCAATCTTTATCGAAGCTGTACAAGAGCTTCATGACGAACTCGAGCTCACGCGTGAGAATGTAGCTGCACAAGCTGGTGAGCATATACATTCAGGGTCAGTTCCATCTTCCCTTCTTTGATCCCCTTCCTCCCACTACTCATATACATCAACCTTTCTCTTTCAACAGGGAAGTGATCATGACAATGGACCATTCGAGGACTGTTCAAAGCTTTTTACAAGCAGCCTCTAAAAGTCGTCGAACCTTTACTGTTATCGTAGCAGAAACTGCCCCAACATTTACCGGTCGAACACTTGCTGCTGAACTTGCTTCCTCTGTACCACCAATAACGACGGTGACTGTCTCCGATGCCTCAACTTACGCTCTCATGGCACGTTGCACAAAAGTTATTATAGGCTGTCATGCAGTTTTTGCCGATGGTTCGATACTTGCCAAAGCTGGTGCTTTAGGACTTGCTAGAGCTGCAAAAGCTCATTTAGTACCTGTAGTAGTCGTAGGAGGGATGTATAAGTTCTCACCTGAATTTGTTCGTGCAGGAGAAGATTGGACGATTTCAGACTTACAAAGTCCAGAGGAAGTTCTCAGATTAGATGAAAATGATGATCAAAACCTTTGTGGTGGTTCTGAATGTGGTGAAGTAGAAGTCTTGAATCCTTATTATGATAGAGTACCTAGTGAGCTCGTGAACTTGTTTATCACTAACTTGTGAGTATTCTCCTTTTTCCTTCTCAACACCCAGAGGTGTGACCTTGAGGCGCAAGTTGACTGGAATTGTTTCTTTTTGGGATGATTATGTCAGGGGTGGTCATCCGGCTTCTTTGGTGTATAGGCTCTTAAAGGACTTGTATGGATCTGCCTGATTTCTGATTGAATCTTTTTTGCCTCGTCAGTGACCGGATGAATATACATCAGTAAATAATGATTACCAATTTATAATTTAATGTCCGTGTTTCTCGAACAGGAATTAAGTGAGAAAAAATGTTAGGCCCAGAGATCTCCGAAGGTCGATTGATTGATCGCTCAATATGATCCCGCTGTGTTAGCTGTATGCAACATGTTGGCCAACCCAAACCTAGGTCTTACTTTGGCACAGATGCCAGCATGGTACCTTGGCCAAGGGTTGTGTGCTGAGGCTGGAAAGGACATTCTCGAAGGTGACTAAGAGACGATAAACAGTTGTTTTTTTCATTACACCTCCCCTCCTGGCACTTTGTTGGAGTTAATGAGGACTAGTAGATAGTCAGACCAGTGTCACAGAATATAGCTTTCGAGTACGGATTTGATAAAGTGAAGCAATATTCAACTAATGTTAAATCACTCCTTCCTTCATATTGTCAAAAGTTTATTATCTCGAATGGTCATACATAGTCTTATTTATATTCTTTACATCAGAAAGAGTTCTTCAGATGATCTCAGGGTGTTAGAACTTTTTTTTTTTTTTCTGAAAAAAAAAAAAAAAATTGAACTCACAAAATGACTTTATTTTATTTTTATTAATAGAATCGTAATGATTTCCTCCTAGTGTAATGGATATGTTGATATATATATATGAATATAGATTAGGATATTATGAGGTATATGTATATGATGATTGATGATAATGATTTGTGATATGGTGGTACGATATATATATATAATTTATATAAAATCATTCAAATTCATCATTACCAGACATAAGAGATTTATTACTATTATTATCATTATTTTCATCATTTTTAACATGGCGACAATGACCTTTGGAAAAGGGAAATATAATGATAGGGATAGTAGTAGTAGTAGTAGTAGTAATAGTAATAGTAGTAATAGTACACTACTACTGTACGATAATGGTAAAAAAAAAACACCATATGGCAACACAAGTTAAATAAGAAAGTCAAAATTTCCTCAAAAAAATTCGGTCACGAATACTTACATAGCTCACACTCAATTGTCACCATCCTTTTTTTCAGATCACACACACACACACACTCTCTCTCTATCTATCATGTCGTGATCGAGAGCGTTTTGAAATTAGTATGGTTCTTGACCTACACAACCTTCTCCAGAACAATTTTGAGCAATTTTGCCTTAGATAAACATCAAGCAAGGCCCTATATGAGCTGAAAGCGTCACCGGGGACAACAGGCTCCAGATTAGTTCTCAGAGTCTGGCCTTAGAGGAATGTAAGGGGACAGCCATCACGTAGACTGAGTGAGATCATGGCAACTGATAATTGCTGCTCTCTGTCAGACCATTTATCGAGTACCAGGTTTTGTTTCTCCAGGCCGACGAACTGTTTGTTCCAAAGAGAGTAACGGGACAGGATATGACCAATTTTATGCGCAGATGAAGTGCAAAGCGTAGTCGAATGAGCCAACACTTCCGCGAGTGATGACACCTGTAGGGTTGATGTGGGAAAGCAGAGTCTATTGACGGCCCACCGTGATTTGGGGAGATGGAGAGTCCACCCTCAGTGCGTACAGTAAACCAGAGGACATCATAATGTGGAAGAATCGAATGATGCTGGGAGCGTACTCATCACGGCTGGGAGTTGCGTACCTAGACATACAACGACTAATGGTATAGAAAAAACTCTCGAGGATGGAACCCAGCCCAGAAGCGGCAAAGTCCAATTGGCCAAGCACTCTACAAACCCATGGGAGCTTACATAAGATATTAAGAAAAAGTCGTATGGCTGCATGGGATGACAAGGGCGAGTAGGGGCATAAGGGCACGTAGGCCCGAGTGGCAATAGAGGGAGGCGAAAAAGTTTATTCTCGTCGAGCACCAGCCATTCCAACAACAGGTTTTCCCCGTCGGTCACCACGCTCACCACCAGCCCCCCTTCGATCGGCGAAAACTTGGGCTGAGGTTGCCTGGACGTTGACCGGTAGCTTGTCGAACCCCATAGTTCGGAGCATGTCCTACAATAAAAAAACAGAGGAGGATATCCGTCAGTGAACTTTGAATGAGGGAGGAAAGCTGGAGGTCGAAAATGGATAGGAGAGGCACCTTGGTGTCGGGGTCGACATCGAGACCAGTGGCGGTGGTGTCGAGAGCAGATACCTCGGGAACGTAGTTGTCTTTGCGTTCCCGCTCCTCTTCTTGAAGTTTGAAGGAGATACCACGGACAGGTCCAAGCTGGATACGCTTCATCAAGTGGGTAGTGAATCCGGCAATCTTGTTACGCAGTCGCTTCGAAGGGATAATGGCGACCTCATCACAGCTAGAGATGAGAAGGAGAGTATCGAGATGCGAAAGAAATCAGTCCTGAGTTTGCGTGAGGCCAGAGCATTTTGATACTTACACCCGCTTGTTAACATGGAAGTCAGTCACGAGTCGGGGGTAGTACTTCTCGATGATGACTCGGGAAGCCCTTTTGACGGTCTTGGTGCGCACTCGACCCTTAAGTAGCAGCCAAAAAAAGAGTATCTCGTTTAGTTGACAGTCACCGTCATGGGCGTAGTTTTGGAAGGAATTATATAATTTGTCGAGAAACAACCGGAGTGCAAGTAGTGAGTTGAGGTGGTCGGAGACAGTTTGAATAACACACCATTTTGATAAGATAGTTGTCTTGAGGAAGGGTTGAGGGTCGTCGTGATGGAGTTAGATGGCGGGTGAAGTGGGTGGTAGGTGAGTGAAACGGTAGAGTGCCTTAACCTATCTAGGTTTCGGTCCCGCGGCGCAGCACAAGCACCATCGCTGACTTCCCTCCCGGCTTGGTGGAGCAGTGGAAGGAGTCGACATCCTCAAGCCAACCTCACCGAACGACGCTTGTCAGGAAACATCCGACTGAGAATTCCAAAGCAAAGGTGCATGCTCATAACGCACACGCCCTTTGCTCCAGTCACTCCCAGCTGACGACCTTCCTCCTGCGTTCTTCACTTCATCATGCAAGGCCTAATTCTGTTCAATAGCCTTTCAAGATGCGAGTCTCAGTTTTGGTCAGTTTCTCCAATCAAACTCAAACTCACGGCGTTGGCCCTGGTGTTTTTATTTATTTAATTACATTTAATGGCCTGCTGATACCACGTGATTTTCAACAGAACGACTGCCTCAACAACATCCTCAACGCCGAGCGTCGGGGAAAGCGACAAGTGCTGATCCGACCCAGCTCCAAGGTTATCATCCGGTTCTTGATGGTGATGCAAAAACACGGTTGGTTTTTCCATTGCCGTGCTCCAACTCTCTCATCTTTCAGCGTACTCATCAGTTTATCCTGGTGCAGGTTACATTGATGAATTTGAGTACATTGACGACCACCGTGCCGGCAAGATTGTCATTCAGCTCAACGGCCGGATCAACAAGTGCGGTGTTGTTTCTCCCCGATTCAACATTCAACTCGACCAAGTTGAGAACTGGGTCACCAGACTCATGCCATCTCGTTCTTTCGGTATCATTCTCCTGGTATGTCATGGCTATAGCCTTTTTTTTCTTTTTTTCTTGGAAAACATCAGTTCTTGTTCTAATTCATCTACGCTGCTTTCTAGACAACATCTGCTGGTATCATGGACCACGAAGAGGCCCGTCGCAAGCACGTTGCTGGCAAGATCCTTGGATATGTCTACTGATTTAAAAAATGTAATCCTATCATTACGCTTTCAACTTTTGTGTTGGGATTCTGATGTCCGGCCCTATGCTACGCTTCATTGTCTTGAGCAATTGAACTCAGCCATGCCTCTGGTCTCGTGCACCATTCACCCAGTGCGACGGTATTAGAACAGCATATCCCCTCATGCTTTTGCTGTGCCGCAATATTCCTAGCTTTAAGCCTTGCCTGTAGATAACCTCACTGATTGTTCCTATCGTGGATAACTCTTGTGATCGGCTCCATGTTGAATGGGTTAATTATGTTGGATATATGTATGACAGAAAAGGATGGAGTAAAGAGTTAACAGCCAAGGTTAAAATTACCATCGGCAAGTATAGCACCAGTCGATAAAATTTAAAGCTCTGGTACAGTTTGGGTTCTTGTGTACCTTGTGTTTTAGAATATGCTAATTGATATTCACAACAAGTCTACCAATGGATTTTTTGTTATGGTAATTAATTGATTTAAATATAATGTTTTATGAACAGAATGGTTGAGGTTAGTAGTACTGTACTGTACTGAACTAAATTTAAGTTTCTTTCGTTTTTAGAGTTGTCTTATATCCACCTACTCTACCATAGTCTTAGGGCTATTGTAGTCCAAAAGATGGTCGGGGCTGGATTTGAATCAGCAACCAGATCCAATCAATCTGGAGCCAACACACATGGGCTGCCTTAACCACTAGGCTACCTGACCAGTCCTCTCAGGTGTTACCCTATGTCCTCATAGGGTATGGTTCACACCATGGGACCCTCAGGTCACAACAAGGGCATCTTCAGTCATTGCACTAACTTTGCACCAAATTTACATTAAGTATGTAGTGCTACACTAGGAGTCACCAGCTGGTAAAACCTAGTTTTTCACACTTGTGATCACTAAACCCTCACTAGTGTAACTTTGGTGTTACACATTATGTTCCACATTTGTGGTGAACTGTCCACTACACCAAGTTTGGGCATCTGTACCAGATGCTCCCCTTAAATATGCTTCAACAACACCTTTGATGCTCACAGTATCTTTTTGAGAATGATGATCCTGATTGGGACCATCTGTGGAATGTAATGCTTAGGAACCAGGAAGAAGAACCCCACCAATGCAAATGTAGGTATGTGAACCAACCTCAAGAGCAATCAGATCACCAACTTTATTTAGATATTTCACACCAAATGCAATCTATCCTGATGAGAAGTTTGAATGACATTTTCAGATCAGCAAATCTCTCTTTGTGAAGATAGAGGCAGACTTGCAGAAGCATGATATGTATTAAGTTCAAAGGAAGGTGAGTCTGTCATCATGCACCTTGTGATGGAAAAACAAAACTTTATGACTTGATATTCATGGTACTGCTTGTGTTGAAATAGGATTTCTGTGGAAAGTTGGATCTTTCAACAAATCAAAAGATGACTGCAGCTTTATGTCAGCTTGCATACATAATCCCTGCTGATGCTATTGATGAATATGTCAAGATTGGGGAATCAACTGCTGTTTTGGTTTTGAAGAAATTTATTTCAGGCATCATCCAGTCATATGGGAAAGACTTCCTTTGGCCTCCAAATAAAGAAGAGCTACATACCATCACAAAGGAGTATGAAGTTTGCGGCGTTCCTGGTTGTAAAGGTTTTCTTGATGGTATACATTGGAAGTGGAAGAATTGCCCAGGTGGATGGGCTGGTCAATACATGTTGGTATCCAGTTGACAAATTGTGTATAAGAAACCAACCTGACTATGTGGTACAGGAAAGAGAAATGACCAGCCTCACACTCAAAGGGAGTAGAATCTGTTCTACCCAAAAGAGGTCCAAGCAATAGTGCCACACACAAATGTACAGATGAAATCCAGCCCAAAGTGCTTCAAATGGAACAACTAAAAATGTATATAGACTCACATAGCCCAATTCCACACTCACTTTCTCTTTCCCCATCTTTGGAAAGAGAAAGTGAGTTTTTTCCCCCAATTTCTTACCTTTTTATTTTTTCTCTACCTTTTCTTCTTTCTTCTCAATCTGTTTGCTTCTATCCATTTCCACTATCAATGTTGACAAATAAATTCCCCCACAACCTTGTCCCCTTTTGTAGCTTAAATTTCACTGTTTCATCCATAGGTCATCTAGCCACTCTGCTCACCCACTTTTGCCCCATTTATCTCCAATAATCTGGTCCTTACCAGGTCAGCATAAAATCTTGTAGGCAGAAGTTGGGCTAGAGCACTTATACATGTCATTATACCCCTATCAGATCCCTGTCAAAAACCTATCAATCCCCTCAACCCTGGTGTTCTAATTCTTCCTAGACACTTCAATATAAGGGAAAGGAACAGGCTCCAACTGTGATCCTAGAAACTGTAGCCTCAAAAAATCTAAGATTATGGCATGCTTTTTTTGGTGCACTGGGGTCACTCAATGACATCAATATTTTGGACATGAGTCCCTTGTTTAATGATTTCCTCAATGGTAAACTGTTTCTTTACTTTGTTTACTCACCTATGCCTATGAATGTGGACTGAGTTATTCCTTGAATGAATCCAGGGACTGGAGATGGGCTGGTTTTTGAAATCATGGGTAATATCTATCATCAAGGCTATTATCTGGCTGATGGGATCTACCTGCCATAGCCAGCTCTTGCTAAAACTTCACAAGGCAAGGATGCAGCACTGCCAAGATATTTGTATCGGATGGGCCTATCCGATGTTCTATCACCCCAAGATATGCGATGCAGTGTCAGTAGGATTAGGTGCAATGGAATTACTATTGGTATCTAATGCTCCGACACCATATTGCAATGTAATTCCATCGCACCTAATCCTACTGACACTGCATCGCATATCTCGGGGTGATAGAACATCGGATAGGCCCATCCAATACAAATATCTTGGCAGTGCTTACAACAGTTGAACAAAATTGTCTGGACCCAACATTTGGGACATTGATGGTGAACTACACTCAAGCAAACTATGACCTACACAACCATACACTTCACATGCAACTCATGGATGATCTGAAGAAGATGAATTGGATGGCACAGGGGCAGGAACCATGTGAAAATCAACTGTGACATAAACTGTATCCCTCTTCTCCTATGCCTGTGACTCTCAGACATCCAATTAGGCCTTCTGCACCAACTCCTCCTTGCTCAGTTCAACCTCAACCAAATCCTAGGGAGCAATTGTCTTCATCCAACACCAAACCTCATATATCTACATCATCACAAGTTGGTTCCAGAAATGGATCTAGACATCATTCACCCCCTTCTTTAAACTCATTTGTACATAAACCATGACCAGTTGGGTGGTTAACTACAGTCAAATTCATCCAGATTGGTGCATTTGTAATGATGTAAGGCTGTAGGCCTTACAGGTTACAAGCATAGGGGATAGTGTACAGCACATATCTAGCTGGGGACAGATGGTCTGTGCTCCTAGCCCTTGAGACTTCAACACCTCCATCTGTGGGGGCATTCACTTGGGCCAGGTAAGCTTTTAGTCTCTCAGAGAAGTAGGAAGACAAGGAACTGATAGAGGAGACTTCAACACCTCTGTCTGTGGGGGCATTCACTTGGGCTAGTAATTCAATTCACTGTTTTTAGATGTCTCTTGGGGATTCTCTCCAACATCCCACTGTAGTTGAAGTCAGTGAGGGTGGCCAGCTGAGGCACCCTTAAAAATGATCTGGGCCATTTTCTGAGCTTTAGAGGACAAGATGTGAAGGGAAAAAAAATGCATTTCTTCTGCTTGTTGGTATAGGATGTGATTCTATCCATTTTTCCTTAGAATTATCAGCACATAATTGAAAATTAGCAAGATTATATTCTTGTCCTTCTCCAAACCCAAACTCATTACCAGTAGATAAAATACATGTGTCACAGAACCAGTTACCTTCTGGTACTGCTTGAAGAGTTGGCACTGCCAAGATATTTGTATCGGATGGGCCTATC
>MU167208.1:1621296-1641052 GCA_015951145.1 Cronartium quercuum f. sp. fusiforme G11
AAGAAGTAACTCTATTCTAACCTAAATTGTCAAGTGTGGGATAAATAGACTCAGGCTGTCAGTGAAAGGAATCAAAACAATATTTTTCTATAGACAGCCAATTACAACATAGAGTCAGGTACTTGTCAGAAAATTATGCACATATGAATAAGGAAATGTGAACGATGCTAAGTGAAATATGGGTGACGTACTCTTTCCCTGCTATAGTTGAGCTTAGGGAAAGAGTAAATCATGGATTTGCTGGAAGAAAGAAAGATAGCGCTGGAGGCTATTTGGTATTAGCATCTTATACTTCTAGTCTAACAGAACGTGCGTAACTGAGTTTTTCACAGGGGATAGAGCTAGATAGAGTTGACTTGAAGGGATTAAACTAGTTCAAGGGGAGGCTGATAGGTGATGACTGAGGGCTTACTGGCAGGTGGATCAGGAGGGAGAACTCAAAGAGGTAGTTCAAGTACTCAAGTTCAAGTCTTGGCTCACTAGGTTTTAGCTCACAAACAGGTTTAAACCTCACACACATTTTTGTTTCCCAGACATTTTTGTTTTTTTGTAATTCCAGTATATTTTACAATCAGTACTACATTTATTTTTCAATCCTTGGGTGGTGTGTGTGTGTGTGTGTGTTTGAGAAAATGAAAATATGGATGAGCAACAAAAACTTGAAGTCTTTTTGGTCACCATCAAATTTAAAAGGTCATGCTTGTCTCATTACTATACATCTATATAAATAATTGATATCACCAATACTGAAAGAGAGAGACCTCATTGTACTAACTTAAATGTGAGCCACTTGCTTCTGTCTGGCAAGTGCTCTCACTGAAGATTCAAAGGTAAGGTTTAGGCACAAAGGCCAAAGGTGGATATTGGATTCTTTTGCAGCTCAGATGCTTCAGGAACCTCTCCTGAGAGCCAGATGAGTACTGATCTTGTCTAGGTAAAGCTCTAGATGTTCACAGGATCAGCAAGGCTTCACACAGATCTTTTATATCCCTGTGCTGTCTAGAAGCAACACACTCAGCTTTTATCCTCTACCATGCAGTACTCCATTCTTGAGAACCTTTCAGCAAGAGGCACCACCAAGAAAATTGCATCACATAGAGGCATGCTATGTCACATAGCAGGCCAAGATGTGATGCAATAGGTCTATTTTCCAAGGTAGGGACCTTGAAAAATGGTCCATAGTATCACATGAAGACATGCTATGTTACATAGTAAGCTTCCATGCAATGAAAATATATTGGCAGTGAGGGAAGATACTGAGGTATGGAGGAAAGGTGCTAGTGATGAACCTTTGACAAGCCATAAAATAAAACAACTAGTGAAAACCAGTAAAGAAACTAGACTGCTCTTGATTTAGAGAAGAAATCACCAAGTTTAATTATTTATTAACCAGTGACAGAGGGATCTCAGAATAAGAAAGCCCAGAATATCCTAAGGAGGTATTCAGACTGTTAAAGCTTATTTTAATGATGCAGATTCTCCTCCTCCTCCTGTAGAGGAGGCCAGATCCTTCTTTTATATTTTTACCCTTTTCCCTTTATGAGCATACACTCATTATAAGGCAAAAAGGTTTACTATGTTCAGCTCTACTAGTACATAACATCTTGTATGTTATTACAGTTTGAGTTTCTGGTTTACAGCAGGTTAATCTAAATGTAATCATGCTGTAATATATAATTTTAATTCAGTTTTACAGTGAATTCTCAGTTACAGCTCTAGTAAGAATATATTCATATTAACATCTGCAGCTCCATGGTACTCCTCAAGTACTCAGGGGCTGAGATTACATGAGTTAACAAAATAGTAATTTTTTGAACCTTTCCTCTTCATCTCAGTAAACTCTTTCTTTGAAGCCTATTTTAATCCAATTCTAAATTTCTTCACATTTTTCATCTGAATATAAGTCAAATGGTCTATGCTTCATTACCAGCCATATGCTGACAAAGGGTTTATGTGCTGTGGGAATTTCATTGCGTGCCACTTATCATGATAAATCTACTTTTCTCAACTGAATTGTCAAAAGGTTTGTGTCAGCCCCTGAGTACTCAGCAAGTACCATGGGACTGCAAAGGTATTATAATTATAAGTATAAATAACTCATAGCTCAGTTTCAAGAGCTATACAGGATACAACCTGTTGTAAACTATAGCCATAGAATGTGATGGTGATAACACATTATTACCAAGCTATTTACACATACAAAGTCAGGTTTATCTTCTACTGAGTAAATATGCTCATAGAGAAGGAAGAGTGAAGGCTCAGAATATAAAAGGAGGACCAGACCTCCTTGGACACTTTCCCCTTTCTGAATCATCATAAAAATTAAAACTCTACAGTCTGAATACCTCTCCAGGATATTCTGGACTTTCTTCTTCAGAGATTCCTTAATCACTGGTGAAAATATAATTAACCCTGGTGATTTATCCTCTATCTAGAAGCAATCTAGTTCTCCTCACTGGTCTTCATCAAGTGTTTTATTTCTTTGTTCATCTGAGGTTCATCACTAGCACCTTTCCTCCTGGACCCCCTCTGCTCCATTCTTGCTGAAGGGTTCTCAAGAAGTGTAGCACAGCGGTAGAGATTAAAAGCTGAGTGCGCCAGCTTCTAGATAGCACAGGATATAAAAGAGCTGTGTGAAGCCCAGC
Source organism: Cronartium quercuum f. sp. fusiforme G11 (assembly GCA_015951145.1). Classification (NCBI taxonomy): domain Eukaryota; kingdom Fungi; phylum Basidiomycota; class Pucciniomycetes; order Pucciniales; family Coleosporiaceae; genus Cronartium; species Cronartium quercuum. The sequence goes on from MU167208.1 coordinate 1,623,942, forward strand.
TGATCCAGTATATGTCTAGTTCTTTCCCTAGATAGGATTAGTGCTCATCTGGCTCTCAGGAAAGGTTCCTGAGGTATTTGAGCTGTAGAGGAACCCATTTTAACCTTTGGCTCTTGTGTCCACACCTTTTCTCAGACCTGTAGTGAGGTCACTTGCCAGACAGAAGCAAGTGGCTCACAGTTTGTTAAGGAATATTGAGGCTTTTGAATTCATGAATCCGCCTGAGCTTCTGATCCGCGTGGGAAATTTCATCCAGAAGATGTTCTACCCTATCTTCTAGGCGTCATCAACACCAGATTGGATTGAAGACGCCTGAACCAATACAGCTCAATACATAAATTTTGATTGACATATAGTTTCTGATACATAAGGCTAAGCTGATAGATTTGGTGGTGAGGATATCGAGTTTTGATCCTGTAAATTGTTAACCCATCAAGACCGTATAAAATACCATCTGGGTAAAGGAACTAACAAATTTGGAAGACAAGAGCTTTGTTGAGACAATGCTTCAAATTTGTTTCAGGTGATTGATACTAACCCATTGAAATTTGAATAAAAACAAGTAGTGAACGGATTTTTTTTTTTCTCTTTTGAACTCGTGGTAACGAGATTAATGGACGAGATGTGTCATTAAGAAGTTTGACTCCAAAATTCGTATCTAGATTTTTCAATTTCAGATTTAATTCCTAAATCTTCGATCGTACTAGTTCCGTCTGAATCAAATACTTTTCTGAATGGTGCAGATGAATCATACTGAGGCCAAGTAGGATCTATCAAAAACCGGCGCCGCCACCCAAAAAAACGTGTCATCATTCAACCTTTCTTCATTTTGAGTAGAGAGAGAGAGAGATTGAACAAACCAGGACAACCAGATTTAGCAAAATTGTACCAAGATACACCCATAAGTTCCGAAGTCTTGGCGTTGGCGGATCCTTCTGACCAGGCTGCTTTCAGGTTGAACACAAAAGGGATATCGATTGAATGACTGGGCTCATGATGAAATTTGTAGATGGATAAGCCATTTAATCAGTTCCAGAGCAATAAGTTGATTCAGTAAAGGAACCTCTCAAGTAATAAAAAACAGAAACTCACAATGCACCCAGACCTCTACCGTCCTCAATCGCGTCCACAGTTGCGTTAAGTTGGTACATGTACACTGGAAGAGGCTCTTGCGTTTCGGCATGGAGCGTCGAACTAAGGATGTTGGCTGTATATTCCATAGGTATTTTGAACGCGCAATCAATCATCGCATCGTTCCACGAACCAGTGGTGAAGTCTGGAGGTCCACTAGATTTTTCAGTTGGGAAAGAGACCGGATATAACCTGTCGATTTCCTCTCGTGGCGCCCTCGTCAACATGGTTTTACACATGAAATCGTAACCGCCAGACTTGTGAGTTTGCAACAAAAGCGCAAACATACTTCCCTCGTCCTTAGTGGTACCCACCATCACAGATTTGACATACGGGTTCCATTTGCCTTCCTTTAATGTCTTGGCCACTGTATCTGTTTTCCAAATAGCTTTAGGGGAGCTCTCGACCGCAAAGCTCAAGCGGATATCCTGAGGAAGGTAATTTAATAGTTCGCTAGCCGGAAGTGCTCGCAGAGCCGCAAGCCGTTCAGGGCCCGGTGAGACTTTTCCAGCCTTCTCGCATATCACCTCGTAAATCGAATTGGTCGCCTTGATGTCTTGAAACTCCTTTTTTTAAATGATTTTCCGAGTTTCAGTGAAGAGCGTTCGGTTATCAGCAAAAAGCGCTGTTATAGGCTGTAAATTTTTCGATAAGGTGATGGAAATTTCGCTCACCTTAGTACCCGGGAAACCAGACTGAAGGATAGCGTTTTTAAAGAGTTTTTTCTCACATAGAAGAAGACTTCCGATGATGGAACCACCTTGTCCGATTTCAAAAAAGGAGAAAGCAGGAAAACCATTTTGAGTTCGAAATCTCGTAATATGTATATATATAGGGGCAGGAACCACTGGAAGACATACCTGCGGACTCGCCAAAGGCGGTGACATTATCAGGATCTCCTCCAAACTTGGCGATATTGTCTTGTACCTGATCATAAGTTTGAGACGAATGTTGATTGACCTTTTTTTTTTCTTTTCTTTTTTTTTTTTCGACAGGTCTAGTTCAGCAGTGACTGACCCATTGAAGATATGCGATACAATCATATAGCCCTGAAAATTTGATGACTTCCCATTAGAATGTTGAAAAATTCTAGATAACAGAATCACGAGTCTTACCGTAATTTCCCGATAAACCGTCTTCATCTTCCGCTGCCAACTCTGAACCGGCTAGGAAACCAAAGATGTTGACTCTATAGTTTCCCGTGACGACTATGAACTTGCGACCTTCGGCGGCTTCACGACGGATCCATTCTGTGGGATCATAGAGACACGTACTGCTACTTCCTTGCATGAGCCCACCTCCGCTGCATCAAAAATCCATCAACTCATCAGTGACTCGGCTCGGGCTTGTCTGATAGATCATATCACTGACTGTATCCAAACCTATGTTGATATACAGTTGAGTGAGCTCACATATCGAGTAAAGGTTCGCTATTCTTATGAATTGCTCACCAGGACAGGAACTTTCTCATCTGGTTTGAGACCATCAGGCAGGAAGACATTTAAATTGAACCCCTTTTCCTCAGATTGCTCTCTCCATGCTCGAGGCAGAATTCCCGGCTTCCCTAAGTAGAGTACCACGGCACCGTCATGGTGCTGTGGAAAATGCGGTCTAGAGTAAATCAGAAACCAATCATATGTGATTCAGCTGAATATGAACCGAGTGTGTACCATGAGAAATAGACTGAAACTTTGGGAAAAAAAAAAAAAGAGGGAACTTTGATTAAAAACCTACCCAAACTCATGACAGATCAGAGGTTCTTTCCAAGATGTTGGAGGTATCGGTCGTTTCCATCTAGCAGCTTGAGCATACGGAATTCCCTTTTGACGGTAGGGAAATACGTGAGCTAATTGTAAAACGAACCGGTATTTCACAACTATTAAAAGGGACTGACAAGCCATTTGTTGACGGGGGATTGACCTCCCACTTTACCACTCGCTGCTAATGGAGCTGTTGATCGATCACTAGTGGGGTAGGTATCCTGAAAACCAAGGACCGGACCAGAAGTGGTTTGCACAAGCAGTTTACTATCTGATTGAGCCATAATTAGTCAGGGGTGAGTGAAGTAGAGAGGAAGAAGGAAAGGTGGGGTTGGGGTCAGGCAGGGTCAGGAGATGAGGTACACTTTAAATACTGTACCACTGCCACACCAGGGCCACGGAGCCGTTGGATGACGTCATCTTCAGAGATTTCTGCCATACCCAAAGATGGAGCTCAGTTGGAACAGGTTTGAACAGCCTTATCATGAAGAAGCCTAGAGCTAGTACCACTTTGATACCATATCAAGTAAGAGCCGCCCGTGTAGTACTACCAGTAGTCTCCCCCACCCACTTACGCCGACGCGGTTTACCTTGTTTTAGCATACCGCCATTATACTGTTGTTTGTACCCTTATAGGGGAGGTAACGCACTCTAAATATTTCAAAAAAAAAAAAAAAAAAAAAAGTAAAAGAGAGTAAATAGACATCCACCAATTCATCTCACAACAATTCATATTCGTTGAAAGTACAAAAAAATATCATCGAAATAAAATCTAAAACTAAAAAAAAATCCACAACAAAAAAAATTAAATTAAATTCCTCAATAAAAAGGAAATTTTCAAGCTCGTTGAGACCACCTCATCACATTCCTTCTAACTCTTTTCTTCTCAGCACCAACTAAACCAACAACTCCGCCATTACCTCTAACTTCAATATAAGGAATATCTTTAGATTCAAGTTCTAATCCATGTATATTAATATGAAGTGGAAGTAATGGTTCATGACCTTTTACAAATGAAATTTTTTCATCTGAATCAGGAATAGTAGAAGTAATAACAAAAAGTGTACCTGTATTCGAATCTAAAGTTCTAATGAGACCTAGACCAAAACATTGAGTTAAAGAACAAATGGCTATTAGTGAACCATTTAAGACATGACCTAAGTGGGAACGAGGGATAGATTCATCTAGTAATTCGATTTCTATATCTTTTGATTGGATAGTATAAGGCCTTCGATGTGTTAGTGGGTAATCAAATCGCCAACTCTTAAAGTATTTCGTACTCTTCGTTATTGGAGATGGGTGGTGGGAAGTAGCGTATAGATGTGAGAGCAGATTGAGTGTTCGAGATTCAGTGGGTGGTAAACGAAGCGAGAGAGGAGTATCACCGATGGGCTCAAGCATCTCCACATTTGATAATAATTCCGAATCCTCGTGCTGCTCGAACGTAAAGGTCGTTGTAGGTTCGACGAGTTCGTGGATTCGTGCTAACAGCTCTGCTCCGAGCCCTGTCGTCCAACCCATCGTGTTGACCACCAGAGGCACACGCTCTGTACACCGCTGCTGACCAGGTTTGGTTGAGCGCGATTGCATCGGTTCACTTTCAAGGCGTTGATGGCGCCGGCGTTGACGTGGGGTAAGGAGTGGAGGCTCTTGACTAACGTGCTCGAACCTGAAACAGTCAACGAGGTCCTCGATAGCCTCGAGATAACGGCCCGGGCAGTCCTTCGGGGAGAGCTCGCCGATGTAGTGCGCACGGATCCAGGAGGATGGCACAGCTTGATGACAGAAGCCTGGGCCGAGGATCGGTCGGTCGATGATGTGAAGGGAAATGAGCGTGGGAGGCGTGAGGAGAGGCTGGCCGGGATCAATATCAAGGAGGGCGACGCGCTCAAAAGAGCCAAGGAGCGTGTTGAGGAGCAGAGTCACAAATGTACTCTTACCCGCGCCCTTAGGACCCTGTACGATGAAGGAATGACGTCGGATAGGACTTGAAGCGAGTACAGCGTGGCGAGCTAGGGAGGCAGACCAACTGGGGGGCGTGCGTAGGTGAGCAACCTCTGGGGTGAGTGAAAGAATTAGGTCCCATGTTGAACCGCAGACGGCGTGTGATAGGTTAGGTGGAGAGGGCCAGAGTGGGCGTTTGGGGCCGTTGAGGGACCAAACCTCGTCCAAGCCTTGGATGCCTGTGTGAAGATCCTCGAGTCGGATGAGAGCAGCAAAGTCGGAGTGATTGAGGGGTAATTCAGATCTTGACGGTGAGTGGTTGGTGAGTGAGTCAAGTGTTTCGATGATTGGCAACGGGTGACTGGCGGGTGCAAAAACGTCGAGAGCCTCACTCGTCTCTTCACCCCCTTCAATCTTAGCCCCGTTTATTTTGATTGTTCCACTCAAAACCTTCAACCGAAGCGTTCCTCTCAATACCAAGCTCTGTTAAGGGGAGAGAAACATTGATCGGTCAATCACCAAATTTTTCAATAAAAAAAGAAAGAAAGAAAAGCAAAGCAAATAGACACACCTCGCCCAGGTTGATTCCCAAGATGACCGGAGGCGCAATCGACTGTGATTCTTCGATCCTGATCACATTTTGTTGATCGCCTTCCCAAATGGGTTCCCAATTCGATACACAATCGGGGTCCGAGAAAGTAACCCTTTGACGTCTTCGTTTCAAACCGCTGTTCTTAACTTTGGGTGTATGAGAAGTAAAAGGACCGGGTGTTTGAGAAGCTGAGTTAGAAGCGGGAAGCTGAGTAGGAGGTGATTGATTAAAGTATCGTTGTGATGTATTCTTTAGTGATTGATGATTTTCTGGAGTGTTATGATGGATTTCATTTTTATCTTCTTCGTCAGAAGTTAGTTGAATGGGTTGATGTTCTGATGGTGAAAGTGATTCTGGTTCGGTTTGAATTTGATCTTGATTGTTTATTTTGTTTTTTGATTGTGCTAATTTTCTGACGGCTACTGCACTCAGTCCTGTCATTTGATGATGAGTTGCCATTTAGGATGAAATCAGGGGAAGACGTTTGCACGCATACATTTTGGACCTCTTGGATTCAATTTGGACAAATCAAACCATGGATGACTTCAATTGAGGGCCGAACTGTGGGTCAGCTACAGTATGGAGGCAGTCACCATAAGAGTAATGGTACACTACAGGTATGCTTGAAAGGGATGATCCCCCTCTCAAATCAAATGAAATACTCTTGAAATGAGACCAAGAGACCCAAAAAGACATGTGAGTGTGATGGCCACCTATCAAAAACAAGCAAACATTCATGAATAATTGTCAGTTGGATTCAATTTATATGTCATGATACTCATATATACATATATACAAAGATAGAGAGTGCCCGAAACTGTCCGTTGACACCAGAGTTACAAAAGGAAACGATCAATAAAAGCTGATACAAAGAAAAACAAAAAACAAAAAAAAGAACGATACAAAAATAAGTGTTTTGGTTGAATGAGCGATGATATTGAAAATCCAACAAAACCCATAATGAAGTATTTGAAGAAACCTTTTGAATCATAGAGGAAAGAAGAAAGATATGCATGTATGATGTTATTTTGCGTAGAAAAAAAAAATGTACCTTCATCATTCCCCATTCCCGATGGACAGATATTAGCCTCTTTTTGAAACTCATCACTGACACCCATAGATAGATAGAAAGATGAGAAGGGAGAATATTGGAATCCTTTGTACCAATGCTTTATCGTCAAGATCTATAAGTTTATTCCCGTTCGGGTGTTTCAATCTTTATGTTCCTCCTTCGATCACCTAATGCAAGACTTTCAACCGAACCAAAGAAAAAACCAGTTCAGCCGATCTTTGCTTCAGTGTGAGAGGTCGAGAGAGAGGGGGGGAGATCAAAGAGGGGACTCAAACAAGTGAAGGACACGTTCTTCTAGCGCATCACACCTTATTGGTTTTGTAAGGTAATCGTCCATCTCAAATTCTAGACACCGCTCTCGATCGCCTCTCGTTGCTGAAGCCTAATTAAACATTCAAGAAAATAATTCAGACACCTTGTTTTTAAGATAGAAGGATGGAAGATGTTTACTTACTGTTAAGGCTATGATGGGTAAGTAAATGCCTGTGATGGATTCTCGAATGGCTTTTGTGGCTTCAAAACCTGAAAAAAAAGAGAGAGAAAAAGAACTCAGTTCGCAAAGCCTTTGAAAGAAACTGCGCGAAAAGAAAAAGGTAACATACCATCGAGTACAGGCATCACAAGATCTAAGATTGCTAAATCATAACTCTTTAACCTTCCTGAAGCTTCAAATTTCTCCCTAGCACGTTCAACAGCTTGTTTACCATTCTCTACTAGATCTACCCTGAAACCTTGTTTGCGTAAAAGAGCAGAAGTGATCTTAGCCATGATTGGATTATCTTCAGCTACTAAGATTGAATAATGATCTCTTGATTGAGCTAACGAAGGTTTTGATTCGATTAGTTTATTGGTCTGTTGAGATCTGAGTGATCGAGGTCGACGTAAAGTTGTTTGATTACGTCGTCGGTTATTCGAGATGGTTTCGGTTTCACTCATGACCTTGGGTGTTAATTCTGGACTTGGCTGGAGAAACATCTCAACATCTGCTCGACATCCTCCACCAAGTCCTGGACTAGAGAGGAATACAGTTCCACCCATAGCGTCTACCAGTGTCTTGACAATACAAAGTCCTAGTCCAGATCCACCGTAGAGGCGAGAGGTAGAGCTATGTGCTTGTGAGAATGGTTGCCAGTTAGAGAGTGTACGTAAGCTATCAGGGCTCAATCCGATTCCATCATCAGTGATCGTGGCTGAAAGTTTGAGTAGACGATTGTGACGTGAGAGTCGAAGTTCAAGTGTGATCCGACCAGCGTTTGTGAACTTGAGCGCGTTGGAAATTAAATTTGATAGTACTTGCCTTACCCTACCTCGATCGCCAACTACGTCAGAACAATCACCGAGTGAGTGATCAACTGAAAGTTTACATTCAAAAGCATTTTGATTGGCGCGTGCAGTGTGAGTGAAGACACGATCGAGATCTGAAACTAGCTCGCGTAAGTTGAATAGAGCGTTGTCAAACGTGAGCATGCCGGATTCAATCTTTGAAAAGTCAAGGACGTCGCCAACTATATCAAGTAGTGATTCAGCCGAACTCTTGATCGTCTCCCCGTACTCACGCTGAGTTTCAGCTAACTGAGTATCAAGTAAGAGTTCGATCAAACCTATCACGCTCGCTATTGGAGTCCTAATCTCATGCTAGATCGTAATGACTCCAGAAGAACATTATCAGAAGCCCACCAGGAACTATGCTGTTAAAGATTGGACAAGAATGGAGAGCGAGATGGATGTGAATAGACTAGGGAGAATATACTCACCGACATGTTATTAAGAAATGCAGACTTCAGCCTGTTAGCATCCTCAGCCGCCAGTGCATCAGCCTTCAGCCTTTCCTTCTCCCTTTCGGTCTCAGCCATACGTTGGTGCTCATCAGTTACATCTCGTAAGTAAGACAATCCACCAAGGATATCTTGAGTAGAGTGAGGTGGATAGACCTTCATAGGGTCAGCTCGAACAGGCTGGGCGGCCATGGTGATAATCTTTCGAGATTGGTCGGGTAAGATACATCCATAAGATTGTGAATTAACACATTGACCCCTCATCGCACATTCGATTGGAAAATCACCCAAAGGAATTTCATTCTGAAAGGTGGGGTCAAAAAGTCTCCATTGATGTAGTGGAAAACCACTGTTGGGGTACTGTTCGATAGGTTTGAGCGATTGAAAGACTTTACAGGCGGCTGGATTGGCGATTGAGATTTTACGGTCGACAGAGAGTGCGTGCATGGACCAATCGAGTGGAGAATCGAATATGGCATTTGTCATTCGATTTATAAATTGATCTGTTGGAGTACTGATGGGTGGATCACGAGTTCGAATGAGGCAGTTAAACCAGACTTCGGATGCACCGGGTACGGGCTCAAATGCATCGATCTGAATGAGTTGAAGAAGATTGGGGATGGGTTCTGTTTGGGAAAGTTCTTTTAAAAGATCCTCCAAGCAAACCTCGACGATTGTAGGTTGAAGTTGTTGTGATAGTGAAAGATGATGATTTTGCTTTTGAAGTCGATTTTGAGCACATTGACAAGCGTTTAAGATTGAGGTACGTTGGTCGTGAGGGAATAATGAGGTGAAAGGTTGACCGAGACGAGGTTTGAATAAAGAGTCAGCTTGTGTAGAAGCTAATCGAATGAGCCCTTTGTGATCGAGTATGAAGACTGGCAAAGGGTTAAATCGTACGAGAGATTGTAGATGGATAGAGGAAACAGAGTGAACCATATTGTTGTCAAATTAAAATTAGAGAGTTTGAATCGAAGGGACTTGAAAAGATAAAAATGAACAAGAAAAAAATCCAAAAAATAAATACTTAGAAATAATAGATAATAAAAATAGAAGTGTGTGTAACACTGTATTGTAGTGTATTGTCTCAAGTTTAAGAAAGTTTGAGTGAGATATGTACATAACTCTTATGGTTACTTAGGTTGACAGTACATCAGTTTAATACTCATTCAAACGTTATTGGGCTGACCAGGAGACGGAGCGTAAGAAGGAGAGCTCATCAGGTTGACATAATGTACCCTCATCTATCAATCATCATCATATATAACATACTCATATCAAAAATATTTATCAGTCTCCGCTATGGGGTGACTGAATTCCAACAGTTATGGATCATAAACTTACCTGAATCATATACTCAAAGTGGGGTGTAAAATCTGGCAAAAAATAAGAGCCCTTGAACACCTCCCTTTGCTTGTTTTGCACCAGAAAAAAAATTATACCTTGAATCAAGATGAAACTTGTGTGCCGTGGTGAGGCACACATGGTGATCTTGGGGGCATTTATAATTCACCACTGGACAAGGATGATGCGTCAAAAAACTGACATTGTTTTTTACCTTTATATAGTCTTGTATCCCTTTTTTTTTTTAGGTTTTTTGATGCACCAGCTATGGGTTTCTTGGGGAAATATTACATTTTTCGGTGGCAGTAGCACCCATTTTCGATAAATTTCCATGAGAATGATGTGTCAAAAACAAATTTTGTTCATTTTTTTTCCCCATGATGAGGCTATTTTCTTACTTCAAAATCATTTTCGGTTGGAACTTTTGAATCACCTGCTATGGAACTCTTAGGAACAGATACCCTTGCGTAATGAGCATTCTCAATATTGACCTTTTTATGTGACTCACATTCATGTAATGCCATTGTTTTTGTGTTCTCTATCACATTTTGATAATCTACTCATTGAAACAAAGCCATCATAAAGCCTTCCACCTTTGAATATACTTCTAACAAAAGAATTGATCCCAAAAGTTTCTACTTGAATATTGATTGCTTTACCAGACTTGATCACATTTTTTATGACTTATAGTTATATGGTGTATTTTGGTAAGCTGTGACAAACTTTTTTTACCAACATCATGTTTGGTAATATGTACTGATTACATCAGTTTTCTAGTAGTGGTTAGAACAACCCTATCCTACTGCTTTTTGTTGGCAGAACTTCCACAACACAATTACCTCGGATGGCAGTGTGCAACGTATTCTTGGATTCTGCCTCCAAGTTAATGCACCGCCATTGGCTGGATATCACTGTATAAATCATTTGTTTTTCCTGATGGGTAAATGATTTAATGCCTTTGTCTTTTTTGGGAGGTAAATGTAATGCCAAAGGCATTTAATTATTTATCTACAAGGAAAAACAAATGATTCACATTGTCCATGTTGTTATAAAAACTTGGGATGCAGATCCGAAAAAGCCTTGGATGATAGCACCTAAGGTAAATGAGTTGACAGTGCAGCGATGCTTTGCTGCCTCTATGTGAGGGGGCTACCTAACTTTGATCCTATCTGCCCTCCCTCTTGAAATCTTGAAGAGAGGTAGGGATTGATAGCTATCTCACAATTCATGATACTCCGCATCGAAAAGCAAGCCAATGAGAGCTGAAAAAATAATCTATGTTAAATGAGACCACATGTAGAATTACATCTCAAAACTGTCTGTGGTAGTAGCATACTTAGGCACCTGGAAGGATGGTCATTCACCAGTTCAGGCGCTATGAGATGAAGTAGGCTTGTAATTTGGGTAGTATAACAAGAGAAGAAAATATCTCTGGAAATCTGCTCATGAAAACACACACAACTTGTCTGTCCATTAAAGTTTCACAGATTTGATTAAAATAGCCTTCGAAAAGAAACCCACACTCGAGCTGAACATGAACTACTCTCTTTGCTTCTTGTACGAAGCCCGGCCAGGAGATGGAACACTAGAAAAGGTTTAAAGATGAACTCTTTGGCTTGACTCTCTGGAGACCTAATGGGTATCCACAAAGTAGAACTTAACTTACCCACGACATTTATATAACTTCCCAGGCGCATTGGGTGGAGGTGCCGGTGTTTTATCGCCTTGGTGCCAGGTGGCGATTATGCCATTTGCCAGTCGGTCTATGATAAATCCACATGGAGGAGGGAATTTGAGAAAAAACGTCAAGAAGATTATAGAGGTCCAAACAAAAATGATTTGGGCAAGCGAAGGAGTTGGTAGATTTACATTTGCCCATTGGAAGCGAAACATCGTCTCCATCGCATTGATCAAAACCTTGGCCATCGTAATTACCGGGAATGTTCCATCGGCATCCCATGACATCATCTGCAGCAAGTTTACATAAATTAGGGGACGGGTGACTTAACAGCTGAGAGCCAGAGGATACACTGACAGATGTGTTCGCAGTATGTCTTGGCTTCCGGTCCATTGTAACAAGCACGCAGGCAAAACTCATGGTCGGAAATAAATTCAGTCCAGTGGTTGAACTGGAACCCTTCTCCGAAGACTAACCCTCCTATAGGGTTCCCATGTCCATCGGCACTATACAAGCTCAAATAGTGAGAAAATGGTAGAAGAGAAGCTAGTAGTTGATATCGGTAAAACCTTAGCTTACCCAGAAGGATCTATTGGGCGACCCGTGCGTAATATTGGGACAAGGAGATCAAAACAGACATCAGTTTTTCCGGTTATCCCGCCTGGCAGATTTGAACACAAAGGGGGAATTTTTCTGTACCTAGTTCACCGCCGTCATCGCCTTTGGGGACATTGACTTTGGTGAACTGTCAAACGATCAAGGCGACCAAAAGGGTCAGAGGATCTCAAGGGTAACCCATACAAAAGAGCTCACGTCACCCCTGGCTGTGATCTGGACATAGTGCTTCGTTCGTCTGAGTTTACGACACACACACACACAAACAAACTTATAAGCCCTGGATTCATTTGATATAGGGGAGCCAGAAAAAAGTTCACTGACACAAAATGCAAATTATGAAAAGTTTCCGGTGGAATCAATCGAGTCCCGTACCCATCATTGGAGCAGTAGGAGACGGACACTCGTTCAGCCTGTCCAACCGTTTGCCGGGTTGGTGCTATATTCCAACAAGAAAAATTTCAACTTTCAAAGGCTGATGTCACGGCAAGAAGATGCGATCATGAGGCATACGTACGGGCAAACATACAAAAATCGGTGGCGGACTTGATGAAGGCGTTTCTGAAGAGCGAGCAAGCTATTCAGAAACTCATGAACGTAGATTTCAAATTTGTTTGACAAGAGTTCCCTTCGAAGGTTGACTCACTGGCATTTGCTAGTGGGCTTGGCCTTAGTACCACACTGATTGTATCCGAATTGCCCTGGACCAGGATCACTTTGATACGGAAGGTGTTCCGGGTTGAAGCCAGAGAGGACAGCTAATGTCGTGGGTAGGATCGTAAAAAACTCAACCAGGAGAAAGAAGTTCATGATCATGGTGGACTTCTTTCTAATAGTAAATTACTGAACTTTGCAAAGAATGTGCCGTGTGGGCTTGTGAGGACGGACGTGATTGGGAGAGAGATTAGTGATGACAACAGGAGGCAGAATACATGTTCTTTCGGAAGCAACCACAGGCAGGTCTTCATAAGCAACGGCGCGTTGGAACTCCTCTTGATCAGAGTAACAGGGTCTCCCTGCGTTACTCGCGCAGGAGAAAAGTCAGCCTATACGGCCGACAAGTAGACCTACAGAACTTCTAACTGACATCTAGTCCAAAGCTGATTCCAGCGACTCCCCTTCACCCGTACCCCCAGAAACGTCCACAAAAAACTTCAGGTGCTAGGAGGTTCGAGCTGGGCTGAGGTTTTTGCATGCTTGTTTCGAAACCAAATCTGAAACGTCATTTTGTTAGTTGCGATCCAAATCGAGCCGGCCCACAAGGTTCCAAGCCGTTCCAGGGCTGTTCGTTCACAAAAACGCAGCGGTCAGGCTGTGCGGTGTCACGTGTGCAGTGCATAGGCTAGAGGACAATTTATGGTATACCTGCGCGAAGCGGATCTTTGACCGCCGAGTCTAGCCGAGTGCTTTCATCTGAGGCACAACAGGTCTTCTGGATCGCTAACTTGCCAACAACACCAAGCTCTGTTCTGATATCGGCCCTGAATTTTGACCCCTCTGGATTCATCTTCCAAATCCTGTTAACACGAACCTCCTTTGAACTTATGTCCCTCGTCCGACGTGGGTCTGACCTATCTGTGCATTCAAGATAAAACATAATCATTGGGGCTGCCCCATAAACAACAGGCGCAAAACTCTCCAGTCTGAAAGTACAGTACTGCAGGTGTCAGACATTCGAAGTCTGACGAAAGAAGGTGAACGTAGCCCCTCATTGGCTTCATTTTCGCGGCTGTGTGTGAGCCCCAGCGCATACCACCAATGAACAATCCACGTTTTTTTTAAAGATGGTAGCAGGTACTGTAGCAGATCTTGCTGCGACTTCAACTTCTTTGCGAAGTTGATCCTCTGAAGCCAAGGCCCTAGGCCATTAGGATGTATGTAAGTTGGGTTCTTGCTGACGCCTAAGGGTGCCACAGATCGATTTGACGGGCTGCCAGCCTGAATGTACTTGGACCGTTGGGCGGGTGCAGGAGAAGCTGGGAGAAGCAGACCGCGAAAAGGAGGGAGCATTCAAGGAGCGGGACCTTTGATAGCCGGCTACTGGCTACTAGCTAAAGGCATCTCTGTTTGACGCTTTGGCCCCGACCGGCCCCGGTCCCAAATGTTGTCTCCAGATTTTTTTTTTGTACTTATAAATGGATACCTATGTATATTTATCTCATATCCCAACATGTTTCAAGGCTCAGGTATCTTGTAGGAATTTTATATATATAGTGTGTATTATAGATTCTAAATATAAAACTCGTTATAGCAAGCCCCTGCCCCTTGCCTCGAAAAACAACTTGTATGGTACTGACTGTGGCTTCAATCCTACTCTTTTCAACTTTTGCTTGACACCTTTTTTCACCCATATTCATTTAATTCATCATCATGGCCATCTCTGCAGCCAAGAAAGCACAGTGACAAAATCGAGGAAACGAGACAAAAGAAAATCTACTTCAAGATACCATCCTTGAGTTGATTCAGAATGAGCTCGTGGATGCCAAAGATTGGGAAGACTGCAAAGATGTTCAAGTACACATCTTTCCAATGTTCCTGAGATTTGATCGAACCATTCCGGCTGTTGGCAAGTGCAAGCATCGGTACGGAAACCTCAAGACGTACAAGAGACCTATTCCCAACCGGGACCCCACCAACCCACAATTGGTGGCCAAGCCTGTCCCATCTTCAACAAAATCCTATCGGCAGAAGGCAGTGGCAGGGGCTGGCAAAAATGTAAATCTTATGGCTCAATGGTTCAATCAACCCTGTCCTCCCTCACCAGCACCCATCCCAACAACCACTCCTTGGTACCAACCATGACTCCTGTTGAATGCGAGGACTTGACCAAGCTTAATGAAGAGACTGGAGATGCAACCAATAATGCCAGGGACAGTGATGAAACAACATTGGTCTCAACTGACAATGCAAGTGACAGTGACCACACAGCATTGTGCACCTCAGACAAAGTGGTTGCTGAGAACCAACCATCTTCAGTTGCAAATCATGAGCACTGCCAGCATTAATTACTGTCCCTGGGGGAAAAAGGAATCTCAGAAGGAAAATGAGATGTTACACCTTCTTCTATATTACATGAAAATTATATTTAACACTTTGGTAATAGATCCAAGAAAATCACTAAGGCTTCTTTTCATATCCCTTGTTCAGCTCTGATTTTCCAAGATTTTTTTGAAGAGCATTACATATAAATGCAAAAGTATGTAACATCACATTCTCCCTGCTGAACAGCATTTTCCAATGGAGGAGTGTCATTAATGCTGGCGGTGGAGGCTTGGATTGCCTCATGCATACAAAAATGTGGCAGAAAAGCCCAGCCCCAGCCTCATTGAGCCAACCATCTTGCAGCCATTGAAGACAAATGGCAACACTGCCAATGTATTTTCATCGCATGGAAGCTTGCTATGCAACATAGCATGTCTTCATGTGATACTATGGACCATTTTTCAAGGTCCCTACCTTGGAAAATAGACCTATTGCATCGCATCTTGGCCTGCTATGTGACATAGCATGCCTCTATGTGATGCAATTTTCTTGGCAGTGCAAGACCTTGATCAAGCCATTCACAAGGCTACAGATTTGTATGAGCTTGAAAGTAAACAAAGTTCAAAGTTTAAGACCCCCATGCTCATCCTGTATGAAGTTCAAGAGTATGATACTCAGTGGAAGGAGCTTGCAATTGTTCATGTAAGAGCTCCTTCTGTTACTGCCTCAACCATTACTGCACAGTCTTTGCACCAATGACTTGAAAAGCTCTCTGCTGGGTTCTCTTTGGGCAGTTGTTGAGCACAAAAAATCAGGATTCAGGCTGCTCATCTTCTCAAGTTTGGAGCTCTTACACTTTTGGAGGAAGGAATGGGGGCAGTTCATTCATCCATGCCTGACAAAAAGTGGTTGTCTGCTGAGCTGATGACATGGGTAACCTCACAAAAAACAGGGGAAGTAAATTTCTTCTCCTTTGCACTACTGCTACACACTGAGTCCACAGAGAATGCACCCAATGCAGGGAGCATACACATTTCCGCAGAAACTCTTACACTGTCTTGGAGATGTTAACACTGATTCCAAAGTGTTGACCTGGGACAGCAAGTCAGCAAGCACTCTGGATCAGTTTGACAAGAGAGAGCATTTGATGATGAAATGCGGAAAGCTTTGATGAAGAAGCTTTCCATGTGGCTGCCTCATGGGAAAGTAGAAAAGAGACTTTGCCTTGTAAGAGAGGTGTGATGGCTTTGACAGGTTGAGGCATACAATGTGCTTGAAGATGTACATGGAAAAACTACACTCCGACATCCCCCCTTGCTGAAAACTTGTTGGAAGAGACACACACATAAAAAATATAAGAAGAAAGAGGAAAAAGAAAAGAATAGCATAAAAAAATGAAATGAGTTAGAAAAAGTGATAATAAGAGAGGCATATCAGACTATGCCAAATAGGGTCTGGTGCTGTTCCAGGAGAATTTGGGAGAGCAGTTTGGTGAGCATGTCTGAAACCATGCCTTTCATCAAGATATGAAGGACTTTGACTTTTGTTGATGATACACATTCCCTGATGAAATTATATCTTGTGTCAATGTGTCTAGTTCAAGTGTGGTGTTCCGGGTTCCTGGCTACGGCTTCCGCCCCCTCGTTATTGACATGTAGGGGTACTGCTGTGTTAGGCCATAGTTTCAGTTCCAATAGTAGGCTGCACAGCCACAGTCCCTCTTTGCACAAGTCAGACAGAGCTTCGTACTCTGCTTTGGTGCTTGATGGAGACACTGTCACCTGCTTCTTGGATCTCCAAGAGATTGAACTGGTGCCAACTTGAAAGGTTTAGGCAGAAGTGGATTTCTGATCCATTGGGTCCTCAGCCCAGTCTGTGTCTGAGTAGCCAGAGATCTTTAGGTCACCTCATTGTCACTCAAATTCTGTGTGTGTACTCAGAGAGTCTGAGTAACACACACTGGGGGAATTGTACCGTCGCATTTGGAGTTACGTCACCTGGTCGTTATGCGGTGTCTGTCGAATACAGTGTGTACGACATCTGTGATACTGTACAGCTACACTGCCATTCTCACAGCGACAGCTCCAAATCGTGGGCGACACCTCGTAACCGTTGGCGACACCTCCGTATACTGCTGTTTTGAAAATAAATGTCCCTCCTCTGGACGTTTTTTTTTTGTCAGTCCCGCGGGTTATTATCCGAACCCGACTTGGACCTA
>MU167208.1:1641407-1654835 GCA_015951145.1 Cronartium quercuum f. sp. fusiforme G11
CTGTACAGTATCACAGATGTCGTACACACTGTATTCGACAGACACCGCATAACGACCAGGTGACGTAACTCCAAATGCGACGGTACAATTCCCCCGGTGACAGTGCATACTCACCCTGGTAGCAATTAGCTGTCACTTGCAGTGTCGCATGCACTGTTGCTTGCAGTGTTGCTGACACTGTCGCTTGCAGTGCCGCTCACACTGTCGAGTTGTTGCTTGTCATGAAGATGTCATTGTACAATGGCAATTGACAGCTCGGTGGAACAGTTCACAGGTGTACTTGATTCACCATCACCATTCTTCATCCTCATTTGTACACCCAAACTTATGGAGTCAACTTTCTCAAAGGTCTTGTGCACTCGTTCAAAGTGCATTCTTCATAAACACACATCGACATCAGGCATACAGATCAGAGGCCGATATGTTCATCCAAACACAAAGCGACAACACAAGTCTCGAAATACTTCTGTGGTGGTGATTGTTCCCCGCAAGAAAAAGACAGAGGTGGTACAATCAAACAAGAGTGGATTGGACAGTTCTTCACAAGGATGTGGTCATCATCAGGAGTTGAGATGCAACCCAAATGGAGTTGTTCCTCACAAGAAGCTCGATGTTCGGCACTTTTCAAGATTCTATGGTGTTTCATTCCAAACTTTGTATACAGATTAATTAGGAGGAAGGTAATGAGCTTGTACCGACTGGTACCTCTTGAGAACATTTGTGAACTTTTCCACCGAGCTGTCAATTGTCATTGTACAATGACATCTTCATGACAAGCAACAACTCGACAGTGTGAGCGGCACTGCAAGCGACAGTGTCAGCAACACTGCAAGCAACAGTGCATGCGACACTGCAAGTGACAGCTAATTGCTACCAGTGTCAGACTCGAGTGACTCATTTTTCCTCCCAGTGACTCGTGCAAGTGCATACTTTTTCAAAAGTGACACGGTATTATTCCCTGTGTGATCCGGTAGGCTGCCGAAGGGAGATATGAATTATCCTATTGGGCATTTTGAAATACCAGAACAGAATCTCCTACGTAGGAATATGAAAAATCTGAATGGGAATATGAAATGACCAACTGGGAACACAAAATGGAATGATTTGGACAGAATGGTTCATGGCCTGGTGAGAGGTTGGTAGTAGCCGGCTACTGGTCCTACCAAATGTTCTAATTTCCTAGGGCAGCCCGATCACGACTCTTGACCCTCGATAACCAACGTGCCCTGAGAAGTGTTCAGTTCTGCCAAGCAAATACGGGTCTAGTAAGAGTACTCAAGATGTTAGTGACAAGGCACGATTTCCTCAATTCCATGTTTCATTCCTCTAGCCAAATACCTCTGCCAAACAACTTTCAACATCTTCATCCCTTCTCTTATAGCTCAGTATAAGTCTTACAGCCGAAAAAAATTCTCAACTACCTACAACATCGACGAAAAGCGAGATCGTACTTTGTGCTCAGCTTATCTGATACCATCAAATGCAGTATCCAAAGGCCGTCATCGGCAAAATGATTCACGTGCCCCTTCTCATTTCCATCTTTCTTTTAGCCCAAGTAAGCTTCCTATTTTCCTTGGAAGCTGAACATATACTTGACCTGCGTATGTATCTGCTTTTGCTCCAAATTTGGTCTTTCTTCTAAACAGCCAGCTCAAAGCGCGGTAAAACCCGGCGCAGTTTACGTAGTCACGTGGAAATCCACGCATGCACAAGGGCAGTCGTTACAAGGTACCGGAGTGGTTAGCGTGGTCCAGTCCAGCGTTTGCAATCACGCAGACAACAATTTCAACTTCAACGCTTTCTTTTCGCCATATGTACCAAAGACATGGTCCATGCGCATGACTCACGCACCAGATACCCCTCATTATGTCGGAAGTACGTGTGGGGCAAGAAGTAAAGTGACTTTGGCCGTTTCTTCCTATTCAAAGGACATTGAACTTCGAATTCACCTTTGGAATGTTTGTACAATGAATCTTCCCTCTTATCTACACTATATAGTGTTATCTCACATCTGATCAATGATCCCCTCCCCGTTGTACCCTTGTGCTTGGATCTGGTACTTCCTTGCAGTTATGTACTGGTGAGCACTTCTTCTGAGACTCGACCACTTCAAGTATTCTGTGTCCTTTCTTACCTTGCGTTTGTTCTATGAAGATTCCAAATCATGCCCACAAAAGGACAAGTCTGCGGTTATTGGCTGTCAACTTGACAAAGGTAAAACTTTCTGGATTTATTCCGAAAAGTTATGGTATGACCGATCTGAAATCTCGGTTCCCTCATACTCTCACAACCTTATTCATTCTTTAGGACCTCCCGGGACCACGCAATCCGTCAACTTCCTTGGCACGGACTACCCGTGCCACTAAATCCTAAAAAGAGTGGACAGTGTAGGTTGGAAATTCGGGATTTGTGAATCTGCATGCAGCTTGAAGATACGTTCAGCCTGCTGAGCGTAAGGAATGGCTTTGCAATTTTTGATCATTTTATTCATTCATATCATACCTTCATGGCATCAATCAATCGATGACTTACTACTTAATACTGAAACTAGCACTTTATGTAGAAAGGTCAGGCATCGGAATAATTGTGGATCCTGCGCATGCATGCAAATAACAGACCTAATTAAACTCCTCGGACTAAATTTTCACTTATTCTCAGAAGTTTTGACTTTTAACTGTAACCTATCTGAGCCAAATTTACGGGAAGATAAGTAAAAATACGGCAATTCCATTGTACATTGTCACTCAAAAAAAAAAAAAAAAGAAAAAAAAAAGGGTTTTTTGATCACTGGTTTTACAGGGTTTTGTATTCAATGGCAAAAACTTGCCACATGGCTGTTTAGTATTCACTACAAGGTAAAAACTAGTTAAAAAAAAAGAATTGTGTGACAATCTATAATGGAATTGCTGTAGGACCTTTCCTTCTCGCACAAACACACAGAAAAGAAAATACAATATTGATCAACATTATTCCCTTTACAACATCATATTACCACAACCAGTCGCACCCATCAGACTTATGAAAAGAAGAAGTATAATTAGCACTTTTCTAGCAACCACACTCTTATGACACGCCTCCCTCCCCCTCCCCCCAAAAAATACAGACCTCCATCCTTTCCCTTCACTAGCTCTCCAAAATATCCATGTATTGTATACACCGTCAAATAAGATCTCGGATCTTTTTTTTTTGGACATCTCCCTTCCACCTCCCTTCCCCCCCACCCCCCCCAAAAAAAAGAAACTCTCTCAAAAAATCCATCTTCATTTCTTTTCAAACACCCAATACTATCCTTCTAATTAATCTAAAAAGCGCTAATGATTCTACTACATCCTCACTTTTCTTAATTAGTTTCTTTACAAACTGATGAGGTATAGAAAAACTCTCATACATCCAATTCTTTTGATTACTTTTCAATTCTTTAGATTTTAAAAAATTTAAATTGTTCCAATAATTATAAGAAGGGAGACTTTGGATTGAAGTCCTACAATTTACTAATCTTAATTTTTTTCTCTCAAATTCATTCCATTGTATATTTCTCATCTTCTTTAGCCATAACTTTTCCTCCCATGATGGGATTGTATTTGTTTGAGAACCTATTGAGGTTTGACTTAACCAAAGGTTTTGTTGATTTGATGGATCTTGTAAAAAATTTTCTTGTTGGATTTCACGATTTTGGATTTCAGACTGGTCGATTTCTGATTGGATAGGTGAATGTTGGAGTGTATTCGAAGCCGTAGAGAGCGCCTCATGAGGACTTTCAGTGATGACTTCTACTTGAGGCTGACCAACCTGTCTGTGGTTTCCAGCCAAGCCGTTCATTAGGTCTGGCATTGTTTTCTTCAATTCGATTGGTCGCTGAACTGCTGGGCTTGGAGATTGGATAGACTCGATCTGTTGGGTGTCTCGACTTTGTCGATTGATCTCTGCTCCGGAGTTCAAAGGCGTTGCTTGTAGCGAATTTAATGCACTTGTTCTTTTGCCTTCATTCACTCCTACATCAATTTTCTCGGTATGTGCGCCGTGGGCTGTACCTTGACTATGACTGACTCCCTGTCCTGGACTTTGGTGCTCCTCAATTGAATTTGTGGCTATTGGTTCATTTCCCTTTCCGACATCCTCCTGAGCAACCTTAAATCCCACCTCAGATTTCTTTTCCACCTCATCCCATTTCTTAACTTTATTCATCATCTCAGAAGTTACAATCTTAGAATGTGTTTGAATTTTTTGAGGACTATTTCTCTTGATAATTTTGTTGATCCATTTATACCAAATCCTTTTAAGTAAGTTGAACAAAAAAAATTCAGGCTTGAAGATCATTCTATACTTTTTCCTCTCTAAAAATTCCTTTCCTTCCATTTTTTTTTTACTTTCATCTTTTGATTTACCTTTAATGATCTGATTTTTAACTTGATCGAATTTCTTGGGATTACTCTTTGAATCTTTCTCCCTAGTAACTTTCTTAAATAATTTACGAATCCATCCCAAGATGACTCCCTTCAATCTTTGAGAGAGGGGTGCATCAGGAGTGGCAACAGGTTTTATTTGTGTCCAACTGTCTTCTCTTTCATTCAAATTCGACTCAGTTTTAGTTGCAAGTGCCATTGTCTCGGCTTCCCTTGATTCTAGTCCAGTTACATCTACGCTAAGTTCAATTCCAGTCTGATTATTTTAAATAGAGATCAGCCAGATGGTTTGAAGAGAGAGGCCATCACAACTGTTTTCCAAGGGTACGATGTTACTCACACGTGAATCTACACCCTGTACTTTCACAGAATCCTTGAGATCCTCCAATCCTTTTACAGAATTTTTTTCTTCTAGAAAACATCTGGATCTCATATCAATCGATCGAAACCCATTCTCCACAGATCCAACTAATTCTGTCCTAGTAAAATAAGGATTGAATCCAAAGCTAAGTAAGAAAAAGGATAAAATACTTTCGGACTTCATGGTTTTGTTGTTGTTGTTGTTGTTGTTGTTGTGGTGGTTTTTTGGATCCGATTGATGGAGTCGAAATTCAAATCGGTGTCCAAATCAATATAGATTTTGAGACTTTGTATAGGATTTCCAATCCGATTCGCCACATTGTGAGATCGAGGTTGAGACTTTACTACGAAGGGTGTATAAATGGATGGTAGGATTGGTCCCGACGGCACCCCGCTTCCGAAAACTGAGTTTCGCTAATAAAACTGCGTGTAAGCTGGAGTATTCGGATATGTAGTTTATGTCCTGAGTTTTTTGATCTCAGGAAAGTTCATATACAAATCTTCTTCGATTTCAATCCCCGCTCAAGTCAGAGATACTTGAAGGATTTCCTTAAGGCTGCATGCAGTTGATTTCCTTTCAGTTTCCGTTTTTGGTTGCTACAGCAGAATATCTATACACCACGGGAGGTCTTTGGTGTGGCATTAACGTCAGAGCATCTGAGCCTACATGACAACGTGGCTTTTGGCTCCAGATACGGCGGTCGCATCCTAGAAATACGGTGGTCAAGGTCACGTAGATCCAAGGTGGTGATAAGTTATGGTGAGCCACTGGGTGACTGGGAGGTCAATCTGACGACCCATCACATGAGCCCACGTTCAATGGTTCACTTGCGTGGCTCAAAGGTCAGTTCGAAACTTGCCACTGTCTGTTTCCTTCCTTTCCCACCCGAGGCCCGTGATGCTGAGGGTAGGCAGCACCATACCCACAAAATTTTACTTTGGAAAGACGTTTACTATCAAAACGGAACATCTGTGATGAAAACCACTAGCTTTTGGGTCCTTGGATCTTGAGACCTTATGGTTTTCTAAATAGTTGAGGATTTTATCAAAAATCCAACTTCTTCATAACCTAATCTTCAAAAGATAAGTACCCAATAAATCTTGGGAAAAAAAAAAAAACATTCTGGAGTACGTAGCCAATTTTCTAGCAGACCTGTTGGCCTAAAGATTAACAACAAGGTAATTTGTGCGTGCACTGAGAAAGTAACGACACCTAAATTTGATTAAAGTGAAATTTTCAACAGCGTCATCAGATGATAGATCCAGAAGTGATGAGAAAAATCAAAATCACGCAGATAGACTATTACTAGAGTTCCTCAAATAATTAAGAAGATAAAAGCTGAAGAACAAGACTATCTGAATATGAAAGTGAGGCATCAATAGGATTTCGGGGCTAGCTTATCTTGTAACTTATCACTTGCGAAGATCAGAAGGTTTTTTAAAATTTGGAAAATCTCAGGGAAGGATATTATTATTTATTACGGTATATATTGAATGAACAACAGGCCACTTTGAATACTGCATTCGTCCAAATTAGCATTTGGTTGTCTTTAGGATTTGGAATTTATAAGGAAGATATTGGTATTACAAATGATGAAGAGTCTGTGCTTGACCAGATCAACTTGTTAACTGAAGCGGATTACTTATACATACCAAAACCTGACCTACGAGAGTTGTTCTTGGCGTTAAGAATAGAGGGTGAAAAAGAGGCAAGCGGGGCTAGATCAAAAGAGTTCCTTTTGATGCTAATTCCCCCATGTCACCACCAAACTCGACTGATTATTCTCTCACGCCAAGTTTACAGCCCATTACAGAAGTACCTCCACCCAATTGGCGCCGAACCTAACCCTCGAAGCGAACACGGCAAAATTTAAAGAAAGCCCGACTTTTTCATCCTCTGGTCGTTACTTTCTCTTGTATATAATTTTTCTTCTCTTTTCCAAATCAAGAGTCTAACCATATGAAGAAACACACTAAAAACTTGTAGATGTTGAGAGCACTTTTTTTTTTTTTTAAAAAAAAAGGACCCTGGGCATGGATCAAAAGGGTTTCTTGAGTGACGGACTCGGTCGGAGTTTCGGACTTACTGTAATATTTGTTCGGGTTCTTTTCATAAAGGTCGGTACTAATACCCGACCATTGGTTTAAATCACTATTTGTTATTAAATTTTAATCAGAATTCCAACTTCACAACCACCTCCTTCTCAAGTTAACCTCCAAATCTAACCACCTCAACCTGAAAGATGTCAAACTTTTCAGCAAAGGATCACTTTATACCTTTGATAAGTAACTGTTTAAGTTGTTTACCTAGTTCAAGAAAACATAAACCAATAAATGAACAAGATTATTTTCCAGATTCAATTTCAGCACCATTATTAGAACCAAGAAATAATTCAATAGATTTTATTAATTTAAATTTAAATTATAGAAATTCAGAGTATATAAATCATGAAGAAAATTTGAATAATTGGGAATTAATTAAAAATTGGTTTTCATTCAAAATATTTACTCAAAATATAAACAACCATGAAAGAAGATTAAGTGAATCAGATGCACCCATCTTAACTGATTTATCATTCTTATTAAATAATACTTCATCATCATCCTCTTCTTGTTCTAATATTTTGAATCATAAAAGAAAACAATCTTTAAATCAATTAGAATTAATTTCACCTCAACTTACTAATAATAAAATTAAAACTGATGAAGAATTAATTTTAGAAGAAGAACGTTTAGCTAAGATAGAAGAAGAAGAATATAAACTTGCAAGGAAAAGAGCAAAAGCAAAAGCAAAAGCATTAGGACTTTTAAATACTAATTCTAAATCATCTAATAAATCTTTATCCAAATCTTCATCTAAATCTAAGATGTCATCTAAATCTTCATCTACTATCATATCAGAAGAAGAAGAAAGAGATTCAGAGTTATTTAGTAATTCTAATACGATTGAAAGTAATCCTACTACAATTGAAAGTAGTAACAGTATCAATGAGAATGATCCTAATAGATCTTCTTTAACACCTGAGATAATTCAACTCATACGAGATCGTTATGAATCCGATGCAAATGAACTTTATGGTACAAAACAATTAAATTTAATACAAATTGAACAAATTTATGATTATTTATCAACTCAATCTGAAATTGAAAATAACTCAAATCACTCTGAAATCTTAAATGTGATTAAATCCAATGATCATTTTACTAAATCTATCTGTAAAGGTCAACGTCTTCGTCGTTCAAATAATTGTGGTGATTTATCTGATACGAAACCATTTGTAAGTTTTACTTCTTTTTACTTTTTTTTTGATTTATTACTCGAAAGAATGAATAAAAACACTAATGGGTAAAATAAAATAATTCTTCCCTTTTTCCTTTTTTTTTTTTTTGGAAAAATTCTTTACATAGCTTTAAACAGTCCGCTCTTGCTCTCCTTATTGACC
Source organism: Cronartium quercuum f. sp. fusiforme G11 (assembly GCA_015951145.1). Lineage (NCBI taxonomy): Eukaryota > Fungi > Basidiomycota > Pucciniomycetes > Pucciniales > Coleosporiaceae > Cronartium > Cronartium quercuum. The sequence goes on from MU167208.1 coordinate 1,649,614, forward strand.
ATTTTTTGCTCAATATGTAGAAAAAAAAAAGGAAAACTCTTCAATCTAACTTTTTTTTTTTCATTTTCATTATCATTCATGTTTGACATTTTCCTTCCTTTTTTTCTCTCTCTAGTGCAATTTTCTTTTAATTATGATCGTTATTTAAAGAAATTTCCATTTATTTCATTTCATACCCCTTGATATTAGAAATAGCATATACCTATTTTAACTTTTCTTATCCATTCTTTCTTTCCTAATCAAGTGTTGTTGTTGTTGTTGTTGTGGTAGTGACATACTAAGTAATTTATACATGAAAAAAGTTTGGTTTTTTTTTTTGCTTGCTTGGTTGTTATCAAAAAGCCGTTTTTTTTTTTTTTCTTTATTCAATCTGATATATACAAAGACAAGGAAAAGCTCCAAAAAAAAGGGTAAATCTCTTATATATTTATCAAAAATAAAATCTTTATTCTCTCTCTCTCTTTTTATTGTATAAAACTCGATATAGATATTATATCCAACGTTTGTTATTTTCACCGAAATCAAAAAAAAAAAACAAGATGATGGTGATGATGATGATGATGATGATGATACAACCAAAGAGAAAAAGACTGTGTTGTTGATAGATTGAGTAATAAAAATCATGATGATGTAGAATTGGGTTCAAAAAACTTTGGTCTACCTTCGATTGAACTTATAGTTCTACTAGTACCATCTTTAGATCTAATAGAAACTGATCCATCCTATTTTATTCGATCATATATTAGTCAATGATTAAAGAGTAAGAGACAAAAGAAAAGAAAAGAGAGAGAAAAAAAAAGAACTTAACTGGATTACCAAAGTATGCATGACGTGCCATACCACAAAATAATCCTACTTCCAATACACCTGTAAGACTAGATAAAAATTGATGATAATGATAATAATAATGAATGAATTTTAGTTTCTTTTTGTGAAGAAAGAAAAAAAAGAAAGAAAGAAAGAAGGGAATGAGTTACGATTTAAGTCTGTGACATAATTCCATTGGATCTCTCATGTATACTTCTTCAAATGGTGCATCTATAACAAAATTACTTTTTTTATTTTAAAAAATGGATTAGATTTTTTTTTTTTCTTTTTTTTGGATTGAGTATTGTTAGGTTTTATACATGTTTTTTTTTTCTTTTTTTTTTTTACTTACCCGTTATCTGTTACAACAGGACCTGCTTTAGATTTACCCATTCTTAAAGACTTGAATAAATAAATAAATAGAACACCCAAAAAGGGATCAATGATGACAATCAAAAAGACATGGAAAAAAAAAAGTAACGCAATATAAAAGGACATACAGCATTAGGACAACCCATTTTACCAATATTTCTAATCACTTTGGCCCAAGCAAATGGTACGACTTCAATTGGTATCCCATTTTTCCAATTTTGACCTAAAATTTTAGAATCTTTTCTTTGATCTGCTACTAAAATAAATAATTCAGCGGCTTCAGCTAAAACTTTTTCTCTTAAATGACATCCACCACCACCTTTAATTGCATTTAAATCTAAATCTATTTCATCTGCTCCATCTATGGTTATATCTAATGATGGAAATTGATCTACATCTCCTAAATTTAATCCTGCTTTTACTATTAATTCTTTTGATTGAAAACCGGTTGGAATGAACCATCTTTATTTTTTTATTTTTTATTTTTTAAAAACCCAGGTTTGTAAGTTCTTTTTTTCATTATTATTATCATTATTAAGGAAAGGAGTGAGATTGGAATCTGTTCTACCTTGATTCATTGGCTTCTGAACCTTGTTGTACGATCCTTTCAACGACGTAAGGAACAGTAGTCCCACTCCTAAAAGACCCAAATTAATAAAGCTCCCGCACATCCCCCCCAAAGAAAATAGAAAGGAACGAACCCTATTCCAATGACTCGATGATGAGGTAAAAGATTTTCATCTACAGCAACATAAGCAGCTAATTGTTTTGCTGCTTCTAATTCACTTAGCGCAGTAGGATCAGTTGGTCCTACCGTTTGTCTTGTCTCTCCTTTTGGATCCATTAAAGTAGGTTTCGAATGTAATGGTAAACTTGATGCTTGACTGAATGGATTAAAATGTGTTGCTAATGTTGGTGACATGATGAATATTGATGAATTTCGGTATTGGTATGCCAATTTTATGATTCTTTTTGATGTCAAAAGTGATGATGCCAGATTGAAGACCAATTTATTTATTTTTTAATAAACAAGTTATAAATTCTCTTGGTTTTTTCTTTTCCAATTTTTTTTTTTTTTTTTTTTAATTAATGTTTCAGACAATATCCGATCGGTTGAAGAAAGTCTTTGTACTGCTGATGAGGTGATGTTGGTCTCAGTCCTAAAATCTCTGAGCGTTTGAAAATTTTTGATGATGTGGTTTCATTTGACTACATATGTTAAGTATGGACCTAAACTTAAGTTAGGATACACAGCTAACTCGAACTCTATTGTTCTTCACCCTCCTTTTTTATTTAGCTGTACGTACTGTGTTATAGTGTTTAGATAAGCCAACCTCATGATTAGATCTGTTAAGGTACCCGGCTCAGGTCAGTTCTGTTTTCTCTCCTCTGCTGTCTCGCTCGGCAGTCCAAATCCCAATGATGAGAGATTGGTCCGTCGAGCGAGATCAGGATTTTATCTGTTCCTCCTTAACCTAACTCCTAACCTATCATCTAACCTAGTGCTCTGTCGCTGACGTGATGACACCTCTCTACACCCATGGCCTTGGGCCATAACAAGATCTACCAAATCGATTTCGGAATTAATCGGACCATTCGATCACACTCCGTGTCTCGACAGAATTTTTTCTCATAAAAATACTCTTTGCTTGGAAGCTCCGGTCGGTAATATGTGAAAAGCTACTTGTAATGAGAGTGAGACAAAAGAATTCCGCAAAGGGAAAGAGAACGTAAATATTCCAAAACAATCTACTATAAATAATGAAGCAAGACACGTTAGACGCGTTGCTTGACCCAAAGAGTAGAAATTCAGGCAACTTGTTCTTCAGATAAGAATGGATTGATAAGAGACGTGACATATTACATAACAATGTGAACTAATACAATTCGACAGGTTTGGTTTGAAATGAAAATACAGAAATATAAGAAGACTGGTTGTGTTTATGTTTGTTACAAAACTCATTAGTATAGTGAATGGATCCCGGGTAAGCTTCTCTCTCTCCTTGTCTCGCTCCGCTCAGACAGTCCGGTAACCGATGATGAGGAAGCGGTCTGCTGAGCGGAGCTTGGACGTTATGAGTCTTCCTAGTCTCACTACTTCTGCCCTAACCCTAACCTGCTTTGTCGACGACGTGTAACACCTGCCTTCGGCCATAACACCCCCCTCCATGACTAGACAAAGCATATCCTGACAAAAAACAAGAAAAGTGAAAAAAAAAGGAAAGTTTATAAAGTACGAGAGTGACGATGAGAGTAATGAGGTTCCCACACCCGGGCGTGTGTTTGAGCTGTCATCTGAAAAATTGGAACAAAAATTTGAAACTCTAGGTCGAAATATGAAAAAGTAAAAGTAAAAATAAAAAATAAGAGAAAGAGATAAAAAAGAAAAAATTAAGTCACACCACGCCGAGCTGTTGTCGCGCCTCCCTAAACTTCAGTGGTCCGATTTGTTTTGTGAACGTGTCCGCCAGTTGTTCTGCGCCAGGTAACCATTCAAGTGCCACCTTCTTCTTAAATAGTTGTTCTTTAATGTAGTAGAATTCCTGATTGGTGTGTTTTGTCCGTTTGTTTGCAGCATTGTCCGTGGAGATGTGGATGGAGGATTTATTGTCTCCAAGGATCAGTGGTACTGGCACATCTGGTAGGATGTCTTGGACCAGTGAGTGCAGCCATACTGCTTCCCTGCATGCCGCACCTATCGCCATGAACTCCGCGTGGCAGGTCGAGGTAGCTACACATCCCTGTCACCGTGAGGCCCACAAGATTGGTATTCCATATAGTCATGTGATGTGCACCGCCAGCAAAAATTACTGTCCGAGAACACCTCGGACAGCCTTGTCCGAGTAATTTTTGCTGGCGGTGGTGACCGTAGGTGGATCTCACAAATTTGCCACCTCAGTTCACATCAACGAAGGTCTCTAACAGGCGTCGATGGTGAGAAGATCCCAGATTGATCTCCAACCCCATGCCTGCCATGTCCCTTACATATCGGAGGAGGTGCCTGAGAGCCTTCCAGTGTTCTTCTAGTGGCGTCTTGGAGTAACGGGCAAGGTAGTTCACTGGGAAGGCCAGATCTGGTTGGGTGCCTACAGCCAGGTAGCTGATTGAGCCTACAATGCTCAGATACTGATTGGGGTTGTTCGCTGGGGTCATAGTGTCTGTTACCAGGGTTAGGTTCAGTGGCAGCGATGTTGTTGCTTGGCAATTTGATAACAGGTCTGAGTTTTCTTTGATGATCTTATCCATCAGTTCAGGTTGTGAAAGTGTGAAGTGATTTGGGGACTTCCTCTTTATAGTCACCCCTATGATGTGCTTCAAGTCTTTCTCCCATTTGATGTTGATGTGAGACCATAGTGCATCCTCCACATTGCATAGGAGGTCGTCACAATTGCTGGCCACCGCTCCATCATCCACATGTATCCAGATCATGCACATCTTGCCATTCTGTTGCAGGACGTAGAAGCTTGGGTCAAATTGGCTGGGTACAAAGCCTAGTGCCTGTAATTTTGCATCAATGAAGTTCCACCAGCATCGCACTCCCTGTTTGGTACTATACAGGGCCATTAGTAACTTCATTGCTTTCCCAAGGTTGAAACCTGGTGGTGACTTAACCCAGATTTCATGATTGAGCAGGCTGTGTAAGTAAGTGGCTGTGACATCAAAACCTCAAACTGTTAGTCCCAAGTGCGCTGCTACAACATGGAGGACTCAAAGGGATGCAAATGTAGCCATTGGTGCGAATGTGTCAGTGAAGTCAGTTCTGTGTACCTGTGAGTAACCTTTCACCACCAGGTGGGCCTTGAAGCATCCATCCCTCTTAACTGCAAAGACCCACTTGACATCCATCAGGTGTTGTCCCAGCAGTGGTGTATCAGCCACCCAGACTCCCATCTTCATGAACTGTCTAAGTTAATCCATACACATTGTGGTACACAAAAGCTGTTAGGAGCTATGTAGTGGATTGTCAACAAGGGTTTCAGGTGGAAGGAGGGGTATGACAGTTAACAGAGGTATACCAGGGGATTCCTAGGGGTTGGTTTACT
>MU167208.1:1666063-1676773 GCA_015951145.1 Cronartium quercuum f. sp. fusiforme G11
GATGGAATTACTATCAGTATCTAATGCTCTGACACCATATTGCAGTGCAATTCCATCGCACCTAATCCTACTGACACTGCATCGCATATCTCGGGGTGATAGAACATCGGATAGGCCCATCCGATACAAATATCTTGGCAGTGATTGGAGTTGTATTGAAGTAAAGTGGCTGTGAAACCACTGAAGACTGTGCCTGTCATTGTTGTCAGAACTTTTGGAAAACATCTGGAAGACCTTCTGATTTGTTCTGGATTTTATAATTGTATGCTATAATTGAAAGTAGTTTGGGGATTAGATTCATGCATGGCTTGGTGCTTCAAAATTGATGGACAGGAACAATGTCTGGTGAGGATCTTTATGTTTGGGGACAGACACCATGGCTCTCTTCAGTTGTTTGTCAGGACAGGATATGGTAACAGGTTTACTTACCACCACCACCTCAGGTGGCAATCACTGCCAACAAAGACTGCTAGGACAAGGTTGTTCTAGAACTTCTAGAACTAGATTTGTTCTACATGTTCCTTGTCTACCAAAGGAAAAACTAGGACAAAGCTTGTCCTAGATGTCTATGTTGGCAGTGTATGGGGTCTGGATTATATAAAATGAAGTGTGGCACTGTCAAGAATTTTCTGTACCAGCTGGGTCCAAGTCTGTGAATCCGGAGTGACACCCGTCTGCACCTTGCTGCGGGCGAGTGCGGCTTGGTATCCTTGTCATTTCTTCTTGAACTGAGGCAACTTCCCAACCCAAAAGGCAGAGGCGCAGGATAGACAAAATGACTCAAAAACAACAGATGTGTCGACTCGCTGGAACGTTCACGTAAATTTATGAGTGGGTGATAAAGATTTGACACGAACTCAACACGATGAGTGCGATGGATGATGGCTCGATGTACCGAATGAGAGTGCACCAATAGGAAAAAGTTTTGAGGTGCCGGTACACCCGCTGCGGTACAAGTGAGACTGCGGATCTGTGAAGGCCTACAGCCCTATTCCCGCAGTTGCGCTTGTCTACAGCTATCTTAGGGTTAGGACATCGCCTCCGTCTGCCTAGGATCAGCATCAAGACCACCCCCGAACCGTCGTCGGGCCCTCCCTAACTCTTGCCGTTGGATCATCCTACCCCTCAAGATTCGCCACCATGGGTACGCTTTCGAACTTATCAAGCCAGTCTTGATCTTGAGATGCGATTGATGGAACCGTTGACGTTACGCTTCTTTCTTAGTCAACATTCCTAAGACTCGACGGACCTTCTGCAAGGGCAAAAACTGCAAGAAGCACACGCCTCACAAGGGTCAGCAATGATACCCTGCTCTTCGATCGGGTCTTCCCCTTATCCTATTTCTCCTCCGTCTTCGGAATCAAGTCCCGCATTTATACATTGAAATCTTTGTCCAGCCGTGGCATAACTGCATTTTGCTTACTGATGTTTTTGTTTTGCATATAGTCACCCAGTACAAGGTCTGTTCTGCGTCTTGATGCACCGGTTTTCGAAGTAATTCAACCTACATCATCCCACGAACCTTTACTGACTATGCAATACCGCGTTTTCTTGGGTTCCTCAACGATTAAACTTTTTGCCTCCGTAGACCGGTATGTACTCGTCGCTGCGTCATTCGAAAGTCGGCGCGTTGATCACTGACAAAGCAATGTTTGCTCATAATCCACATCTCAGGCAAGGCTTCTCTGAGCGCACAGGTGAGGCAATTCTTCAGGTTCAGCTCGATTTCCACATCTCCCACGGAGTCATAAATCGAATTCTTCATTCATCAACGCCCCAACCCCATCTCGCGAGATCTTCCGTCATCGAGTCCACTCCCGCGACACTTGTCCATGTGCTCTGCTGAATACTGACCAGCTCTTCCTTGTACGTCGACTCCCAGGGTAAGCGTCGTTATGACCGAAAACAATCAGGGTACGGTGGACAGACCAAGCCCGTCTTCCACAAGAAAGCCAAGGTCCGCCAATCTTGACTTGTTCTGCCGTGTCCCACTCTTTCACTCACACCTCTCTTTTCTGGCATACAGACCACCAAAAAGGTTGTTCTCCGGCTGGAATGTACAGTTTGCAAGTACAAGATGCAGGTGGCATTGAAGCGATGCAAACAGTGAGTGATTTTGACCATGTTTATCTACTTTTGTCCTGGCTTGGGTGACTGATGGTTATTTACTTTCTAGTTTCGAGCTTGGTGGAGACAAGAAGACGAAGGGTGCTGCACTTGTGTTTTAGAATTGCGTATGAATATTATGTTCTTCCACACTCCAATATTCCAACTATGTGCACCATCATGCCTTACCTCGTCAACAGATGTGATCTTTATCATTTGTCTCAATGGACGTTCGTCTCGATCTTGGCACGGACCTCATGGGTCTTACACGCCTATCTTTCACTGATGGGCTTTGGGCATGAGACGTTACGTTTTTGAAGTCTGCCCAATTGCTGTATCAGTCCATATTTCCCTCATTCATCGAACTTAGTCGAGCTCGTCTTGCTGCCATAGACATTCTGTTACTATTACTTGCCAAGTGACTGATTGACTGCGATTCTTGAACCAATCAATGATTCCTTGACGATTGATGGCTTCATCGTTGAACTCATGACTAAAGAAGGCCGGTCTCAAGCCTACCGAGTGTTGCATTTTTGATCAGAGACGGTACTCCGCCGGATGGGGCTTCCTCAGTCAACCGCACATGCCGTCGAACCGAATTAGGTCCCGCTCACTGCCTCGGCCCCACTATCAGCGTAGTGAGGGCATTGCAATACATACACCAAACTGAACTCTCGGGCGGAGCTTGACGAGCGGACCAATGAGCTCGTTATAATGAAGAAAATGCGGTGATAGACACCGCTGATTTGTGCTGGTAACCAGATGCTTCGACGCTCAAAAACTCCCTCACGATCGAGGGAGCGTTTACCAGGACAGGACAAAGTGGCACTACATCACCTCAGCTAGTCCTTACCATATCTGTTCTTAGCCAGCTGACCTCGCTGAAATCCGTCCTTTGCTCTACATATCGTCGCCATTGTTGACTCTTGGGAGTGTTTTCTTGGGTGAAACCCTCCCATTTGACCATATCTGGGTTGAACCTTTTATTTGATTCTTCCAGTCTGCGTTCGAATTTCCTACTTTATTCTGTGTTCAACGCTTGCTATGAACCTTGGGAACCAAGGTGCACTGACCTTGGAACTCCCGGAGGTATGCAAAGAGCCTGTGCTTTTCAATACTTCCATTTAGACCAGATCGAATATCCATGCCCACACGTTACCAAGGGCACCAATCGAATTGGCGCAATGAGATGGGAATCGTGAGTAAGCTAAACTTTTACTGTATCAACAACTCAAAACGAATATTTTATGGTGTTCAACCGGATCTTGTTCTATAGCGTTACCGACTTTTTTCTCACCGCATCTTGATCGTCTTTCTCATCATTACCGCATGCCATACCTTCATGCAGTGCTACCTCTCTGGCACAACCTTATTGACGAATGCAAGTACCATAAGGATCTGCTTCCCTGCCCCACAGGATCTCTTGATGATTTGAATTTGTGGCATTCAGACTGATGGTAAATAATAAATTGGGTGATAACCTTGGGTGGGGATATAGAATCGTGGATTCAAGCTTTTACTTGACATCATTTCGAGCACTCCTCATCCTAGAAGTCTAGGTTCGGGAACTCAGCTGCCACTGTTTGTAAACAACGTTGAGGCCAAAAATCGGTCTGCGATAGTGCCATTGAGTGATGAGGAAAGGAGTACAAATGGGAAGAATGTTCAAACAAATTCAGATGTTGGTACACTCCAATTCAACAAAGGAACTAACGTGACCAACAGACCTTCTCAAGATTCTAAAAATGCTTCCATATTGGCATCCTTCATGATGAACGATGAATGGGTCAATCTGTCTGGTAATTGTATCTCAGCTCTCAAAGAGCCCCTCATCATTCTTGATCGTAATTATCGCACAAACATAGCCACATTTGCATTCCGGATATGGGTAATTCTTCTGCTACCACATCTACATTTTGACAAAATCGCGCTCTTTGCGGGTTCACAAAGAACTGATTGTCATTCTCGATATGCAAGTGTGGGGTCTAGGACTCTACGCATTGCTTCTCGAGTCCGTACCCCACTTAGTGGCGGTCTGTCTGGCTCAGATGGTAATCGGTGTGTCCAGTGCTACTGATGTTCAGGAAGCAAAAGAATTATACGGATACGTAAGTGAGAAGCGGATTAGAATGAGCATTTAAATCCTTTTTCCTTGAGACACTCTTTGAAATTAATTATCACTTTGCCGTGTCAATGAAAAATATAGTATCAAAGTGTGCTATTCAGAGACTGTGATGGGCTAAATCTTATACCGACGGATTGGCTTGATCTTTTGGAGACTTGGTTACATCGCACTTGGCTTCGCAATCTCAAACTTCATCATGTCCGTTTACTTGTCCTGCAGGCTAAGATCTGTGAGTCCCCTTCCAGAGCCCATGTCGTCTCTCTTGCCAATGCATCTTAACGTTTGTCCTGCGAGGATATAATATAGATTCTCGAATGGAGAACATTCATAAAGCTTGGAGGAGGTCGGACTTTCAGAGCCGCCCGTACGACTTCACTGGCGTTCACAGTGCTTCTAGATCTGAAGGCGTACTTTGTCATCACATTCCTGGTAGGAATGATTTTCTGAGCTATCCTAGTCTTGTATGTATCATTGATTTGTTTTTTTGATTTTTTCATATTGCAGTCAATTTGGTTGAGTGAGTTAAATCTTCACGATTGGGGGGAGGGCTTAAATGTGCAAAAGTGACCATTTTTCAAAACAATTCTGGGTATACTCATCGGATTCTCATTACCTTGGTTCTTCCTTGGAAAGTGAGTTCACGTTCTGACTTGGCTGGTTTAAGTTTTTTTGAAGCTCTTTCATTACTTTTGATACCAAGTTTTTTTTTTTTTTTTATAACTAATCTCTCTTGACGACGACTGAGTATAGATGGACGTTGAGTAACCAAAAAAGTGGAGCAGGGCGACTTTTGTGGAATTTGAGATCTTGCTTCTGTTTGTTGTGTCAAGTCATCTCTACACTGAGATCTATCTTCTATTCATGAGCAGCTGAGAATTGTGACGAATTGATGTTTTCAGCGGGTTTAGTCTGTTCTTGCTTTTGTCAAAGAGCTCTCGGTCCATACTCAAGGAATGGCTCTTTCGTGAGTCTTTTACTTCTCATAGTGCACGTCACAGTGTGATTCCTGTTTACCTCCTGACCTCATCCTCAACTTTCACCAATCTTGTACTACATTCCTAGTGAAGTTCATGGGCATCACAGCTTCTGTATTACTTTTTTCAAGTTTAATTGTGGCCATTGCGTACTTTTTAGGATTTGACAAAGATCTTTTACAACAAGGTAGCTCTATATTTCTGCTTAAATTCGTCTCAATGTTGGGAGATAACTGTCTGCTATCCTACGTGATTGTACAGCACACTTGGATTCTTTCAAGTTGGCAAATGGATCAGAAAAAAGCCAGGTTATCAAAAGATTCATATCATCTTGCAATCTCCACTAGTCACACGGCATCCAATTCATATGACATCAATCCATCCTGGAATCACAGAGGTGATCACCAATCGACACCTCAAGCGCCAACTGTTCGTTTCACAAAGCCTCCTCAACTCTACCGACGACGAGAAATTCATATCCTCAATGTGCCACTACCGCATGTGCCTGAAGATTTTGAAATAATTTCTGAGCGTCCATTTTGGGTATTGGGTCATGAAGAGATCCTCACGGGGCCTACAAACCCAAGCGCAGCTCCGGTCCTCTCTCGGTTCTCAAACTCAACATCAAATTCCACGATCATGTGGACAAAAGCGAGCTCAGCTTTCAACCTGTCTCGATTCTCAGATTCAACATTGGATTCTAAAGCCATTTCGACCAACGGGCATGAGGTATTTTCCTTGTGTCTTACAAGGAGCCCTCTTTGAGCCGTTTATTTTTTATTTTTTTCTTTCTAATCTTATCAGTCTTCAAGCCGTAGTATACTTTGTGGGAGTTTGATTTAAGGTTTTAGTGCCTTTTTATGCCCATCCTTTTTTCGTATCAATATGAACATTTATGCCTTCTTGTATTGCCTATCCTATCTTATAGGCCATGCCTTTTGGGACTCAGAAGGGACTATATTGAGTTTGTGGACCTAGTTATGAGATACAAAGCGAGAGATTGATATAACAGTGTAATGCTACTACATTATATCCTTACACAAAAAGTTAGATCTGGCTTGACCCTCATCTGATGGATGATGTGGACTAGCCTTGCAAGAAAAAAAAAAAAAAAAAAAAGAGGAAGAGGGAAAGGAGCTTGAAAACAACACAAGTTTGATAAGATACCCTTCTTACAAAGAATCACCAAATTTGGGGCGCAGACAGACCTTTGAAGATGAGGCAGATATTGAAAACAGGAGTGTTATCCCTGAATTTTAGTGATAACTTTGCATGTCTTGCACGGACCTGACTCGGACCTGACTCGGACTTGACCCGGCCCTGGTGTATTGATATTCTACATTTCATCTGATGACCCCTTTCAACTGTGACCAATCAACTCTCATCATGTCACTCTCTGCTTTCAAAAATTCATCACATAAATACGAGATCGCACAATCTGATCAAGATCTAGACCAACTTGACTTACTTCACATCCATCAACCTGGCTCAAGCTCAGCCTTAGCCTCTACAAATTCACACTCTTCAAAACTTTTATCGCGAGCATATGATCCTCCACCAAGCTTATACGAGGTCGCTAAAGAAGAAGCACGTCCATCATCAGATAAATCTAATAATGAACAACCGGCTCAAAGCTCCACTTTAAATCCTTCAGAACACCTTCCTCGACATCAACCCCCGAAACACATCAAAAGGGTACTGTTTGTTGGTGGAACTGCTTTACTTGGTCTAGCTTATCTTATCATGTTTACTGCTACTAAAGGAACTCGATATGGTAAGATAACCACACTTGAAAGCACATTGAATAAAACTATTCCATCACACATCAGCTAAATGATTTTTTTTTTCCTTTTCGGAAACTCGAATGCGTTCCTTTTTATAGATCACGATGTACAGCTTAATGTGATATTAATGATTTCGGATGGATTTGGACCTGCTTCAGAAGCTTATGCTAGAGGATTTGTTCACCATTTAAATAATTTAACTGATGAAAAGCAAAAATTGTTTGAGAGATGGACATTTTCTGATGGTAATACACCAAAACAACTTTCACCAGATACGATGGCACATCTCCCACTAGATCCTTTGTTAGTAGGATCTTCAAGAGTGCGTATAACTTTTTTTTCTTTTTTCTTTTTTTTTCGATTTTGAACTCTCTCAAAGGGGTTGAGATTCTGACTTTTTTTTTTTTCTTCTGATGAACCTTTCATTACTTGCTCTCGATGGGATAGACTAGAAGTAGTAATTCGTTAGTGACTGACTCAGCAGCAGGAGCTACTGCATTCGCATGTGGTATCAAAACTTACAATGGTATACTTACCTTTTTTTTTGCCATCCCGTATTGTTTGTCTTGGCGGTCTTGATTTTGAATTAAATTGTATTTTCTTTCTTCCTCTGGAAATTTCATCAGGAGCGATCTCTGTCGAGCCAGCCAAACAAAAACCTTGTGGTACAATTTTAGAGGCTGCTAAACATCGCGGTTATTTGACCGGTCTAGTAGCTACTTCGGTGAGGCTCCTGCTGTTCTCTCGTCCTACAAATAATACAACTTGTTGGCTTTCAGTCTATTGACTTGTGCATTTATTTTTGTCTTTACCATGTTCAGCGGATTACGCATGCTACACCAGCATGCTTCTATTCGCATGTAGTCGACCGAGATATGGAAAGTGAGATAGCTCCTTTCTTAATTGGAAAAGGACCTTTAGGTCCAACAGTCGATTTAGCATTTGGTGGTGGAAGAGGGTTTTTTATACCTAAAGCATATAAAGGTTCTAGTAGATCAGATGATGAAGATTTACTCAGTCTAGCTACTTCAAAGTATTCTTTCAATTTACTCAATGACACTCAAAGCTTTGAAAAACAGTGGAATGGTGGAAATGGTCAAATCAAGACCCCTGTTCTTGGTTTGTTTAATGATGATCACATGAATTATGAGATCGATCGAGTTTCGTTAGATGGTAGTGATCAACGTGAACCTTCACTGAGGAATATGTAGGTCCAAGGGATACATTAAAGTTTTATTTTATCTCTTGTCCTTCTTTAACTTTTTTTGTAATCCCTTTCCCCTCTTCAGGTCTCTAGCAGCTCTCCAAACACTTTCTAGCGAAGCGCGTATAAAATCTGCCCACGGATTTTTCTTGATGATTGAAGGTTCTCGCATAGGTGAGCTTGATCCAATGTTGCTTGTGCCATCTCCTCTCGCTTTTTACGCTATTCTGAAGCTCTCCTATTATTCTACTGCTTTTTTTTGTCGATATTCTTTCTTATCAGATATGGCGGCTCATTCGAATGATCCGGTCGGACACTTGTATGATATTCTGGCTTACCAGGAAACTGTTCGAACAGTAAAGACTTGGGTTGATCGTAAGTTTCTTCGGTCACTGTAATCAATCTTTTACACCCAAAGGCTTGACCGAGACCCAAAACGCTAGTCTCAGCACTTAGTGAATGATACCTGATCATCGAAAGATTTTTTTTTTTTTTTTTGTTAATAGAGGCTAATAAAGCCGGCTGGCCAACGCTCATGATCTCTGTCTCCGACCACGAAACTGGTGGGCTTGCATTGGGACGTCAGTTAGGGAATGCTTATCCTGAATACGCTTGGTATCCGGACGTGCTCGTTAATACTACTCATTCGACTGCTTGGCTTGGAAGCCTAATGAGAAACCAAACTCAACCTATCTCGAGGAGCTTTGTGGTAGATTTAATATTGAGGGATAATTTAGGGATTCAAGATGCTTCAGAGAAGGAGATTGAAGAGTTGCTTCAAAAAGCTGCGAGTGGAAATGTTGATTACGCCTTAGCTGATATGGTACGTGAGAATGATTTTAATTATCAATGAATGATCTCAACTTGTTTTTAAAGATAAAATCAACTGAAGTTTATAATCTCATTTTTCATTTTTATACATTTATTTTAGGTTTCTAGAAGGGCTCAGCTGGGTTGGTCGACTCACGGTCATTCGGGTGTTGATGTTAATTTATACGCTTATCCACCTGAATTGACGCAAGACCTGCGAGGTAATGTGGAGAACACTCAGGTAAGAAGTGTTTTCGTTTTGATTGATTCAGTAGCTTGACAGGTGCTGATTGCCTGTGTACTTATGTCAACGTTTGATCAGATTGGAAAATTCATTACTGAAGCTATGCAAATCGATCTCAACATAATAACAACGGATCTGAATCGGTTTGTTTACCCGATTTATATTTCTTTTAAAAGCCAACTACATAATGACCAAGTCATTTGGATATGTTTTAATCATCAAAACAAACCGTCTGACCTTTTTTCACTTCTTTTGATTGACGATAACAGATTAGCTAAATCATGGCATGTCACCAATGATAGCCCTCAAGCCAGTGATCGTCTAAAAGTTAAACAATATTCTGTAAGTTTCTTTTTTTTTTCAACCAATTTATTTCTTCATCGTTTGGTTAAAGGACAAAGATGCGCATACTGACACAATGATGCCTTTAATCCTTCTATGAATCGTTTAGCATGAATATTGATACCCATTTTCTATCCTTTCCTTCCTACACTGCATACATTTTTTTTTTTTTTTTTTTTTTTTTTTTTAGTTCGTCCCTCTTCAAACTTTTTCTTATAAACTCAATACGGATATTCTTGCGTAGCATCGTTCTTGTGATTTGCTCAATATTCGTTTTTGTACTGTTAGCCTGTAGTATTCAACTCGCTCTTTTTTTTGTTGTTGGATCTTACTCGGTGTTCATATGCAAATGGGGCAAAGCCAAGGCAAGTTTGAGCAAATACAAGGTTTATGCCTTCAGTGGGTCATTTTGGATGATACTCAATCACTCAGTTGTGAGATGACGCTGATATGATATATCATCAGCTTGAGAGGGTCCTGTATGATAAACTACTATTCAAAGCTTGACGTTTCTCGGGACTTGTTAGGCAAGGACTCTTGACTGGTCAAGATTAGGCGTGGTTAACTGTATGACGGATTCCGCCACGATTGAGACTTCAATTCTTTTTTTTTTCAAACCCATATGCTTTTTCCACACTGTATCCCAGTGGGAGGTTTACATAATTGATCTAGCTACTCCAAAAAAAAAAAAAAAAGGGAAGACTCAATTATGCGTGACTATTTTGGGCGATGAGCTCGAGACGGGTTTGAGCCCTATTTAAAAAAAAAAAAAACTTACTGAGTTGGTTAATACAGTAAAACTTGATATGGGGTTGTGTCTGTGAGTGAAAAGTGAAAGTGAGAGTGAGAGTGAGAGTGAGAGATGTTCTTATATATGTATTTCAAATACATACTTAAGTGAGTATGGTCAGAGTTCACAAGTGGATAGATGAAAGTTGAATGGAGGAGGAGGAGGAGGAGGAGGAGGAGGAGGAGGAAGGAGGAGGAGGACTTACTTGAACTGTCTGATTACTTAACTAAAGTCTGACTGATTTGCTAATTAATTAATTATTTTGTACTTAATTCTCATGCCCCATTTCGATTTCTATAAAATAAAAATAAAAAAAATCTTTTTTTTTTTT
>MU167208.1:1707636-1744072 GCA_015951145.1 Cronartium quercuum f. sp. fusiforme G11
TCTTGGGGTGATAGAACATCGGATAGGCCCATCCGATACAAATATCTTGGCAGTGACTCCATATTGGTTTATTAGTCTTTTAGTCTAGTCTACCTTTTACCTGCTCAGTTTCTGCTAGGTTTTCACCTAGAGATCCCACAGCAACACTGCAAGTGACAGTGCATACAACACTGCAAGCAACAGTGCAACACCACCAAGAAAATTGCATTGCATAGAGGCATGCTATGTCACATAGCAGGCCAAGATGCGATGCAATAGGTCTATTTTCCAAGGTAGGGACCTTGAAAAATGGTCCATAGTATCACATGAAGACATGCTATGTTACATAGCAAGCTTCCATGCGATGCAAATATATTGGCAGTGCAAGTGACATGCAAGCCCTGCCCTGGTGCTTGCACTGCAAGCAACAGCTAATTTCTACCAGTGTCAACAGTCTGAACACCTCTCTAGGATATCCTGGGTTTTCTTCTTCTGAGATTCTTCAGTCACTGGTTAATTCAAATTACCCTTGGTGATTTGTTCTCCATCAAGAAGTAGTCTGGTTTCCTTCCTATTTTTCCCAGTTGTCTTATTTCATTGTTCATCCAAGGTTCATCACTAGCACCTTTCCTCCTTGATCCAAATGTCTTACTCTTGCTGAAGGGTTCTCAAGAGTGAAGCACTGTGTGGTAGGGGATAAAAGCTGAGTGCATCTGCTTCTAGACAGCATGGGATATAAAAGATCTGTGTGAAGCTCTACTGATCCTGTAGACATCTAGTTCTTTCCGTAGATAGGTTCAGTACTCATCTGGCTCTCAGGAAAAGTTCCTGAGCATTTGAGCTGCAAAACAACCCATTTCCAACCTTTGGCCTTTGTGCCCACTTCCTTTCTCAGATCATTAGTGAGGTTGCCTGCCTGACAGAAGCCAGTGGCTCACAAATATGGTATGTACAATGTTGGGAGAAATTCAAGTCAAGATTTTCCCCCTTCAGATATTGCCTAATACCCTGTATGGTATCTTAGTGTTGTGTTCACTCGTCCCCCAATCTAAGAAAGAGCCGACGTTATTCAGAGGTTTGTTATCATACTTGTCCAGGACTCCAAAGGTTTATATTCCATCGATCCCCCAATCTAACGAAGGAAATGAGGAAACGGAAGTTTGCTAGAATAGGCAACTTTAAGAACTGTTAGTCCCATTGACGAGTGCTTCCCTAGATGACAGAAGTTGACCATGACCAAGACTGAGAAGGAGAGAGATGGGAGCAATGGGTGAATGACGTGGAATGCTGTGTAGGAAACTAGGATAAATATCTGAAAGAGTCTCATTGTTGTAATCCTTCTTTCTTCTCCTTTACCGTTTCCTACCTTTCATTCCGAGCAGGTTTGCTCTCCAGACGGTCTTCACTCACTGAGGTTGTTTTTCACTCAGAATACTTACGAGATTACCATCTCTCCAGCGTCTGTCCAATTAGTCCAAGGAAGTAACTCCTCCAAATTCCAACCTTTGAGGGTGCAGGACTTGAGGTTGAGTTGTGGTTGATGAAGGCAGTCGCAGATACAACAACTTACGGTAGTTTTTAAGATTCCAAAAAAGCCCTCAAAGTCTAAAAAGCTACCAGTTTGTAAGGCAAATCCTGATAAGAAGGGAAAAGCTTTAGGTTATCAGTTTCTCAGGAGGGCATAGTAAATTTAATGTCACGAATACTACAACATTGCTTTGATGTTTCAAGTCACACTTCGTGGTGAGAGCTCCTGGCGTGCGTAAACAATGTGTCACGTCCGAAGCCAGACATTGTTATAAAACTTATAATCCCATAACTTTTCTGGAGCTTCAGCACAGTAATTCGATAAACGTATCTTGATTATTTGAACTAGATGCCAATGATTAGGTATGATATGCCTGATTCAAAGGCTTAGTAGGGAAGCTGTTGTGGTCGGAAATTACACATTCTAAGATGATGTTTGTCGTGTTTTTGTTATAGAAAAAAAAAGGCTGAGTGCATGTATTATCAGTTGGAGTTTTTTGGAATGGGAACATGAACTAAAGTAGTGTAAAAAATACCCTCCACCAAAAAATCTTGGTACAAAGTCCGTAGAGTTTGGTTCACGCAAGCTAAGCTTTGAAGGCTATTTAAGTAAGACTTTTCGCAACGCGTAGTACAAGTACAACTTAAATTGACTGGGCTCTGGGTCTTCAACTTTACCATATTTATAGAAAGTTGTACAATCCATTTTGGGCTTGTACAAAACTTTGTTATCCTCCTGAGCTATCTACTATTTTTCAGGAAGACTTATGATTGATAGACGAGATGAAATTGATTGGGGCGTATTGGTTTGTTGAAAATGTATCTTTTCAGGGTGAATTGGATGAGCTGATTGGAGCGGAAAGCTTTGATTAGTCAGTATATAGCAACATGGAGTGACTGTTGTGATTGTGAATGTAAACCACCAGTAGAAGGGAATACGCGCTCACCTTTAGTGTCACTTGCCACACTATCCTCATCGTCAGTTGTACTTGAAGAGTAATCAGAAGAGCTTGATATGGATGCTCCATTACTATCACTATCACACCTCTCCTCTTCATCAACACTGGTCGTCAAATCGTCTGCTTTTTTTCAAAGGTCGAATTTGATGTTGACACTTATTTTGACTCTGACTCATTCATTTTTTCCAACTCACTGCCGTAGGTCGTGGCTTCCCGCTCTTCCTCCATCGCGTCGTATAGTGGGATTAGGCCCAGGAGACTCGATCTGTCTTTTGATAATAAACAATTGGCAGTACTGTATTATTCTGCGAATATTTTGTTGGGTTCCGCCGCTAGCTTCGATCCGGGGCTAGGTTATTCGGGATCACCACCTCGTCAACTCTCCTTTGAATACGAATGGAGCTTCGAGGTGAGGATTCATAGTCGCTTTGGCGGTTTACAAAGATGGATTTCCAATGTCTGGTCGCAGCGTTGTCCAGCGCGATGAGAAAGAAGGTGACCTTAGTCAATCATGAACAGTGGCAAGGACCAAGTCAGATTAGATCCGAGACTTTGATGGCTAGGCCCCTCAGAGATAAGTTGAATGACTCAACTTGAGTCAGGTCCAACAGCCATCGCTTCCGCCCATCATCATACTCCGCCACCTTCCTCTTCATCAGTCCAAATGCGCCTACTGAAACCTGTCGCCACGTCACCCGAGGTGTGGGATCATATTTAAATATCTGGTCTCTCTGGTAACTTTTGACCTCTGTCATGCTAGAGTCTGCACAACGAATAATTATCGAAGGCACAAATGCAACTCGTTTTGAGTGCTTAAATAGCACATGCGGTCTTTTCCGCGACTCGGCACCCATCCCAACTTGATGATGATCTCATCAAAATCGATTCTCCGGGTCATCACACCGAGCCGTGCTCGTCAACGTTACAATGGATCAGTAGTGGTTTCTTAGAGATGAGCTCTATGTTCACGACTTTGCTCAGGTGAAGGGTCACTAGTGGTGACGAGGTAAGAGTTCACTTCGTCTATATAAAGGGAAGGTGTGTTGACCATGTTTCGGTATTTCTGCAACATCAACTTACAGTTTAAGTAAGCCCTCAGGTCATCTAATCGAAAGATACTTTTTTGCAAAAAAAAAATTGGTTTAATTTCTAATTTTCTCTCTCTCTCTCTAAAAAACAAACAAACAAACGAAAAGTCCCAGCGTATATTCCCAAGAACGTGAAGCCGGATCTTTAGTTCTAGTTCATCGAAACTCATCTCCTTCTTACTCTTCGAAACATGAAATCCGTTCTAGCTTTGACAGCCATTCTTGGCTTGTGCGCCCATGTCCAGGGAGCGATCACCAATGATGCTCTCCGAACAAGATCAATCGGGAACGACTTCAGTAATCCAACCGAGGTTTCTGAAGCTTTATGGAAGCGCGATGAATCAATTGAACGTCGTAACGAACCTCCACCGGCTGCTGGTGCAGCTGAACCTGTGGATCCGATAGAGAATACTCCGGCCGGAAAGAAGGCCCGTGAATTGTACAACATGATGTTGGACATGGGTGCAACACTCGAAAACATTACCAGTCTAGGAGCCAAAGAAGCCGAAATCGTGACTGGACTTGATAAAGTCCTTAAATTCTTACCTCAAGGAGAAACCTTACGACAGGAGATGTTAGCTGGGGTTGATATGAAAATTCCGGAGGTCGATTCAGCTTTAAAAAAAGCAACCGAAGCTACTCAATTCATGATGTGAGTAAATATTATCTTGATCATATTTTTAGTCAACTTGATCCTTATCTTTGGTTATACATTTTAGTTCAGCATTAACCGAAATTCAAAAAGCTCCTAGTGATGTGATGTGAGTTTGTCTTGAAAATCTCAAAAATCTATCTGACTACTACACATTACATAAAGATATGCAAAGCTGAAGTTGAAGGATATACCAATTTGAACCCTGCTTGATTCTATAGTCTCTTAAAGAAGCATTATGAAAAGCTCGAAAGCTCCTACCGTGACCTTTTTACCAGTGAGTAAACTTGCTTGTTTATAGTCGTTTTATCCATACAATCCGTTTCAGCGCTATATCGGTTTTCTTCACAAGACGATGCGGAGTTCGGCTGATCTTTTGCTTCCTCGAAACTGACTTTACTTGTAACCTTTGGCAAATACAGCGAGTGACGGGCTTGCTGCAGAAGCTTTCAAGAAAGTTGAACTTCCTAAGAAAGAAGACGCTCCTGCTTCTGCTCCGGCTCCGACTCCGGCTCCTGCTGGCGAAACGGGTGCTGCTGCCTCAGCTAAGGCTACCACTCCTGTAAGACAATTTTTATTTAGAATTATACGCCCTAATTTTGTGCCAGTCAACTGATTTCTTTCACTCGTATTATAGGCAGTCACCGCAGATGCTGGAGCTTCAGTGAAGGTTCAACCTCCACCCGCTACTGACGCGTTAGTCGCCGATGCTACGAAAGATGTTGTATTACCCGGATCGGCTGGTCCAGAAGCTGTCCCACAATCCAACGGGGCCGCGGCTCCCGTAGAAGCAGCTCAGGCTGTACCAGCTCCAACGACAGCTTAAATCATTTCTCAATCTTCGGTTGTCTTTGGAACTCATTCTTTTGAGAAAAAAAATGTGGTGGCTAAGACTGGTTTCTACAAAGCCCCTACAAGTAGGATAAAAATATAGATACCTAAAATTTCAAACTTGTTCTGCTGCAGAAAAGCCAACGAATGGGGCCAAGTTTCTTTCTTTTTTTCTTTTTTTCTTTTTTCTTACTCCTTCTTTCTTTGCTTGGAAAATTGTGTAATTATCAACTTGTATAAATTGAAAACTCTGTGTGTTGTTCAAGGTGCAGTTTAACTACGAGGTCCTTAATGGAGGGATCAATTACCTTGATAGATTATGAATTTACTATTGGGTTTTTGACTTTCATTTACATTCCAGGTAATGCGGTCTTGCAAGCCAGCAAGCAGACTTGATTGAGTTTGGTATCCGTCTGACTACTTTGATATTCCATAACAGGGCTAAGGTTGGGTTCAAAACTCTGTTTTAGTTTAAGCAAAAAAGGTGGCAAGTTGATGATAGGCTTGACTTTTTTTTTTTTTTTTTCTCAAAGTACTTGTTGCTCAAAGTGCATATCACACTGACTAAACTAAGTGACGGTTGTAGAGAGTAGTACACTGATAAACACGGTCATCTATTCGGTCAGAACAAGTGTGTCGTCTTTCAGGGTGACTTTATTCTTTCATTGGACTATATTCCCATTGCAGGCCCAACGGGCTCTCACTTGTCTTGATTGAGACCAAGACTCACTCATACGTATTACACTAATACCATTCAGTTCAGTGGCGTCTAGGCGTGTCCGAGCGTAGCTCTGACCCAAATTTCGTAATTAAGAGGTGCATCTACTTACAAGTTGTCTATGTGTTCTCAACCTGCCATTGGTGATGCAAGTAAATGCTCTATTTCACACTAGAATGAAAGGAAAAAGAAAAAGAAAAAATAGGACCTAGCAAGATAGAAACAGGTTTCATGTCAAGCCCGCATTTCAATCTTGGTATGTGTAAGAGTTCCATTCCGTATTATTCTCAAGATCTTAGGGTGAAAGGCACTTAATGAAGTCTTGTCAATACTCAATACTCCAGTTTTTGTCTTGATCTCAACCTCAACCTCAACCTCAATCTATTTCATTTCCTTCATTCCTTTTGTCTTTTTGATTGTCAATTTTTCACTGCCAATAAAAGTGTATTGTATTGGGTGCAAATGTCCAGTGTAACTATGCCAATTTCCAAAGGTCTTGTGTTGGATAAAAGCAAATTTGAGTCAGAGGACTACATCCAATGTGACTTCGGACGCGTTTATGCATCGTAATTCTCTTGGAGGTGTTTATCCAAACCTTTTGTTAGAGCATCATTTTTGATTTTCTCATTATTAAAATGACTACACCAGACTTTTCTGGGTACTGTAGTAATCAATCTTGTTTTTTGCCTTTAGTGTTGCAGCCCTACAGCTACCAAAAGTTTGGAGCATACTTTTGCTTCTTGCTACACTACCGATACAGATAGAAACAATGCCTGCACCACTAAGGCTACTGCCCTTGCAGGAAAAAAGAATTACTGAGCTTCAAAAAAAAAGGTTGAATGTTATGGCATAGTGTAGTGTCATGAGATATTGCCTGGAGCATGAAACATGATGACACCAATAATCCGGATGGGTTAAGGTGATGGCAGGTTGGTGGGTGAAATTCAGGATAAGAGAAAATCCAACATTCAACATGCTTCAGGTACAACAGGAAAGCTATAAGGAGACTTCACAGACATGTGTTGGGGACATGTTGGAAGCATACAAGTACAGATGCGCTCAGATCTAGAAGGCCATAGCTCAACATAGTGCCCCAGATTCTTCCAAGTGCTGTGTGTGCATCAACAAGCATATCCAAGGAGGAGTTGTGGAAAAAAAAAAAAAAAAAGAGGTGTACATTGTGAATAATCAGACCAGGAGTACATCATCAATTCTAAACATCTGACAACACCATTCCCACCACATTAGAGTAAGATGACCATTATATCAGTACATTGGAGGACACAGTATCCAAATCAAAATTGACATCAACACAGACCTTTGAGTATGCTATGACACTCTGGCGGTAGCTCACAAAAGCAGAAGTTATTTGCCAAAATTTGGATAGAATGGATTTTGACGCTAGTCATTGGGTAAAACTTAAATGTGGCCGCAAATACAGCATTTGTTTCATCTTTCCCATCTTTCTCAGTGGAGATGACTACCTTCACAAGATCTTTCATATTCTTATGCGCAAAATCCGCGGAATCTACCATCATGCATTCAGAAGTCAAACTATAGGGTATCTGACAGAAGCAAGGTGAAGCCCATAGAGTCTCAGACATACAGTTATGGATCAGGATTTCCTTATCTCTCAGGTAGTATTGAAATTTGTCAAGGAAGTGAAGTCCTATTTAAAACCATGACCATCAATAAGTGTTGTTGATAACAAAAAGATAGTGGGAGGCTTTTCAAGTACTGTAGCTGACCTGATCCGTCTTGATATTCAATTGCACCATGAAGTACTTTGACACCATCAGAAAAATTACTTACAATTTCCTTTTCCCATTCAACAAAATTGAAGACTGAGCAAAGCCTGCCTTTCATGCTTGAAATGAAACTGAAAATACTTTGATGTAAATCATCACCCCAGCCTACATAATTGTATTTACAAAAAAAAAAAAAAAATGGGGGGGGGCATCAATCAGGAGAAGAGTTGTAATGATTGATGGAGTGAAGATTCAATGGAAAGGAAAAGGACTAACCTTGATACTCAGCAGTGTAAAACGCTCTACTCAAATTCATGCGCTTAGGAAAATGGAACCCAACCTCATTTACATTACCGTTGGTAATATATGTCCAAAGCGATACAAGTACTTCAGGAAGATACAAAAGTTGAAGTTTCAGATCATCTCCCACAATCTTTTTTCCAATGGCGAGCAATCCAAAACTGGTAAAAAACAAAAGATCTCTTACAACTAGAAGGAGTATAGATGTGTTCGTATGACTTGCTTTCACTCAATTTGATCTTCTCATTCCTTTGAAATAGTTTTTTTGTATGAATCTTGGGCTCTACCTCAAAATTCGAGTCACCGTCAACTTTTAACTTTCCAGAGCTTTTAACTGTTGCCATGAAGAAATATGTAAGTATGCGAAAAAAAAAAAGAAATAAGGGATGGATAACCACGCCGTAGATGTGAATACGTACTACCCATTTCAATGTCGCTGACTGCCTCTTTACCGGCCTTCCTACTTCTGATCATAATATTGGCAGAACCCAAAGTTGCAAAGACTATAAAAATTACAGCTGAAAGGAAGTTGAATGACTTCATCTGTCTATCCTTTTTTGAATTAGAGAGTGACGTATCCAGACTCTTTTGGTAGTCGGTCGTATGTAAGAATGTGATGGGTTTTGAATGGAAGTGGGCCCTAATGATCTCCGACTACTTCAAATTTGTTATCAACTCGGCCTCTGACGTGGTGCATATCTGCTACGCAGCTCCTTCTACGTAACTTCTATCCTGGACGGCCTTACCTCGGCACTGTCAATGGGTTTGCCTTGGATAATCCGATGTTTTGTCGGACGCAGCATCTGAATTTTGAACCGAGGTTCACCACTCAAACCACCCGGATTTTCTCGGCTGAAACTTATCCGTGAACACCTCGGATGGTCGCGTCCGAGCCAAATCTGTCGGAAGTGAATCATGTCATCATACTTCGCCCCAAACTTCACTCAGTCCCTCGCGGCCCGAGATCGAGGATCTCGGCCCTCCGGTCGTGGATTTCGGCCTTCGTAAGCCGCGAGGGACTTAGTGAACTTTGACTGCGCCCTGCTTCTTTCACTTGAACCGCTAGGGAAGAAGATCAACTTATGCAATGGACGTTTGTTAAAGAATATTCGCGGTCACATTCGAGTCCCAATACGAGTTATCCTCGCTTCTTCACATTATAGTCTGGGGTCCAAATTTATGGCGGCAGGTGCTTGCACTGCCAACAGATTTGCCGCGGACGCCACCATCCGAGGTGTTCACGGATAAGTTTCAGCCGAAGGAATACGGGTGGTTTGAATGGTGAACCTCGGTTCGAAATTGGGATGCTGCGTCCGACAAAACATCGGATTATCCGAGGCAAACCCATTGAGAGTGTTTGCTTGAATTTTACAAAACTGTAGCCAAAACAGTTGGTTCTCAAGCCCCGCTGACACTATTTTTTTTTGTACAAAATCTGATAATTACTATGATCACTGTGTCTTTCAGAAGGTGAATCAATATAAAGACTAAAAAAAGACCATTAAGGACATATTGAGCTGTCACAAGGCAGATGGTAATTTCAACGCTGGATCGATGCGATGTGATGCGCGTATCAGGCCATGTCATGACCTCATTGGGTTGATGCAATGCAGATGCAATGTGCCATTCCACATCAGCATCATATCATTTTATATTTCAGAATCGACAAGACTAGACAGGAAAACAGGCGGACACGGATGGATATGAAATAAATTCGTGATTTGAATAGAGTGGTAGAAAATTTTAATCTTTCAAACTGAATCCTAAGTACATCATACCATGGGTGACCACACCACTTTTTCTAGGTTTATCTCCAATTGACATGGAGCGTCACACTTAAAAGTGCTAGCGGCGAAAAAATATGAAAGTAATCAAAAATGAAAACGCAATAAAGCTGACAAGCTTTGTAGATTTTATGGCTTTGTTTTTGAAATTGGACATGAAATTATCAGTGAGTTAGAAGGAGCCGTGTACTTAAATAAGGTGGTTTAATCAATCCGGTTGTCTCCGGACCACAAGGCACGCAGTGGTGCAGGTGTCCATGATCTGTGTCAGCCCTGAGGACAGATGAGCAGTCGGCCACGAGCTACTAGTAAAAGGATTACATATAAGTAATCATATGTAACATGCAGTGTCAGCCCTGAGGATAACACAGCAGTCCCAACTCCCCTCTAGTTTTAGGCATGGAAACATCCGATGCTAGTAAGGGCTGATTCGTGGAATCAGTATACCCTCGCACTGCCAAGATATTTGTATCGGATGGGCCTATCCGATGTTCTATCACCCCAAGATATGCAATGCAGTGTCAGTAGGATTAGGTGCGATGGAATTACTATCGGTATCTAATGCTCTGACACCATATTGCAGTGTAATTCCATCGCACCTAATCTTACTGACACTGCATCGCATATCTCGGGGTGATAGAACATCGGATAGGCCCATCCGATACAAATATCTTGGCAGTGTCGCGTTTCATACTTCTAGTACCTAGAAGACAACCTTTCTTCCCACCTTAGATTGGGGGTTAAGTCTGAGTGTCCTAGGAGAAATACAGTGGCTTTGAAACAAACCTCTGTCGCTACCCTTCTCCTTCCTTAGATTGGGGGACGCTTGGAATAAGCAACCATTTAGCATGGATTAAGGTTCTCTCTTCTCAGACATTGACCAAAGAGTCTTCATCCTTTAAGAGAAACCTAGGGCTTATACACAAGCAGTAGAAAGTAACTCATCGGAAGAAGAGGCTTTCATGATTGTATTTCATTTTATAGGCTTTTTCTATCAGTTCTAAATGTTTTTAAACAAGTAATGCACTATAAAAGAATTTTTTTTTTTTTTTTAAAAAAAAAAAAAAAAAAAAAAAAAAAAAAAAAACAGCAGTCCCATAGGCTTCAAGTAACATGATTACATATAGTAACCAGAAGGAATAGGTGTAATACATGGTGCAACATATGTATTACATGTGTAATAAGTAATGTACATATGTAGAGACCTATTGTAACATATGTACTACATATGTGACAAGTAGTGTAACAATTGAACCACATCTCAGGGTCAGTCTCAAAAGTCATAAACATAGTTTACTTATGACAGGAGCCAACTAGCAGGTCCTGTCACTAGAGTAATCAACCACAGACTGGTCTACATGGCCCTGAGGTAGCATGAGCTGGAACCACAAGTCAGCCCATATTCTAAAAGTAAGGAAGAGGCAACCTGAAAGGTATATCAACCCCCTCTCTCCTGCTCAGGAGTTGTCCTCTCCCCTCACCTTTTACCACAACCACTGAACTTACACAATAAGCACAACATTGAGGATTCTTTAAAGAAGACATCTGCTCAACAGTGCACTGTGTATTAAGTGGAAGTAATTAAGGGTCATTTATAAGGTCAGTAACCTTGACTTGCTTACCTCTTGTCCCCTGGACCACAAGAACTAGAGCAAACCACCTACAACAGCAAAAGTGCCTCCTATTGAATACCAAGAGGGAGTAGAGCTTCAGGTAGTTAGATACAGGCCTAACTGCAGCAGCTCCTCCCTATAATTTAGTCCAAAGGGGGGCTATTGAGAATCCAAATCTTTTATAAAGAGGTCCTCTACTTAAGAGTGTAAACCCTTTATTTAAAGGTCAATTGGCTGCAGTCAGTACTTGGAGGTTTCCCAGACTGCCAGTCACAATTTCCCAGGAATGATTAATCTATTGACTATTCCTTCCCCACTTTCTAGCCAGGAGGTAGCCAGACAGAAGATGTCCCCTGACATGAAGTAAAACATGATGTAACACTAGTTAACACAACTCAGACTCAGTATCAAGAGTCAAATGTGACTATACATGTAATAAGTACAACCACAGGAGTACCAATGGTTACAGTGGCACCCTAGAACCAAACAGTGCGGAAAAAACCTGAGAGAAAGGTGTATAAACCTTCCTCCTCAAGACAAGAGTGATTCCCCTATTTCCTCAGCTTTTTACACAACCACCAAGAAAAAACACAATAGCAAAACATTGAGGATTCTTATAATTAAGAAATCTGCTCAATAGTGCTTAGTGTTATAGGTGTAAAGTAATATAAGGTCCAACAAGGTTTGTGACCTTAACTTGAATATCCCTTGCTGATCAAGACAGCAAGGGCTAGGAGCACATACCTCTCCGGAAACCAACCGAATGTGATGCAATCTCAATTATCCTCAAGGTCCTCTCAAATATTTGTAGGACCTGCACAATGGCATCGGCCTAGCGCGATGGAATATCTGGCTCTGCACAATAGCCTATCAAAGTGCTTCAATAGAAAGCCCTTTGCTTTATGTTTCATTTTTATTCATTTATCATGGGGAGCTGGTGTCTGTTTTTGGATTGCGCAAGACATGAGTTGTAGTTTTTCATTCTGGCATGCTCTGCATGCATCCCAGTTTCCATTCATTGAAAACTAAGTATAGGATGGTTTTGCACTTCACAATGGATTATAAATTTTTCAAGTTGGGACTCGAGGTTCAACGGTTTTGTTTCTTTTTTAAAGGGTAAATATGAACATGCAGACCCTTGTGGAACTGAGAGGGCCAAGATTGAGAAGGGATTTGTGAGCTTGTGATATTCCACCCTAGACATTGAAAGATAGGACAAAAAAGTTGCCACATAAATTCTGGCTTATGTGAGGTTATGATGTGAATATTCAAGCCCATCCTTTACTTTATACTCATGCCCAAAATTGTTCAAGAATTTTATGAGGTCAGAAATCTCTCCAAGATTGGAAAATTTTCAGTTTTATGGCTATGTATGACTTTGGATGGTCTGATGAAATTGGAGACGACTTTTAATTCCACTTGAATTCAATGCTAAACTGCTATGTTCTAACTATACCAATTCAAAAAAGAGGTAAAAGAAAGTTGAACAACTGAAACAGGAGGATACAAAGATGGCTGAGAATGTATTGGCAGTGGGATTGTGAAGGGCGGAAGAATCTGGTATGGACAGGCTTGTTACAATGAATATAAAGTCTCTTTCTTCAGTTCATGAGATCAAAGAGAAGACATCAACCTTTTCTAGAGCTCAAACCAAGAGCGAGTGCATGCCTGCGACGGCAGCAGCAGCAATCATTAAACAGGTATTGGCAGGCGCGCTGAGGAGGTTGGCAGGACTAGTATTATCGGTCTGTGGAATTCGTTTTGTAAAGATTAGTCACTTTCCTTCCATTGCTGCAGAAAAATTCTCAATACTCACGCTTGACTCGTGCGTCGGGGACGCTCCGGACCCAGTGCTAGACGGCGATGTAGTCGAAGGAGGTTGGTTTTCACCCTCGGGAGCCGGACCGGTAGGAGGTCCATCACCACCAGCTATTTGAACATTTACACCAAGAGTGAAAAAAAATGAGCTGACGTTGACCAAGATGCGTTCTTTTGGACAAATAAATAAAATACTGACGCATCGTTGGGGAGGAAGGACCAGGGCAGATACATTTGCCTTCGGGAGACATAATACCGGGGGAGCCGCCAGGGGCCGACTAGAATTCAAAGGCGATGGGAAAACCTCGTGAGCTGCACTAGTCCGGACCCCTAAATGGAAAGGATTTGCTTACGGTAGGTGATGTTACACTGGGCGTGTTTCCGCCGGGCGCGTGTGTTGATCCACCCGCTGGAACCGGTCCAGTGGGTGTTTCGGGCTTGGTATAATCTCCGTCGGGGGCAGACGGAGAAGCACGGTCTTTGCTGCCAGGCGGGGGAGTTGGTCCACCCACTGGAACCGGTCCAGTGGGTTTTTCGGGCTTGGTATAATCTCCGTCAGAAGCAGGCGGAGGAGTTGGTCCACCCGCTGAAACCGCTCCAGTGGGTTGTTCGGGCTTGGTGTAATCTCCGTCGGAAGCAGGCGGAGGAAAAGGATGGTCTTGGCCGCCAGGCGGGGGTGTTGGTCCACCCGCTGAAACCGGTCCAGTGGGTTTTTCGGGCTTGGTGTAATCTCCATCGGAAGCAGGGTGACTGTCTGAGCCCAGAGCGAGCGACAACGCGCAACTCAAGACAATCATTTGGAAAAGACGAGCTTGGATCATGGTGAAAGATGAGTATAGACACAAAAGAAGTAAGTAAATTTATTTAGTGAGTGTTTGAATGTTCAAAAAATGCTGAAAGAGTGGTTGAGGATGCAGTGACTCGGCAAATGGCGAGACTTATCATCATTTTATACATTTTGTGGAACCCGGGATGGATTCTTCAACTCTCGCTTGACCAAGACCCAATTGGACTTGAGTGGATCGTTCATCAACATTTCTATCTAGGCAAATTTCTTGCGCAGCGCTGACCATTTGACAGCGTGTGACCCTTTCGGCCAGCACTGCTCTTGGTCTCTCTGGCAGTTCATTGGTAGCCGATCACGTTCCTATCGGGCTTCGATGACGAATCAAGTTGGAATGTTTCTATCAGTCACAGGGATTTGAATTTTTGAGGTAAGCTCGGAGTAGCGGCTCCTGTGACGAACCTCATTGACAAACGCACCAACTCCTCGCAGACTAGGTAGGCAAGTTGCATAAAGATCATCCCTAGTCACGATGTGTTGGGATCGATGTAAGCGTGTTTCTCTGCAATAGGAGCTTCGCCTGGAAGACCAATTTTCTGAGTTAGCCTGAAAACAGGCTACAGAGTTAGTTGAGTCCCTATCCAGACAAGGAACATTTGGTATGCTGGTATCTGATAAAGGTTATGAGAAGTGAGTTCACGAGACAGCTTCATTTCTTGATAGTCCAGAGACTTCAAGATCAGTGTTTGTGCAAGAAAAGGTTTTATACACAAACCTGCACTTCAGACGCGTCCCTGTGAACTGAGCACTGTACAACTCTCATGTTGAGATGCAAGAGCAAGTAGAAAAAAGGGACTTTGGAAGAAACACAAACTCATATTACTCAAACAAAGACAAAAGGTTCTTGAGGACGATTGTGTTGAGTATACTGAATGCTGGTTACACACATACTCCTCAACAGTATCCAATTATTGGTCCAATCAAGGGTGCCACACTGCTTCATAGTATAAAAAACAGCACATCAAGATTGTATCTTACAAATTTGTGCTCGGTTAAGCTTGAAATTAGTCTCACATGCCTTGTCCCAGTGTCAAAAGTCATGTACCCATTGTAAATTCACAGCTCATATTTTGGAGCAACTACCTGATCTGGAAAATTGTGAGTATCAAACTCGCAAGATACACCGCCAAGAAAATTGCATCGCATAGAGGCATGCTATGTCACATAGCAGGCCAAGATGCGATGCAATAGGTCTATTTTCCAAGGTAGGGACCTTGAAAAATGGTCCATAGTATCACATGAAGACATGCTATGTTACATAGCAAGCTTCCATGCGATGCAAATATATTGGCAGTGATAGTCCTAGGAGACAGGACATGAACTTTTGAAACCAATTTATGTTGAAAATTTGAATGAAAACCATATATTGGACACAAACCATTATAGGTGTGACAAAGGTACAAGGCCTGCTTGTTTGCTACCTTGAGGCACAATTAAAAGGTTGCCTGATGGTCATGGTACTTTGGTATCAATAAACCTCACTACTCTTTTTGTCTTTTTGTCTTTCCTGATAGTTATAAAAAGTTATTAAAGATCATTGCATTGTAACAGGGACTGACCTAAGGGTATGTTACTTAGGATTCTCTTTAATAAGGGTATCTGAGGGATCGGCTTATAAGGAATGACTGAAGGGTACGCAACGGATGTGTGTGTACTGGAAGAATGAAGATTTTAGACAGGAAGAAATATGAATTTGTATTAAAAAAAAAAAAAGGAAAAAGAATCCAAGAAAATTCGAAAGAACGGAATAGATAACCATGAATGAGTTTCAAAACATTTGAGAAGAATTCTTAAAAGTGAATATTCGAAACAGAGATAAAGATAATGATGAAGATCCCCCTTTCCTATCCCACAAGTCTGGATGTATTTATACAAAGTTGTTCCTACAAACGAGCCATCTTCTACAGATGGTGAGTGAGACAAGATAGATTAAAAAAGGGGTTACAATATCCTAGTCTGTATCAACATTTACAACATGATAACTAATGATATTGTAGTGCATAACATAATGACATTGGTCTGTGATAAAAGGCTCAGGAACCTTAGCTAAGGAACCAAAAAGAGAGAAGGTGTAAGAATATGCAACAAGTGATTGTAGCCCCTGCTATACTATCATATCACTTCAAGCTATCGATCACATTACTTCATATTATCAAGTCATGTAACTTTAACTTTAAAACCAAATCATTATGAATTTAATATAAATGTAAGTCTTTTTTTGATATTTTAGATCATATAAATTTTAAATCTCTTGTAGATCTTTTGAATCATTTCAAAGTTGTTTTTATACATTCATAAATTTTAAATTCAAGTTATTTTCAAATTTAAAAAATCAAGTTGTTTATAGGTCTAGATTTGAAATAATTTATAAAGTTTATTGATATATATCAGGTTTATATTTCAAGATTGTTTTAATGTTATATAAAGAATGGATTGTTTTGATGTTTATCTAAATAAAATATTCAATGATATTTGAAATAAACTAGTAATGATGTTAGAAGACCTAGTAATGATGTTGAATGAAACATTCAATAAGGTTAAAATACTACTATTAATGATGTTAAAACTAAAATGGGTAAGTTCTTCAATCTTAATTTGTATTTTTTGAGCAAGTTGTTTTTTCTCTAGCATTTATTTTACATTTACTGCTGCTAAAATTTTCAATTCTCTCTCAACTTTTCTTTTCTTTTTTAGGTTGTTTCCTGCTTTATTTTTATTTATTTATTACATTTTATTTTATGTATTTGATTTCCTTATGAGTCATTTTTCAAGAGTTGCCCAAAAAGGAAAA
This sequence comes from Cronartium quercuum f. sp. fusiforme G11, assembly GCA_015951145.1. NCBI lineage: Eukaryota > Fungi > Basidiomycota > Pucciniomycetes > Pucciniales > Coleosporiaceae > Cronartium > Cronartium quercuum. Next base: position 1,724,289 of record MU167208.1, read on the forward strand.
GACAATCATGCTTGAAGTCCATCTTTCAGTGAGCCTCCTTGTTCTTCAATGGGAGATTTCAGAATGACTAAACCATGCTATTGAGTAAAAATAAGGGGTTTTGAGCTATAGCAAAAATTACTCAGTAGTATTTGTTGAAGTTGAGTTAAGACCAAGGTAACAAGGAATCCCCAGGAGATTAGTTTTTTTGATTCCCTTCCTCTTTCAATTGAGGATGTCTTCATTAATGAAGGAAGCTTTTTTCTTTATTGTACTTTTACAGGTCAAATCAGCTCTGAGATAGCATTGATCACTCAGCAAAATTTTATTGCAGGTAATCTTAACAAGGTATGTCCCCTTGTCCAATATTGTTATTTATTTATTTATTTATTTTTGTCTTTAACTCATATGTTATATATTTATCTATGTCTTTTACTTATGTTTGGTCCTTTTTCTGGATTGATGAATTTTTTTTTTTTCCTTTTCTATTATACTGATCCAGGTCAAATCAGATCCAATCTATCATTAAAAAGACAAAAAGACTCAATTACACATAATGTTAAGAAGGTAAGTTCCCTCTTTTAATAACATTATTTATTCATTTATATTTGTATTTTTTTACTCATCTTTGTTTTGATTGACTGATAGTTTTTGCGCATTTTTGATTTGGGAAGATCTAGGTTGAACCAAATCTGATCTGTAATCCTTCACCACTCACATGTTTTGCCACCACCCAATTCCAGCTTGACCTATAGCACTCCCTCCCTCAGTTAGCTGCTGGTTTTCCCTTAGTTGTCAGGCTCTGTACTATAAACCTAGGGGCATACAGCCATTCCTGCAAGGAAGGTGTGAATAGGCCAAGCTGAAGACCAACAATGTCAGCCCTGAGCACCAAAGTGCCATGTGCTAACAAAGACAATTACAACTCATACTCAGTTTCAAGAGTATAAACACAATACTGTACTTATCAACTGAGGAGTATTATTACAGAAATGGATTCTACATGTAATATTACATACAGTTACATATTACAACTAAGACACAAGAGCCATAATTAACAGTGTAACATAAGAGTAAGCATGTTACTACACTGCCAAGATATTTGTATCGGATGGGCCTATCTGATGTTCTATCACCCCGAGATATGCGATGCAGTGTCAGTAGGATTAGGTGCGATGGAATTACACTGCAATATGGTGTCAGAGCATTAGATACCGATAGTAATTCCATCACACCTAATCCTACTGACACTGCATCGCATATCTTGGGGTGATAGAACATTGGATAGGCCCATCCGATACAAATATCTTGGCAGTGTAGGCTGACAAATGATGTACTAGATGTCACTCAACTGCTAATCTAGTAGGTTGAATTTTTTTTCATTCATCTTACACATCTTTTGGAATTGCTTGCTGACTCTCACACTCACCAATTGCTTTTCACTTGTTTTGATTTGAAAGGATCTAGGTAGAACCAAATCTGGTTTCAAACTCTTCACCACTCACTGAATTTGCCACTGTCCCAATCCCTACTTCACTTATGATCACCTCCCACAGTTAGCTGCTGAGTGTCCCTCAGTTGTCAGACTCTGAGCTACAAACCAGGGGGCATGCAGCCATTTCTGCAAGGGAGGTGTGAATAGGTCCTGCTGGAGACACTGAGTTCTTTACTTGAATTGGCTTTTATCAAAGGTATCTTAATCTCTATTGGTGTATTTTATTTTTTCTCTTTCTCTTTTATTATTATTATTTTTTGACTGACCTTTTTTTTCATTGTCTTAACAATTAATAGGATGAACCTTATTCTAGTGTTTCTATCCTAAATATTTGGAACTTATAAATTGAAGATGAAAGAGCTTCTTCACCACAATTAAGTGATCATTCTATCATTCAAATTGGACCACATTCACATCCAGTTAAGTCATTTATTTTACTATTGTTTTTTTGTTTTTGTTTTTGGTATTTTTATATATCCATAAATTTAATCAAGTGTATCTTAAATCCATCCAGCAATAGGCTACAACCTTTGCAATCACACCTACTTCAAATTCCTTATCATTAGGTTTAGCAGATGGAATGGTACTCTTATATCAAAACCTACACCAAACCTTACTTGAAATGAATTGAAAATCAAATACAATACCAAAACCTAGATTAATTGATAATTCAAAAGAGCCTATAACAGGTTTAGTGTCAGCCCTGAGGACTGTGTAACAGTCCCACAGACTGAAACCAGACAGTCACAGGTAAAGTAACCAGGAGAAATAATTGTAATACATAATATAACATATGTATTACATGAGTAATAAGTAATGTACATATGGAAAACATAGTGTAACATATGTATTACATAGGTAATAAGTAATTACATATGTAGAAACATACTGTAACATATGTATGACATATGTAATAAAGTAGTGCAATACTTGAACCACATCTCAGGCTCAGTCTCAAGAGTCATAAGCATAATATACTTATGACAGGAGCCAACTAACAGGCCCTGACATTAGAGTAACCAACCACAAGTTGACCAACATGGCCCTGTAGTAGCATGAGCTAAAACCACAAGTCAGCCCATATGCTAAAAGCAAGGAAGAGGTAACCTGAAAGGTATAAAAACCCCCTCTCCCTGCTCAGGAGTTGTCCACTCCCCTCACCTTTTAACTGAACCACCTAAAATAACCCACTAAGCACAAGTCTGAGGATACTTACATAAAAGACATCTGCTCAGTAGTGCAAAGGGTTAAAGGTGTATAGAAATAAAGGTCATCATCCAGGTTGGTAAACCTTAGAGTCTTGCAGACCCTTTGTCAGTGAGGACTCACAAAGGTAGAGATAAATCACCCTAAGCAGAAATAAGAGCACCTGCTTAGAAACCAAGGATTGGAGCAAGGCAGTTGTTGTGCTCAACTGTAGCTCTTCTTAACCCTAGACCCAGTCCAAGAAGGACCAGTCCTCCCCAAACCCTCTCTTCAGAGGTCATCTAACTGTAGTCTACACTTGGGTGTGACCAGTGTAGACTGAACTTTAAGCCAGGATGGGGCCTAACAGAAGCCACTCCCTGACATTTAGGATTTACAACAAAATCAAATGAAGAGACCAAAAATTTTTTATCATCACAACTGATAAAGTATTGACATAAATTAATAGGTAAAAAATCATTACCTTTATTAATTGATAGAATTAAAATAATTTGAATTTTAATGTAAGTAATTGTAGGGAATCAAACACTGATTATTGGTAATGAGAATGGAATTTAGATTTATGGTATTGAGGGTCATCAAGCTTGTTTGGCTTATGATGGTTCAAAAACACAAATCAATTTCTTAAATCATCATGTAATTTTGATTGGAAATTGTAATAAATTGGTCCTATTTCATTTTGATAATAAGATAGTTGTTCACTCATTCAATTGTTTAGATTTTTTCAAATTCATTTGGATTGATGTAAATTGAGTATTCATTTTGACTGAAAAAGGAGAAGTTGAGTTACAATTATGTTTTTGATAATCTTGATTATTTTTTTAAGCTCACTGATGTTCATCTTTTTCAATTTATAGATTATCAACTTATTTGAATCTAATTTATCTTATAATCTTACAAATATGTTTGAAAAAGAGTTATACAATTTATCTATAAATGGTTCAAAAAGAGAAGGTAAAAGGGAAGATGAGATTGGATTAATTTATCAAAAATTTGGTGATCATTTATATTTTAGAGGTGATTCTGAGCAATTACTCTTTTTGCCTGGCTCAGATAGATTGTTGGATCTCATTCTTCATAGATTTCTCTCCACCACAGTTAGATTGATGAAGGATCGTTTGGATTGTTAATTTGTTTTCAGCTGATAGAGCATTTGAGATAATATGAAGGATAGGGTGAACACTATTCTCTACATCTAAAAAAGTCTCACTCAAAAACAAAAAAGACAAAACTACTGATTATTCCCACTTCACAATAGAAATCATAATAGCTTCATTGGCATTCCTATTCATAAAAGGAAATACACTGTTGGCCAAGTTACATGAAACAGTACAATCAGAGCAACTGAGACTCTTGCTAATGATAGTAGAAATTTAAATACCAATCATCTTGCTTTGCTGTTTGGTGTTTGTGTCGAGGTATTTGGAACCATAAGTGATGAAGTTATCAAGTGATGGAAACATCTCTGAAATGAAATTTGTCCTGGATTCCTACAAAATGCCATAGCTGATACCAAAGAGAAGCCACTGTGTATCAGAGATTGCCTTGAGTGCAAATTGGTATGAGTTAATAAATTTGAGTGCTTCACTGTAAATCTCTGTTGATGCAAAATGAGTGAATGTGAGCTTGGCCCCCCTAAGCCACTAAAGGCAATGAACAGACACACTGACTACTTCTTGCTTCAATGTATATTTGATCCAGGAGATCAAGGCAGCTTTGATTTGCATCAACACCACTGGATTCCCTTCAAGACTGACTATTGTCAGACTATGTTTATACACTGTCAAACACTTCTCCGCATCCTAATATCACATGTACCCCTGCATTCCTAACCTAAATCCTCTCTTTATAAAAATCTGACAAATTCTGATATTTGACACGGTTCTTCATCACTTGTGATCGAAGAACCGTAAGCAATTTATTTTTATCACATTTCTATTTCTATATTCTTATATGTCTATTTTTCTAACACATTTATCCACTTCTTTTTTTTCAACACATCATCCTCAATAAACAAGTCCACAGTTCCGTTTCTTATTTAATAAAGCTAAAAGCTACGAAACGTTTTTGACCGATTACTTATATATAATTAACTCATTACTTTAGGTATTATAGACACCTTCACACCATTCCAATATTTCTCAAAAACTTTTCTCTGACTTATTAGATTTATTTCTCCTTATTTATATTGTACAGGTTTGTCTGCCCAAACCTCACTGCCAATATATTTTCATCGCATGGAAGCTTGCTATGTAACATAGCATGTCTTCATGTGATACTATGGACCATTTTTCAAGGTCCCTACCTTGGAAAATAGACCTATTGCATCGCATCATGGCCTGCTATGTGACATAGCATGCCTCTATGTGATGCAATTTTCTTGGCAGTGCATGTTAAGCAAGCCAGGTGGTTGTAACAGACATTGAGCAGAGTATTTTAGCAAACAAGGCAACACCGCAATATACAGCTGCAATCACACCATAGGACAAGCTCAGTTTGGTTAATACCAACCAAGTGAAGTGGGCAGGAATCAATAAACGAAACATCAGTCACATCTGTTGTGACCTGAGGGTCACATGGTGCAAACCATACCCTATAAGGAGATAGGGGAACACCTGAGAGTACTGGTCAGGTAGCCTAGTGGTTAAGGCAGCCCATGCGTGTTGGGTCCGGATCCATTGGATCTGGTCGCTGAATCAAATCCAGCCCCGACCGTCTTTCGGACTACAATAACATCATGGTTTTGAAAAACTTGAAGCAACTCGCGGGTTCTGGCCGGGGTAAGCTTGAGGATGTCAAGGAGAATTACCATGCCTTCCATTGCAGCTGGATTGGAATAAGCTAAAGAAGCTGGGGAAGAACGGCGGTGATTGCAAGCTGGAGAGACCAGTGGTCTACTGTGGTTAGAGTAGCCATGCAAGCTCATCAAACCTCCTGCAGCTGAGATTGCTCGGCTCATGCCCATCATGAACCCCGTGATCGCGCCAGGAAGAACCGGGCAATATAAAGAAATGCCAACGGCGCTGGAAGCAGCCTTCTGAGGCATTGCAATTTGATATGTGATGAAGATAGGCGGGGTAAGGATGTCAACCCCGTTTTTGCCCTAAGATCAAGAGCCAGCGCAAAGGTTTAGTTGACAATCACATATTGGCTACATAAGAAGAAAGAGATTGAAATGCGCACCCAACACCTGGCCCAAAGCTCTGCTACTTGCAGAGTTATAAAGAAATCTTGGTTTGGGTTTTGGGGATCCATAAACACACACATAGTTTGATCATATTTGTTCTTTGGGGGGTATTTTGTCATGATGTGGTGACGATTCCATCAGTCACACTGACTTCCGAGTCGGAGCTTAATTCGGATTCTTCAAAACGCTAATCAAAGATAAGAGGACGTTAGAATGAGCATCACAACTGCTTTCCAAGAGATTGAGGACACTGACATTGGCTTTGACTTATTTGTTTGCGGCCAATGGCTTTCTTTTTCTGCAGGTCTTTTGCTTGAATGGTATGGCAAGCTTTGGCAATCTCTTGCACCTAGACCAATCCCAAATCCAAACATACTCATATCAGTACACGGAAATATGGAAAAAACAAGATTCATCGGCACCTTACCTTGACCTCCTTGGCGTAATTGACAGCTGGGCTAGCCGTTGAGAAACAAAGACTAGCTTGACAAGTTAGATGTTTGACGCAAAACTTGAAAAAAGAAAAAAAAGGTCACCGAGGTTCTTGACGGTGATCTCAACCCAAGACTATTCAGTCTTTGACCAAGTCAAGGAAAGGAGAACATATTCCTCCAAGACTGTCTTGATCTTTTCACCTATTATTTTTCAATTTTTCATGCTGCCGAAAGTGACAACTCAGCAACATTCTAATTGCAGTTAAAAGCAAACCTTTCTAACAGACAGTTAAAATTCAACGCAGTACAAGTTCCAATCAAAATCAAAACCTTGCTCGCCTTAATTGCACGATAAACAACAAGGCCGAGGGCGTCAAGATCCAACAAGATAAATGCTGAATGCTGAGAGCTTGTTAAATACGAGTTGGAGAGGGGTGGGAAAAAATAATAATAATAATAGTAATAAAAGATGGGAAGAAGCGCATTGTCAACGTAAACCAAAAGAATGTAATCCGATTGAAAACAAATCTTTTATGGTGACTATATAATTTGACCTCAAAAAAAAAAAAAAAAAAAAAAAAAAAAAAAAAAAAAAAAAAATGAGGTCAAACCTTTTTCAATGTAAGGACTAGTTTTTTTTTTGGTTGTACGTTTCGAGCGATCACGTTGTACAATTGAGTCACGTGAGATTTTAACACAAATACGATGTTCTCCAAAAGTGACGCAAAAAAAAAAAAAGAAAAGAAAAGAAACCCCAGAGTATCTTATTTCGAGGTCAAGCCTAAGATCAACAGCCTTCTAAGGTTCATTAACAAGAAGGAGAACAAAAGAATTTCACAAGAGAACAATCAAACAACAACAGAGTAGTATATATACTCGAACAAGAGGTAAGAAACAGATAAAAAAAAAAGAAAAAAGAAGAACATCAAACACCTGACATGAAAAGTTAACCAGGCACCTAATAGGATGTAGTTTGAGCCAACAGAAAAAGTTTGTTGACATCCATAAGTCATGACACCTCCCCCCGTTCCCACCTGTTCCCGCAACGCTATCAAATAGTCCCGTTAAATTCATACAGTGGTCTTACATTGTCCGAGTTATTGGTACTGTGGATCAATTAGGTCAAAGGCTGCAAACGAGATAAGGAAACTCAGTAACAACACCTTAATCCCCATCTCAAAATTTACAAGTCTCGCATGGGCTAGAGAGGCCAAGCACGAACAGGCGAGATGCATGCCCGATTTTGAGCTCGTTACGTATGGAGAATCAAATGTACCAAATCCAGCTGGACTTCTTACTTGTCAAGAAAGCATCTGCTACAACAAAATGAATGCATTTCTTAAATCGATTCCATCAAGACCTTTTAATCCAATCACCAGCCATCGTACGACCATTGAAGAATCCCGCTTTCCATTTAAATCTATCCAAATAATGAACTTCCATCATCCTATCAGTCGGAACTACTACTTCTATTTCATCTCCTACTTCTTTAATCCAATGTTCCACAAATACATCAAGTGCTACCAATCTTTCTCGGACAGGTGAAGAAATTTGGTATATCCAATAATATGATCTAAGAATTACATCTTGATCTGGTTTTACTTTTAAGGCTCTCATCCAAGAGAGAAGTAATGGAATATAATGCGCTTGATCACAAATTCCAAGTAACTCAATTTGATCTCGAAAGCTATATCGAGTTGGGAAGAGCATTGGCCAGTCGAGTGTGTATTGCAGTGATGGGATCACCGTTTGTGCCGTCGAGAGTGTATCAGAAAACCGAGGCGGACGTGAGCGAGCTTGAGCAGAATTACTGGGAGGACTGAGACCTCGAAGACGACTCAAGAGGAGTTCATGTGCACCCACTCCACTCCAAAGTGAAGCAGTCTTCAGGGGAGCTGAGATGGTCTCAGCGATAGCAGGCCAGTTTTGATACAAGATTGACCAAAATAAGCGGATGGCCACCTCAGCAGCTGGCTGACCGTCCCAATCGTCCTGTACTCCTATAGATGAATCCCCGAACGGGACTGGAGATGGAACTTGAAGCATATTGTTCGTAGGCTCAACCGAGGTAGCAATGGCTAGCTTACGAGCGGATGAAATTAATGCACCAAAGATTCTTTCGTCCGGTTCAACACTCCAATCTGATTTCAGTGTTTTCCATAGATGGTATACGTCTGAATGACGACCTGCAAGATCTAAAGCTCTGGCATAGGTAGCCATCACTTGGAGATTACTAGTTGAGCTACCCACGATCGGCTTTGATCCAGGCTGCGTATGGTTACGTGGTCTTGAATGTTGCCGAAACAAATAGACAGCTTCGCGCGGTCGATCCAAGTCTATAAGTACAGTCATAGCCACTTGAAGGGCTGCGACGTCGGGGCGAATTCCAAGGTGGGTGACATACTCCCAAACTCGCAAGGCTAGTTTTGGAAGGTGATGTTGATATAAGACTGACATATACAGCGTAAAGGTCTTGATCGGGTGTCCGGAGCGACGAGCGATGGAAGGAAAATCGGGAAAGATTTGTTCGTGAAGCTTTTCGGAGCTTGGATAAGCTCTTTCCCTACACCGGCGAACAAATTTGAGTGCATAGTTGAGTTGATATTTCAATGGTACAGCTTCGGCTACGTTGACGTGATTCAGTAGGCGTCTTTCACATCGATCAGCCTGATCTTGACGCCCGGTGTGAATCATACATGTCATAGCGAGTCGCAGTGTTGATGGAGGAAGTTTTTGCTTCAACATTAGATTCATTTCAAGTAATTTAAAAGGGTGTCCATCGGGAGAAAACATGCTAGTGATTATCGCTCGACTAATCAAATGTACATTTGGTTTGGACAGTCGACGAAAGACGGAGTCGAGATCACCGCAGAGATTGATGATTTGGTTGATCAGTATAGCAAGAAACTTGCAAGTCGGTCCATGGCTCTGAGAAGCTGGACGGTTTAGTAATGCAGCAACGCAAGAAATCAAAGGTCGTATCGCAAGCGATGGATCTTGAACTGGACCAGGTTTGGCCTCGATAGTTTGCTTTTCGACCTCGACGCGAGCAATCTCTGAAGCATAGCGAATCGAGTAATCAACCAGCTCTGCTGAAGCTACCAGATGGCCCACCGAGAGACTAGCTTGTAGAGCGCTATTCAATAATTGAGATGCTATCATTACATCCTCTTCGATCGCAATACGGTGACCTAGAATGACGAGGAGGTCGTCTAGCTGCTGTCTGTCCTGGATCTTCTTACTCGCGATCTCTGCCAAGATACTAGAAGGGATATGATGATGTGCTACAGAGTCCTCTGAGGTGGGGGGGGTACGATCGAAAATTGCGACAGCGCTTTGAAAGTTGGGCTGCTTGCAAGCCCTCACAAAGACCTCCAATTGCGAGCTATCAAACGTTTGCTTTTTGAGCCAGCGTTTTAATTCAGATTTCGAGATTTTCTTAGGGTCTTCAGACAAGGTACGAGCTACATAACCGGCATTCGACGCATATCGTCGAAGAATTGGCATAGGTCGATACTCCTCATCAGCAGGAGAAGTTGTATGAGGCTTTGAGTTAGGTGTTGACGGGTCAGCGAATGCTGAAGAATTAGGCGTAGAGACTAAACATGAAGGATAAATTTGCCATTAACCTGGGAACATATGATGATGATACGGTAAACACCCATGCATCAAATTCTTACCTCCTTGTAATCCTGCTACGCTCAAACATGCTGACGACGAAGACCGACTTGGGTAAGAAATAGTTCCTTGTGGCCGAACGAACCGACGAGTGAAGACAGATAAGGTCCAATAGGCCAGCTCGGTTCGTGAACATGATCTCATCACCTCATTGTAGGTCGGGATGAGCTTGTTCGACTCTTGAAGTATAAAAAAATAAAGTACAAATTCAAATCGTGTGCCTCAATAATTCACATTTTTTTTTTATAACTTGAGTGCAGTGTTCAAGTACCGGGGCCGCGAGTCAGCCCTGACACCAGCAATTCGGGGCGGAGCCAGATGCTACCCAAGTTTAAATTTGACCTTTCAAGAAATTTTTGAAGCGTACTTGTTGTCGTTTCTGAATTTCCATCGCCATCTCCTCAAATGACCACTCAAGCCGGTATGATACAAAGCCTGTTTGGACAATGAGAAGCCTACCTTAGACAGCTATCAATCACTGGCCACAGTCAATGGTGTATCGCATGAGATTCGCAAGCCCCAGTTGTGGAGTGATCAGATACTACTCCGTATCCCCTTATTCCAAATGAATCCTTACAACCTATAAAGAACATAGGTTAGCCTTAACGTGGGTAGAACCGTCCCCGTTAAACTGGTAGCGAGTGCTTTGTTTCAGCGATCATAGACTGACCTTCATACGCTGGTTTCTGACTGTTTCGTTTGTCATCGATCCTATAGTTTTGGATCACAAGTCGAAGTTCTTTTCAAAAAAAAAAAAAAAAAAACTATGAATTTAACGCTAGCCATTGAAAAAGAATAGTTTTTCTTTTCGCTTAGACCGAAATAACACTCCCTCTCAAGAACTCAGGAGGGCAATCTCGCTTAAGATTTTCATAAGGAAGATGAAGTGAAAGAGAACAACCTTAGAAGGAAGTAATTGTACTGATTAACAGTAAGTTTCTGAAAACTAGAACTTTCAAACCTAATCTTCCCTTGTCTGATAGTTTACATAGAGATTCTTGCAATAGCATAGTAGGGTATTTACTCTGAGATCGCAGACAAAGAGCTAAAGAGAATCCCTATGGGATTAGTTTCCACTTCACCAACAGAGTTGGAGTTAGGGAAACCAGAACTCGTTTCAAAAGGACCAGTTCAGGTAAGTAAACTTGCTGAGCCCGAGTGTATTACCCCACCAGTTGGGATGGAGGTACGGATTGAGAACCCCGCCCTACGAGAGGACAAGGTGGGCGCCACCTAACGGATCCTGTGCTGACAGCATCCTCACCGGCCAGTGAGCCCTGTCAAACAGGATCTGGGGAGATCAGAGGTAGCTACTCTGATAATCTGGCAGCCCTGGAGATGGACTCGGGTTGCCCGCGAGTCGACTTTGTCTTGACACAGGACAAAGTCGCGATCCGCGTTTTGCTAGATACAGGATCGCAGAAAGCTTCATACGTCTCCTGTTCGTACGTTGACCAATGTCGCCTCAAGACGAGGCGAAAGCGTGGTATCCCTCCGAGTTCTGGGGTGTGGAGACAACCACAACGCATCACGCATGTGAGTGATGTAAGGCTCGAGTTTGGGGGCTTGATATTCAATCAAGAAGGTCCTGTTGCCCCGTTAAGATCATGTGACGTGATCTTAAGTATGGACTGGATAAGTCAGCATGCCTTGTCAACGGACTGGGAAAAGGGGATATGGTCTCTCCGAGACAAGAAGGGTACTCTAGGCACTTTCCGGGTAGATAGTACAAGTCAACCTCGTGAGAGAATCTACACCATAGAGGGAGAATATGATGTACCACCAGAGGACCTCCCAATTAATAGGAACCAGATGCGGCGTTTCCTTTGACATAAGGGTATAGATGCCTGGCTTGTACAAGGCCATGACCTTCTTGCACCGATTAGCGAAGTCAAGGGACCCGGGGATGATGATCCGGCTCCTTGGGCTGAAATTTCGACGGAGGATCCAGTCTTGGTCTCGGCGGCGAAGAAATTGCTAGAAGGACATAGGAGTTTGTTCGGTCCAGTGAGTGGCGCCCCAAAGAAAGAAAGGGTAATAAAACACCTTATTGATACAGGAAATGCTGAACCCGTTTCTCAGCCGGTACGACGCATGTCTTCCCTTTGGTTAAAGGAGCTTCAAGAAAAGCTGGAGGTACTCCAAAAGAATGGCTTCACACGGCCATCTACCTCCCCGTGGTCATCTCCGGTCTTGTTTGCACCTGTACCTCTTCCGAAAAGCTACGTTTCTGCGTAGACTACAGGGCGGTCAATGCGCTGACCAAGAGAGATAGGCATCCTTTGCCTTTGACACAAGATTGTTTTGACCATTTGCAGGGGTCAGTCAGGTATTCCAAATTTGACTAGCAACAAGGGTTTCTTCAGATGAAACTCTCGGACGAGTCTGTTCCACGAACCGCGTTTAGTACACGATATGGCCATCCATTTCATCTCCTTATTTCTTATGTAAACTTATCAAGATTAATATCTCTAGGTCCTTCTAAACCTTTAAGGTTCCCAGAGGACCAGTTTTGGGTTGTAGTGTAACAATTCTAAACTTGTATGTAACCACGGAATACTCAGTTTGTGAATATGATATTGTACATTTGACTGATTTGTTGCTGGACCTAAAGGTTTATAGAACATAATGTGAATATATACAGATTAATTATCAGTAAGAGGGATGAGTTATATTTCCCCTCTTCCTCGTTCCTCTTGGATATTTATTTGCTCTCGTAGCCGGGTGGGAGGGAAGTATTTCAAAAAAATTAAGACAATCAATAGCCAGAAGAGTAGCTTATAGTCCATTTCTTTAGATGGTATTTGGAATATGATAAGTTTTTCATAGGTACGATGGTATGCGGAGATGAGAAGGATGAAAAGAAACTGAATGGTGGAGTAGCGGTCAGGACAAAGTGGGATTGCATTGGATTATGCCTTATAATAAGTAAAGGCTTTCATGATCTTTCCCGGGCTGGTTGATAGTCTGGACCCTTATGGTCCAGACTAACTAGTCACTTTGTCTGTAACGTGTACATTTTCTTGACTCGTGTGCATGGACCCTCACCACCTCTGTCGTGCCTCCGACGGAAATTCCCAATTATAAATGGTTGGTAATGCCATTTGGGCTAGTTAATGCCCCCAGTACGTTCCAACGTATGATGTCGGACGTTCTAAGGCCCGATTTAGACAAGTTCGTCCAAGTAAACTTGGACGATATTCTGACTTATTCAAAATCAGATGAGGAACATTATGAACATGTCAGGCTCGTGCCCGAAGCCTTAGCAATTGCTGAATTACATATCAGCGGGGAAAAGTCTGAAGTCTATGCTTCGGAAATCCAATTCGTCGGACTTACGGTGTCGTCACAAGGAGTTCGTCCCATGAATGATAAGATGGAAGCAGTACGAAATTGGCCTCGTCCGGAAAGCGCCCATGACGTTCGAGCTTTGCTGGGCCTAACAGGTTATTATAGACTCTAAGATTGCCTCCCCGTAACATGAGTTGACGGGAGGAAATGTAACGAAGAAAGCCAAGATCGCGTGGAATTCGCTTTGTGAGGCGGCGTTCATATCCCTGAAAGAGAAGCTGCAGGACGCTATATTTTGGGCACGATCGAGGATGTGGTATTAAATGGGTGGTAGGATTGGGAATGAATGCTCTCTCTTTCTCTCTTCACTGTGTCCACATTTAGCCCTTGGTCTCCAGTTGTCTGTCTTGGTTTCATGAACTTGTGCATATTCCCTTCCGTAATCAGGCGTTTGCGGAGTCAGTTCCCCCCTGAGCTAAATCAACAACACTGAGAGTTCCACGCAGGTCAGGAGAGGTATAATTGATAGTCAAGGTCAGACACAAAAAGCCTTCAAATGCCCTGTTGTCCTCTGTAGAGATGCGCTGCAGCAATACCGTCATTTTGGTGCCCGCTGAGGGTGGGTTTGGCGACGTCCTTCTAACTTTGATAGAGAGTTATGTACATTTTAACCTCCTTACAATGAATTCCTTAGTTTCCAATACACCAACCAAGACTCACCCAATGAACACCCATAAAACAAATACATCACAATAATTAATGCAAGCACATTCATAATTCACATCACTTAGCACAAGATTTCTACCCACAGAGAAAAAAACGAGATTATCTGTAGTGTTAGATAGGTTCAATCATATATACCCATCACATCACTATAAACCAGCGAGTGGTAAATGAATTAACTTAAAATGTTCAATGACATCTTCTCGATTCTCAAACATTTCACCACATCGTTCCTCGTTCGTTAATGGTCCCGAGTTCCATTCGCACTTCCAACCGAACCGACCCGGCTGTTGGCTATACGTTATTGATGATGACGAGTTAAATGTAAATGACTCGAAACCTTGTGACTCACCAACAGGTAGCTTTGTTTGACCATTAGAGTGGTCAGGTGTGGATGAGGAATTGGGAACTGGTATCAGGTCCGTCAACTGTCCCAAAGCATGGCTCGCTAACGGTTCATAGGCGGGCCCAGAGCGCTGAGAAGCGAGAGTGTCACTAGGTCGAAGGTGCTGAGGATTCTGACAGTTATTGGGTCGTGGACTAGATAATCGAGCTATGCCTTTCGACATCTCATGATTTTGGTGGAAAGGACTGGAACTGAACGATGATGGAGATTTGTATGACGAGTCAAGTGGCGGTGCTGGAAGATTGATCAGATCCTAGATACATCCTATATGTCAGTCAGTCGCCGAAATTATAATCATGATGATGACTGAAGCTTCGCTCATGAAGCTAGTAAACCACTGACGTCGAGATTGAACCTTTCCAATTGAGTCGCAGGTTCAGCGTCGAATTGGTCCTCGGCCAGAAGAGTGTACTGTGACAGATACTCGTCGAGTTTCTTTGGCGGAGACTTAACCCTAAGCGATCCAGTTTGGGGAAGCAACTCATGGTTATTACGAGGTTGGAAGCCTGATCCTCCAGACACGCTCTTATCGGCTCGGGTTATATCAACTTGTAAATCTGAATGACGGGCTGGACTATTATCGCGATGCAAAAGTGAAGACTGCGACCCCTGAACTGGTAATGACGCCTGATTGGGTTCCCGATCAAGTAAAGGAAGCTGTTCATCATGCGTATGAGAGCCAGGCGATGGGATTCTTGAAGCAGTTTCCAATTGCTCAGCGCGCTGTCTCTGGATAGCCTCGCCAGATCGCGCCTCCGCTTCTGATTGAGTTAACAGCACTAACTGCTGGCGCAGACTCTCGTTCTCTGCTTCGAGTGCCGATGTTGTAAGACCATTTCGGCTTTCAACGGGAGAATTCCGACCACTCGAACAAAGGCGTTTGTTATTCGAAGCCAACAGCTCTTGAACTCGGACCTGTAGCCGAGCGATAGTTTGCTTATACACGTGAGCCTCCGTCTCCAGCTGTGTCAAATCTTCCTTCATTTTCGCTGAGAATGCATTGTAGACGGATTGAGCAGGATGATTTGCGTCTCTCAGGCGATTCCGTAACTCTCGGTTCTCTTTCGACACCGCATCATTCTGAGCCATCATATCCAACAATCGCGCACCTAGACCTGTGACCTCGACGTCCTTGGCGTGAAACTTGGTTTCCCACTTTTTCGATAACTTCTCCTGTTCCGCCAATCTTTCGACAAGCTCTTGAACCTTCTTTTCAGCCAACTCCCTAGCGTGTATTTCTTCAGCCACAGTCTGGCTCTGAACTTCAAAGTCCAAGGCACCATTTAAGACAAGTCGCAAAGTTTTAATCGAGCTCATCAACTCCTTTATGTGTGCTCGCAACTCTTCCGGTGAATCTGACTCGAAATCGGGGATGGTCGAGGTAACCGACTCATCTTCCGAAGTAGCCGCAAAATCATCGGACAAGATTGTCTGTCTTTTGCCTTTGATCCTTGATGGTCTCGGTTGATACGCATCATCCACTTCCTTGCTATCTACGGGTACAGCAGCCGGAGGTGGTTTCTGCGAGATTAGAGATCGCTGATTCTGTGGCGCAGATGACGGCACAGGTGGCAAACCGGAACAAGTATCATCAGGCGAGAGACCAGAAGTAGTCAACTCTTGGACTCTTGTCGGTGATTGTTGGTCGACAGCATCTGTTGGGCCCCCGGTCGAGATATCTGGTCGGCTTGCATCAACGCTAGTTGATGAAGTCGCCTCCTTGGCATCAATAGTTACTGTCTGATGATAAGTAGTGGATGTAGGCTGGTCTGGTTTGAGTGAAGAGAAAAAATCACTATCCAGACCTAATTTTCGTGACTCCCGATTCTCATCAGTGGTCGGGTATGTCTCAGTTTCCAAGGCGGCCTCTTTATCAATTGTGATCGGGGATCGGTTAACAGAGCCTATTTGTTCACGTTGAGGTGACTTCGTTAGATTAATTCCGTTGCCGACGTTCAAAGGCCTTCGGCTGTCCTCGGATCTACAATCGGACTTTGACATTGAATTCTCATCTTCGATTGTAGGCAATGGAGCCGGTGTTGCTAATCGTGTAGATCGGGAGCGTTGTGAATCTTCATCATAATAGGTAACTTTTGCACAAAGCAGAAATACGTAGATGATCAACGGATCATTTTAGGCCTGTAATCACGCATTTTGAACAATTTTTGTCAAAAGGAGAACTAACCCAGGTTATCTTGTAGTCTCTGGAGCGTACGTGAGCTTTCCCAAGTCACTACATGGTTATGATGATTTAAATCATCGAACTCGATCCATAAACACATCGATCCATCGGACGTGGGCATTAACTCGAATCCAAACTGGTCCCCGAATTCTTTTCGTGTTTGTTGAATTCTATTGTCAGGTTGAGCTATATATATCACAACCAATTCGAACCACAATTATCCCCCTTACGTCAGTAGAGTTCGGCGTTCAATCATCTTGCACTCAATGAGTAGCTAAATTTTGGGCATCGTGACTGACCAAGGTAGGCCTTGGGATCGCTAAGGAACGAAACAAGCATGGCTCGATCTAACGGACAAATATCACACTTCTTTATATAGTCAATGAGAAACACGATTCCCGAAGGGTCCAGACGATCATTGAACTTGGCGACCGTTCTTGCCATCTCATCTGAGGGTATCCCATCCGGACGCTGAGGTGAAGGTTCAACGACAGGACAAGTTGGAAGTCCTTGCTGGATTCTCTTCTAGAGATGTGAAGAATGGAAGACAAACAGACGTCAAGATGAATATCGCAAAGAGTGGGCGTTGAATAGTCTCAAATGACACCCACTGATTTAAAGATAGGTCGAGAAGATAGAGGAGACATTGCATCAGACGTCTGGAGACGCTCTTTGATAGAAGTTGGTTTAGGGGGGCCAGATTCTTTTGGGGGAATATTATCATCCACTTCACATGCTGAAGGAGGCTCAGGTTGAAAATCAGATATTGGATGAAGGAGTGGACGATTCTGATCGGACGGTTCCACTTCCTTTACAAAGTCCTGCGACTCGCTTTGCCTGTGATCTAGGTCTTCGGCATCCAGAGCGACAACTCCGGGCAGTGAGATTGAAGATGGACTAAGGCATGCGTCGAACAAAGCTCGGCCGTTGGGAGTCTGCTCTAGGGCGGACTAGAGGAAGACATAAATCAGTTCTCAGAACTAACCGCTGATGTGGGAAAGCAGCTGTAAATGCACAACATCCAGGCCATTACCCACGTTGTTACCCGGAATTGTATGAATAAGCTTTTGGAAGCGTTGATTCAATTTTGAGGACGGCAGCTTTGCAACAGCAAGACTCTGGGTTGCCTCTGCCTCTTTACGAGCCGCATTTTTCTTTATTGGTGAGGGTTGTGTAGTAGGCGATTTGGCCTCCGGGCGAGAAAGTTCTTTGTTGGCGAGTTCCTCGGGTCTGAGTAGCTTATTCCGAGGCAGCTCGATGGCAGTGTTAGGTGCTACTACTGACGCAAGGTCACTAGACTGAGTTTCTGGAATGACCTTCTCCCGAAGCTTCTCCAGCGATCCTTTGGATGAAGTATTTGAAAAATTTGCGAGGTCGGCATCATTGACAATGCCGGATGCAGATGATATTGGACTCTTCCTCGAAGATGAGAAAGGTGAAGGGGCATTTTGGTCGGGCGCTCGACTCCGTTGTGGAGAGCGAGTTGATGAAGCTGCTTGAGGTGA
Organism: Cronartium quercuum f. sp. fusiforme G11; assembly: GCA_015951145.1. NCBI lineage: Eukaryota > Fungi > Basidiomycota > Pucciniomycetes > Pucciniales > Coleosporiaceae > Cronartium > Cronartium quercuum. Next base: position 1,742,375 of record MU167208.1, read on the forward strand.
TGGCAGACGCGGGACAGGCGGTTCAATGTCCGAGAGAGATCCTTTCCGTACTTTTAAGCAATTGCTATCTGACTGAGGGGTGGCTGATCGCGAGAGCACTTCAATTACGGCTTGTTTGTGAGGGCCGGTGGGTTTCTCGGGAGTCAGATCCATTCGAACGTCGTGTGCAAAGTCGCTTGTACTTGCTTCTGATGGAACATCGCGCAGGCGTTTATTTGGACGATGATCGAGGTCAGACTCGGAAGTGTGCTTCTCCTCAGTCGACTCTGAGATCGTCTTGCGCTTCAAGCGAGGCGAATTGCGCCGGACCGATGGAGATCGAGACTGTAAAGGCAAAACAAAGAAGGCCTCAGATTTGATTTCAAATTCAGGGAAATGGAGTATGTATGCGTCCTTCGATCGTTTAAGCCCTGCTTCGAAAGAGAAGAAGATGAGATGCAAACTTCTTCCACAGATGATCGAGTACTTATGCGACTGGGTCTTTGCCGGCGCAGAGGCTTGGACTGCTCCCAGGCTTCGACCAGCTCTCTACTCGCAACACTCTTGGGCTCCCAAGATGGTTTCCAAGGTTCGCCAAACTCATCAACGCCGTCCCATTGGATAAGATATTGGGTGTTGTTTTCCTTCAAGATTGCTATCACAGGCCAATCTTTCTGAGAGTCGGTTCCGGGTGGAAAAGGCGGTTCGTGACCATCATCAGAATTTGAAGGTAAGATTACTTTTCGATTTCTCGAGCGAGCTTTTGAGGGGCCAACTTCTTCAGAAGAATTTCTGCTAAAGGGGCTTTTGGGTGGCTGTTCACGCTTGGATTTAGGCCCCCAGTTTGTACGATCGCGTTTGAAGTCAATCGAACTTGATCGTCGGTTCGTGAGTGGCCTGGATTGTCTTGAGGAAGAAGAAGAAGGCATATCGACCGGATGAGATGACAAGTAGAGCCAGGCGTAGATGGTGAAGGTCAAGACTCGAACGGGAATGAGGTCCGTTGAATCATGGAATGTTGAATGTATCGATAGTAATTTGAATGAATGCGTCGATATCTCAACTGGGCCAATCAGATGACCTCAACCCGAAAATTACTCTAAACAACCCCTCAAACCTAACTAAGTCCCTATGGATCAGGCTACACTGTGTACGGTCAGTGGGAGATATCTACAAGTCATCATCGCACCACAGAGCACCTGACACCCTTCCAACCCACCCCAAGACAGGGACTTATGCCAAGGACAATCCCGTTGGTGGTACAAATTTGAAAAATCTTTGGATGGGAGATCGTGCCATACCCACTTCAAACCAGTAAACAGCAAACTATTTCAAGAGTTCTTAGATTTGAATGGCTCTGTAGAAATGCAGTGTGCTCGTCAGGGATTATTAACTATAAGAATATAGGGACCATGCCTATACCGAAGGGACACCAGCGCCACCCCTTTCATCGACTCGTGGCACTCTCAAGCTTACTCTTTCCCTAAGCTCAATAACAGCAGGGAAAGAGTAAGCGAACACACTTCACTTTCTATTCAACCGTTCTTCATTCTTTCACTCTTGCTTTCTTATGAACAAGTATCTGTCTCTGACCGTTTCCACTGGGCTCTTATTCGTCTGTCAACAGAATATATAGATTGTTGTTTCTTTCATACTGACAGATCCTGAGCTCCGTTATCCCACACACTTCTATCTAGGTTAGAATAGAACATCTTACTG
>MU167208.1:1793700-1804976 GCA_015951145.1 Cronartium quercuum f. sp. fusiforme G11
AAAACTGTACTTACATACATGATCCTTTATTTATTTATTTATTTTTCTTTTTACAATCTTTGAGATGTAAATAAATTTTTCACACCAAATGGTTTTAATCATTTAACCACTACTTTCCACTTTCATAGAAAAATAAAAAAAATAAAACTGGCACACACATAAAACCAACCAACCAATCCCCGAATTTTATTTACTACTAATCTTGAAACTGCTTTTTTTTTTTTTTTTTTTTTTTTACCAATTTTTACAATTCAATTGAAAGACTTGTATATATACCAATTAAATTCAACCTAATCAATCACACATATAATCAAAACATTTTTTTTAGGTCTCAATAAACTTGGTAAATCCTTTCATTCACTATTCTATCACCATTCTAGAGATCTGGCTATAAATTACCAGACTTTCAATCATACTTTCAGAAAGGGATCGATACATATGTAAACCGTTTTCACATCAACCCACACAATAGCCAAAATCGAATCTGCTCTTATATCTCTATGACCTTCATATTAGATTCGACCTTGTAAGAGCTAGGTTCAATTCGGTGGGGTGTTACGGAGGCTCGAGCGTTTGGAACAACACTAAGCCAACCGGATTTAGCAAAGATCTCGTCAATTTCCTCTAGCGAACGATTGGATGTCTCGGGGAAGAAGAAGTAAACACTCGGAATGATAAAGAAATTGGTGATAGAAAAGATGATATCTTATCAAGCTTCAATTGAATCAGTACAGTGCTTTCAAGCTTTTTTTGAAAATGATACGAGAGTAGAGATTGGTGGGAAAATTTCACAAAACAAAAAGATGCTATTTTTTGGCGTAGAGTCTCGATAGGGCTTACAAGTTTTGTATCCAATGTTCTCAAATGCGATGGGCGTGATTAAAACAATGATAAAATTGAATATCCAATCTAAAGTTGCGTTGTTCAAAGTTGCAAATCTCATATCAAAAAAAGGAATCTGTTCAAGAGAATGTGAATTTCCGGATTTGAACAAGAGAAAATGACAAACTTGATGCGGTGCTTATACCATTAGAAGCTTAGGAGTAGAATTTTAAAAATCCATGAGAGAGAGAGAGAGAGAGAGGGAGAGAGAGAGAGAGGATAACATGCATCAGTTCGTGAGTTGAATTGTCTCATTCAGTTTCTGGCTCACCTGCCCGGACATCGAGGGGCGCGATTTCAGCTGGGTACAACCAGCTAAAGACAATGAAAGCGGAGTACAATCACATAGTGAGTTTCTGGGAACTCTTTTTGAAAGGGAGCACACACACTCACGTCATCCCCAGCCATCCGATGGCGAAAAACGAATTGAAGACAAAAAGAAACACTGCAGCAACAATAGCGGCGCTTTGCGAGTCACGGCCAACAACAGGATCGGCAGCCCAAGATGACACGGCAAGTACAATCATACTACCACACATACCGACTGCGCCAAAGAGCATCAACTTTCGACGACCGAACGTTTCTTAGGGGACCGATCAAGTTTCAAAAATAATTCTAGATTCCAGGTTATAGGACTAAAGAGTACTAACCGATAGTATATACGGGAATCCAGGATGCGAGAAAGTATTCGGTACCATTGCAGGCTGCCAATATACGGGAAAGGGTAGGACTCAATCCAAGATAATCTGAAAATGTAAAGGATAATGTCAGGTAATTTTGTAACTTTGTTATGTATGGAGAGATATAGCACCGGCATACTTTCGTAGATTGTAGCGGCGTACTAGAAAGGGGTGGTGATAAATTATTGGGGGGTCAACAAATCAAATTGAAACAGAACAGAGATTTTTTTGGAAGCAAAGGAGTGACCAACAAAACTAATCAAATTAATCCCACTAAGTCACAAAAAGATCATCAGCTTCAAATCTCGCACTATCATCATTGTGGTAATTTGATTCGGTCTTCACCTAATCTGTTGAAAGCATTGATTAACAAATCCAAGCTAGAAACCAGAAGGGTTTTCGCATTCATTAGCAAAGATACCGCAACTTGGGTTTTCTAAGAAAAAAAAAACTGCCAACCAAACAAGTTCAACTCACAGTTGCACGATGAAAATTACGCGCAGGGCCCATTTTAAACAGAGCCTTTAATCCTGTACGTCTCGTCAAAGCCAATGAATCTTCAATCTCCTTTACTTCGCGCTCTACAATGGGTGAATTGGGACTTGTCGCGTTGAGAGCCGCAAATACCTCTCGCGCTTCTTGCGACCTACCTTTTTTGATCAACCACCGCGGTGACTCTGGAAGGCATAGAACGGTGGCAATGATGATGAGGCCAAAAATGACTTGAAATGCGATAGGAAAGCGCCAAGCGAAAGTTGTGTGTGGCATAAAGTAAAATCCAAACTGAAGATAGTTTACCATCAAACTGATTCAGTCAATTTATCAACAGACACATAGAGTTCTTCTCATATCATGAAACGTACGTCTATCCAGTAGCTGAGACAGATGCCCCCAGTAATGAGCGCGCCCTCAATCATGACCAATTTCCCCCGCTTATGCGGTTTAGAACATTCGCTACCCACATTCATATTCACTGGGAGATCAGCAAGCATCATCAAAAGATCAAGATCGGTTTGGAATAAACGCGTACGCTTGCCAAGAGGGCACGGTGGCAGTGATGTAGCCGTTCCCATACCCGGTCACGATACGCCCAATGATGAAGTGCGCAAGACTGAAAGCGGTAAATTGTAGGCAGGCACCAATGACCATGATGAGGGCCCCAAGGAAGATGACTTTTCTCCTTCCCAACAAGTCTCCAATGTATAGGCAAGATAAAGCACCAAACATACACCCTGTCATTCATCATTGATGGGATTGGGACCCCTGTCAGCTAAATTTTGGGCAGTTAAGATCCTGTGTGCTTATAGAACAATTGAATGCCTACCAATTTCGTATATGGCGCTGAAACGGTATTGAAGTTTCAGTTTCAAGGCTTCCTAGAATTGAGAATAAGTAAATCAATTGAAGATGACATGACTTACACTGAGATGCCTTGGAGAGTCGAATTGTCACGCTTTTTTTCAGTTGTCAGAGAGCTAGAGGTGGTATCAATCTCGGGAAAGGTGGAAACAAATGTTGGCAGCGTTAATAGCCCTCCCATGACGCCTTGATCATATCCAAATAACCTAGAAGGAGCCAGCCAAGCCATACAAGAGTTTTTTTTTTTCAATCGTACGAGTCGCACATCATAAATCACGAAAGACATTCAAAATCGTTAGGGCAGTAAAAGTTCGAGTTGTGTTTAGAATTTTTTCAATTTTTTTTTTTTCCTTGAATAGAGTACGATGCGTACAGAAATCCAATCCCAGCCAAGGTAGTAATGGCCAAGTTAAGTTGATCTCCCTTCAGTCCCCAGTAAGAAGTAAACCATTTTGGCTTTTCTCCCATTGTTCTATTGTATACTCCAAAACGCACAAAAAGACTCTAATGTGTTTGAAGAGTTGACAAGTTTCAGTGTGGTTAACCCAAAGTCAACCGGAAAGTAACATGGGACAAAACTGAGGTTGATTTCCCTTGCTTTCTATCGATTATCCTAGACAAGTCGACCGAAAACGTTCAAGGAAAAGGCTGACCTTACAACCAACTCGAAATTATTCGCTCGATAAATTGGAAAGTTGATGATCTGTTAAAGAAGTAGTGAGACCTGGCGAGATTGGTGACCACCATGCAAACCGAATGTCGAGAGTCAGAACTGGTCTCTGAACCTTCTATAATGTCAACAAGATTAAGGTTAGGATGTAGACTTAGTTTGAGATCTACGGTCAATTTCGATGAGCAGTTAAATTGTATGGTCAACTTACTGGTCCACAGAACCTTATTTGACTTAAGGGGCGGTCAATGAAAGGAATTACGCACAGGACAGTCCCATTAAGTAATTGATCACAGCAAAATTTCCACTCGGTTTGTTCCTGCCTGTCCAATCGTCAATTTGAGTGGTTCTTCCTTGGTGGTCCAAATAATGTGTTGTAGAGACTTCTTGGGTAAAAGTGCTACTGTACCCGTGAGAGGCTCTCTGTTCTTGGTCATCAAAGGAAGAGTGGTCTTTAATTCAGTTGAGCACAACCTTTCTTTTCAAAAAATTGGGAGTCACCAACCCAGGGCACCTAAAAACACGCTACATTCATTCTAACATGTTTCTCTTGGATCCACTTGTATAATCATGTTTTGGCCCTGATTCCTATCTTTTAATGCTGTAAGATGGATTCTTAAGACCTTCACCAAATTCTCAGAGTCTCTTTCTGATTTTATGATGTTCTGCAGAACCAAAAAAAAAAAAAAACCTAACCTGAAGCAGAACTTTCATTGATAATTCTTGTATAGGTTTTGCTAAATCAGACAAATGTGTATGTATGTATGAAGATGTGAGAGCACTAAGTTTTTGCTTTGCATGAAAAAGATCCAATGAGTCCTTAAATATCAAGTCATGAGCTCAAACTGTTCAAGGTCCAAGAAAATCGGATAAAAATTTGACGGGTTGCAAATGCATTTTGTATCAAGTAGCCCTTAGATCAGGTAGTCCAATTAAACTGAGATGGCTGAGAAAAAAAAAAAAAAGGACACCTTGTCTTTTGTCAGAATTTTCAGGTAAATAGGACCCTTGTCATGCTACAACAGTACTAGAAGGTAAAGAAGAGAAAAAAAGTTTCTGATCTTTATCTCTTGGATGACCATTTCTTGTGAAGATGAATGGATGAATGCAATGTAGTCATTAAATGTACTAAGTGATGATGAAAGGACTGGAAGTTTTTTTTTTTTTTTTTTTTTTTTTTGATTGATTGGCTTGTATATATATGTTATTAAGAGACAAGATGCTACCCCAGAACAGATGAAATTCAATAACAAAGTGTAATTATTATTAGACCTAGGGTCTGACTGGAAATCAAGAAGACCATATTCTTCCCCCATATTTTCTTTCAGTATGAGATTCAAGCTTTTTGGAGTATGCAGAAAGCATCAGAGTATGTAAAAAATGGCTGATATTCACTAATAGGAAGTGTTGTTACAAGGGGAACATAAATTTCTAACAGACATTTCCACCCTAATAAAATACTTGAACTGAGTGTTTTAAAGTCACCAGTTCCATAATTCAATGTACCTCCTCCATAGCTGACTGTGATCATACTAGACTTCAATTATGTGTCAACTTTCTATGTGACACATGTTGCAATTCAATCGACGGTATAAATTAGCTACAAACATAATAGAAGAGCCTTATAGAAGGGGCCCAACTTTCCCATTGAACAAAAGCCCCCCCTCTCCCACCCCTTGTTCTCTTTCCTCATCTGCGGAAAGGGAATACGTACATATCCCACCCTATTAAATCCCCCTTTATCACATTCCCACAAATATCCTACCAACTCCAATTAAGATCCTGACCTTACTATTTCCTGTCCCAGTTCCCTGTTCCACTCTCAGATCACAAGCACATCTACACTGCCAACATATTTTCATCGCATGGAAGCTTGCTATGTAACATAGCATGTCTTCATGTGATACTATGGACCATTTTTTAAGGTCCCTACCTTGGAAAATAGACCTATTGCATCGCATCTTGGCCTGCTGTGTGACATAGCATGCCTCTATGCGATGCAATTTTCTTGGCAGTGCTAGCTCACCATCCCCTAAACTTATTTCTCATGTTGTAACTTATAGGTACATAGTTGTGTTTTCTCTCACCTCATAACTCACTTTCCCTTATTATTCTTGTCACTCTATAGGTCAGCACTCACCTTAGCAGATCAGGAGGAGCACATAGAGGACTTATACCTCACCATCTTATCTATACCAGAGGCATACGGTAGAAGAGGGTGTTTTGAGAACATTCACAACACAGATTTAGATTTTTGTAAGGTTGATGACTTCTTTGACTCCTAGTTTTTTAAAAAGAAGACCAGTTCTCAAGAATCATCCAAATTAAGCTTACAAATGGACTTTCATCTTCCCTGTAAATTTAGTTCAACCTCTGATATCGATGTTGATTACCTCCATGCTTATTCACTTCCTTTTTAAAATACCTAGTATGAAGTTGTTTCAAAGCCATCAGGTGGGTGAGGCTCTAGCATGCCTCTGAGCCATCAAAGAGTTGAAAATTACTAATCTCCTTATAATATTAATAACCTTACAGGCCCTCTGTAGATGTAGATCAAAGGATGGAGTCTATTCAAACCTTGAATCTTGGTCAAAGGTTTGATCAAAGGAATCTTCTAAACCAATCTGTCTGAGTGGGTTTATTTCATTTTCATTTTTTTTAATCCTATCACACAAATTTTCACCATGGAAATCAAGAGCAATCAAATCCAGGTTGTATAGAAAGGTTCATATTATACTAATTTTAGGATGTTCTTGCTATGTAATTTGAATGATGGTGCAATGAGAAAAACTTCAGAGAGGGGAGGGGGGTATGAAAAGAAAGAGAAAAAATTGCAACTCTGAACAGAAAAAGATTTTGAGAGACAAGTTATCATAAGGTTGAATGAATCCAAGTGACATGGGGAAAAAAAAAGAATTGTTTTTTTTTTGGCAAGACAAAGCAACAAGTAAAAACAATTCATCAGATATACTGATCAGGGTACATACACTTCTTGAATATATATATATATATATATATATATTTGACTCATATGTTTGGATGTCTAAAAAAGTGTTATAAGGCAGAAAACCTTGTTCAGATTTACCATCTAACATTTCATTGATTTTGTGTTGGGTCATATTCTGGTATAGACATACTACTCAAATTTAACATTACACCCCAATTATGTTGGTGTTGGTATGTTTCATTTTCAGTTGTAGGATGCTAGAAAGCATAAATGAAAAGTGAAATGTATTAACAGCACTGCTGACATGGATGGCTTGGAAATCTGGTATGCAAGCAGTTATCAGATGCCAGTGTCCAAGCTGATAAAGGTATCCAATGCAACCCAGGCTGCAGTTGAACTTGCATTTCAGCCTCCAAGGGGTAATCACAATTAGAGACTGGAGTCCAAGCCAACTTATAATGTTTTTTGAAATGTAAGTTGAAGTAGAACCATTGACTTGATAGTCAGGATGTGGTTTCACACAACCACCCACCAATAAAGTGGGTTGCAACAACTGGCCAAAGGTCAATCTGCTCAACTCTTGAATGCGTATGATAGAATGAATTTGATTTGTACAACTGGCATTGAATTTGATTAAGGTTGGGGTCATCATGTGGTGAAGGTTAAAAACTGTCTATCAATTGGTACAATCTATATCATATGCATTCTATATCAAGGTGAAAACACAAATTAATCTCATCATACAGATTTACCAAATGTGCATGCTTTTGTCAATTCTTGTAAAAAATAGATGTTTGCCAATTAATTCATCGCTCTCTCAAAGAGACCGTTACCTTGATCTTTGTCACCAGGTGCCCCAGACGCATTGGTATAAGACAGATAACAGTCTGTTAGGGTAATTTCTCCATGTTAGCAACGAGTGATAATCAGAGAATTAGCATCAATATGAAACTCACTCCAAAATAATGAAGTTCCATCTGATACCGGCATGGAAAAAACAGATCAAATCATTTTACATCGTAGCAGTTGAGAAGCTTGGCATGGGATGTATAGATGTATCAAATTTGACTTACTGACTAACAATAACCTAAGATGAGCTGGTACCAACGTAAAATTGAGTGTTTGGAAGGGTACAAAGACTAATAATCAAACAGTCATGAATTTTATCAAACAATGCAATAATCAAGTCAGTCAAAATCAAAGTCACACTTGACTGTACGCAAAGCTGGAGTATAACAAAAGTATAAATATGTCTTACCAAGCCAGTTTTTATAAAGCGTAGGAGCCCATTTTTCACGAAGCTTTTCTTCAGCTTTATCGAGGTTGTTTCCTTCCCTAAAAAAATCCAACTTGATTAGAAACAGCTATACAAACCCCCATGGAATTCCAAAAAGAATTTGAGAGTAGCATCTCACAAATAATTCATCGACGTGAAGAATACAGCCAACATGGTTGGAGCAGCCACGAATTGATCCAATCCAATTTTCAAAGCGCTCGCTATTCAATGAGTTGATCTTTTCAGTGACTTTTAGTCATTTTTGGTCAAGTCCAGTTTCAGAAACACTCAACAAGTTGTAGGGTTCTTCATTTTGATAAACTCTAGCGTCTTATACCACCTCGTTCCAAGTGGAGCAAATACTAAGCCTATAAAACACGTACAAATTGAAATAGGTATTAAGCATCATAAATTTACTTGAATAAGTGAGAACTCAAACTTGCCACCATATGATGCCAATCTTAAGGTGCGCACCCACTTTGAGTAAGTGGAAGCAAATAAGATGGGTAGACGTTGAGAGTCTTTTCAACACGGTTTCTAATAATCAATTAGCAGATTGCTTACTTCATGTTTATTGCCTTTCTTCTCGATCACCTGTGACAACGTTTTTTACGTACGAGTGTGAACAACACGCGAAAAGAGAAAAAGACAGTCAGATAATTCGGGGGATTGCTTTTGGTACATACTGACCGTCTCACACAAATTGAATGATACAGGCGGCTAATAAGGCACAGAAAGGACATAAGAGGGCTTTTTGACGTACTTGTTGAGCGATGATGTCACCGCCTCCAAACAAAGCGACTTTTTCCAAAACATTTCAAAACACACGAGACCAACGAAAAAGCAGACCAACAGTAAAACCGAACAATTTGTATACCGTACATTCATGAACGAGACATCCAATCAATCTTTTGTCTAAATTTTTTTTCTGAGACGGCTCATATGTTGAACTTGATAGTGGCCTAGTGGGACGAACGGGAAGTCAAGATCTGAGTCATAAGTGGTCGATGAAGTAAAGCCGAGTTATAAGCCTGGAGAAGTTTGCTCATTTTGTGATTAGTATGTCAGTAATACTTGATCAGTCTTTGAAAGCGTAGATATTGAAAATGGACGAACTGGTTTTCTGGTCTACCCTTTCAAATACATAAACCTATTGAGTTCTGACCCGAAACCACGGTCCGAGTTCTTTGAGTGAGTGACTCCCCGTAGACTCGGGTCATGCCCGGGAAGTTGTGGGATTTAGAACCGAGAACTTTGCAGCAGTCCACGGCCATCAGCTACGTCCATATGATGTCAGGGTGATTTCCGCCAAACGCAAAACGAAATAAAAACAAATCTCAATGCCTTCTCGCCTTAGCACATGTAGTCTCGAGTAGGCCGACGGATTGCTGATAGGGAACTCCCGGATGAAAGAAAGCCATTATGAGTTGTCCATTCCCCAAACCACCAAGAATTTGGTGTCTTATCCTCTCCAAATCCCTATGTTTCCAACTCGGATTTTTCAGAAGCTGCTTTTTTTTTTTTTTTTTTCAAAACAAGGCGGTTGATAGACCACGCCGACATGAAAAGAGATGTGAAGCCGGATTGTCTAGTCCGGATGCCTTTGGGATGTGTACAGTCAGAATACAGTTCTACAGTACCTGTACCTTCCAAAGGCCTCTGACGCCGGGTTTTTTAGCTATCCTTCCAAAAAGGATGACCCCCACTTTTAAAAGTGGATAACACCCTATGCAAGTACTCAAGATGATGTTGTAGTCCAAAATGTGGTCGGGGCTGGATTAAGCCAGCAACCAGGTTCCGGTCCCCACACGCATTACTGCCGTAAACTGCTAGGCTACCTAACCGGTACCTCAGATGTGTCAGAGCATACGAGTCTGGGGTTATGCTGGTAGGGAGGTTACGACTGAGCAAGGGATGCTGCTCGCCAATTCTCATGGCTGTGTTGCTGTAATTGATACGTTTGAGTGTTGTCGCAAAATACCTGCTCTAAGAAGATGTTTCCCTATGTATGTAGAGCGTATGATTTATACCATGTGAGCTGAGCATACACTTGAAGTCTATCTCTTCTTTAATAAAGGTCTTGATGGAAGACAATACATAATTGACTCACAATCTCTGCTCACCTCTCTCTATCTCAATTTAAATACTTTTGAAAAAGGATAATTCAGGTTATCTACTTCAGTAGCCAGGCGTGAAATAAGATTCACGGCCCTCCTACAGTACTATACTTGTGTAGGGTTGAGGAATCCATCCAAGACAATCCCCCTCCCCAGATTCCTCAGATCCTTTCAGCCAAATCAAGTTCAAAATCAAGATGATGAATGTGATAAAGGAAAATTCTGCCATCATGATTGACCACAGTGCACTACCCAAAATTTAAAGTAACTTGTACAGATTACAAAATTATGTCTCATATTACAAAAATGACTTGATCACAAATATACAGTACACAAAAACAACAACATAAACACCATGATAAAGTGGCCAATATTTGAGTTGGACCATTGGAGATCAAAATACCTGGAAGTATATTCACAGATGAAAGGCTTTATTACAGTTTTGAAAACATGAATAGATTATGAAAAGGTGCCATGCATTACAGAAATAATCCCAATACGTACATCTGGGCCATAGACTTAAAAATTTTGGGTGAATGCTTTGTTTGAACAAAATCTTAGTAGGGTATCTTGTGAACAAAGAATCAGATGACATCTCATGTTCAATAATTGTGGTGTTGGATCTAGATTTATGTGATCTGATCATTTTTGCAAAATAACCATAAAGCCTTCCACCTCTGAATATTTTACCAGAGTTCTTGATTCCCAAAGGTGCTACTTGAATTTTGAACACTTTACCATAGTGTTTATGTTTTACTTTTGTGTGAAATATCTTTGCAATGAGGTCATTTTGGTAATCTGTAATGGATTTTTGTAATTAGACCCTTTTTGTAATCTGTATGGATGACATTGAATGTTGAGTAGTAGTATCGTATATCTTTCTTTTTGAAGAAGAGGGTTAACTATCAGGGCTGTACATGCTTTTGAAAAGTGGGTGTCATCTCTCTTGGAAGGACACAAAACTGACTTTCAAATTACAAAACTGGCTTTAGATGTTTTTGGAATGGTCTACAGGTACTGTAGAGCTTTATTCTGACTTCATTCCAAAGGTATCCAGACTAGACACTCTGCCTTCACATCTGTTTTCATGGTGGTGTGGTTTAGCAATCCCCTCTCCCCCCCCCAAAAAAAAAAATTCAAAAAGTTCATCTTTGGACATCATTATTGTACACGCATACAAGTAAAGTATACCAAGAGGGTGTTAGAAACAATTTTTTTAACTGAAGACCGGACACAACTTCCTTTTTCAAAATGGGTTTGTATCCATGCACAAGCATGGCATAAAAAAAAATTGTATTTGATTGTCCCCCTCTCCCTTCTCCATACCGGCCTTCTTTTTTTTTTT
>MU167208.1:1805076-1825151 GCA_015951145.1 Cronartium quercuum f. sp. fusiforme G11
CTTATATGAGCCAGTTGGTTTCAAACTTATTAATGAAATCAAAATTATTCATAACTGATATGATTGGGAAAAGACGTTGAGGGAGTCATGGGTGCGTCCCAACTCAACCTCATCATTCTCTCAGTTCACATTCCAACAACACCAAACATTCTAAAAAATGCCGCTCAGAATTTCTTTTCAAAGTCCCCAATCCTAAAGCTTTTGAAAAGGTCAAGAAGATTCTTCTTGAGCTCGATCGCATCGGGTAACATTCACTCAAATTTGTCATTGCCTTCGTTTGGAGAAATGACACGGGTGTCCAATTTGAAAGCTGCGCGTGGTCTGTTTGCATCAGAACGGGATGAGACTGGAACTGGCCTTGGCTTGTCCTTTATTGCATCAGAGCAATGGGTTCTCTATCTGATGCTGGCAAACTCAGCTGGCGTAGGTGTAAGGCCGTAGGCCTTATGGGCTACAAGCAAAGGCAGGCTTTTGAATAAACCCAAGAAAATAAATTTGCATGTGTTACTTGTCAATTGTGATGTGCCCTAATCACAAGCGAAAATCAACCTAGCGACCACCAAGGACCGACCGAGTGAACCGCACCCCCATCCTTCAGCGCCTTTATTACCAGCCAAATTACTTGTAACACTATGTAAGGATCTGACTTGTACACTTCGAGCTACACAGCCTGTACTTTGTCGAAAGGGTCTGAGAATTCGGCAATCTGTTTTGCTCTCAGAAAATGATGTGCTAATCGAAAGTTTCTAATCTTTATTTCGAGATATAGATCTTGAAAGAATAAAGTTTGAGCTTTCAAAAACAAAAATGGAGAAAAGAACCAAAAGATTTCGACGAAGAAAAACAAGACAAGGTTGGACAGAGATCTTCATATATATAGTCATCAGAAACAATTGGTCATAGTTGGGTTAGTAGTTTTAGAAATCAATAAAAGGAACGTAGACAGAACAAAGACTGAGCTGACAAGATCAGGTACATTAAAAGGGAAAGATAGATAGAATAAGGACTGAGCTAACAGATCAGGTACATTAAAAGAGAAAAAAAAGGGACAGTACAGATAAAAAGACGGTTGGAATCCATGAAACATGACACACTACCCCCAAAACAGCCAACAGTAACCGTTTCCCTGACTCAGAGTTTTTACAGGTGCTAGAGTTACAAAGTGCCTAATAGCTTCTAAGCTCAAAAGACACACAGAACAATGAAAAAAATTAAAAAAATTGTGATGTGTAATGTATTGAGTCAAGTTTTTGGTCACCAGACGACAAGCTTATTCTTAAGTGGTCCCCAAGTTCAAATTTTTCAAATTGGAGGGGATAGATTTTTATTCTCCCCAAATCCTAGTTTTTAGGCCCAGAATCGGTTTTTCTTATATTTCTTTTTAAAAAGTGTGTGTTGCTTTTACATTTCACACAATTACACATTTAGACCTAGTCCCTTGGGGAGGCGCAATAGAGAACCTAGGGGCTAACAAGTGAATCTACGAGACAAGTCGCGATGAAGAAATCGACAAACCGTTCTTAGATGGGGGTCTCCCTGCCTGTTTCAGCCCTATGTTTCAGCCAATTTGCGCATCAAATTGTTCTAATTCCATCTAGCGGTTTCCGGGGGTCTCGGCAGCAAACTCGACATAATCAAATTCCCTACATTTTAGAGGCTTAGTCCTCGCCGAGAAACGAGGCACTTACGGCGTATGATGGATTACTGGGGTGATAGATTTTCAACATGAATGGAGCGAAAACGGTGCCTCACTTCATCACACTTCCATCTTATGCCCCCAAACCATACTAGGACGTTCGAATCTCAGCCCTCTTCTGAGGAGATTTCCCTATTCAGAATCGGCTAAAAAAAAAGCAAAAAAAAAACAACGAAGGACGTTCGAGCAGACTACTTTTTGAAAATTATGTTCAAGTGGGAAGTGCTATGGCTATAAATTTCTCTCTGTCAAATTACAGAAGCTGCCACGCCAGAAAACCTTTTTACCGTCTAAGTCCCTAGTGCCTCGGCAAGAATAGTCTTCCAAAAATGTCGGGGTGCCGATCGGAACTTTATTGAGTTTGCCTCAGAGGGGATGAGGATGATAAACATTATACTGTACTGCTTTCGAGACGTGCAGGCTAAAGCCGTGTGTGCAACTTACGGACTAATCGGGCTATGATAGATGCCCACCATAAAAAGGCTATTTGTTCCCGAAACCTTTCTCGCTCTTTTCATAAACGATCGAACGAATCCCATCTTTAATCGAAAATGCCTTCATCTTACCTATTTGCTCTACGATTGGCTTTCATCCTAATCCTATCGATGTCAATTTTACCAGACGTGCACGCAAGGACGCTTTCCCGTCGCTCATCACTTGATAACCACCCTGATCCTGTGTTGTTTATGGACAACTATCTAGTTTATGTAAACAACGCCGTATTAGTATATACTCCTACGGGCACGGTTGCATTCCAAGTCACGAAAACTAAGCTTCATGGTATAGGTAGAACTCAGTACAGAGTGACGGACTTCTTTGGACGAGTCATCCTAATATTGAATTCGGTGAGTTAAACATATAACATACGTCGGTGTCTTCGAACTCAGGGAAAAGGAGCGGGCGCTGAAAGTGATGCGTAGGACGATGACATCTGCAATTACCGATCTCATTACAAGGATAGACTTGGCCTTCCAAAATTCAAGTTCGACCCACGGGGTATTCTTCCAGACAGGTGGTATTTCACTTCGGCGACCGATCCGGGTGTCAGGTTCGTGTTTAAGCGACATGTATTAAACTTAGGCGGTAGGTTCAAAGCCGAGAATTTAAAGTACTTGTATACTTGGCTCGGATCCTTCGAACTGATAAAACATCATTGTGTACTTTTTCAAACTTCAAAGGCAAAATTATCAATAAGCAATCTAAGAAGGTGGTTGCTACCCTGTCTAGTGAGCCCATAAAGTTTTGCTTGGATATGTTGTTCCTTCATTCGAACGTAAATTCCTGAGATGAAACTATCTCCCATTCAAGTCGAAAAACGCAGAGAACCTTGGCTCGTCGCACTGTTCGTCACACGTAAAACATACGTATTGAGGAGTGATGGTACACTACCAAATGTATGTGATTTTTGTCGTTCGATTGATTTTGGTAACTCCTGATGTATAATCATAATTTGATAGTCCGAACTAGCAACATTGATGGTCTTGGTACAAATACGATATCATCACTGCGGTTATTGAAGATGGATAGTAGACGATTCAAACGCAAGCAAGGCTTTCATAATGGAACCGGTCATAATCAAGAGGATTTATCTTTCATTTTGTAGTTGCACTGTACTTTGAAATGTTTTAAAACTTCGCAGACCAATCCTCCCTCAAGGGACTCAAGAGTATCCCTACTCAAAGTAGCTTAACAAATACGGACCCTGACCTACAATTTATTTAAGAGCCTGACAACTCTAAATAAAAATGCATGCTTAGACCTGGGAAAAAGGTCTGTTTGTGTGACAAACACCGTAACTATCTGATATATTGTTGGTATTCAATCGACACACTTGGTATGAAACTGTGCAACACCATGATCCCGGTAGTCTGGAGCGTACCTTTATTTGAAGAAAGGGATGGTTATTATCTTATCAAAGACTGGTATCTTTTTGTTTTTCTACAACACAACTGGTAGTGTGTCTCTGTTGAAAAAATGGACAGGAGGGTCTCGCGTATCCCTGCCCCTGCTACAATCAAACTGAATGATAGAAGAAATATATTTATATATCTATGTAACCCAGCGTCACGCTCACTTTCCCTTTTCTCATCTTTGGAAAGAGAAAGAAAGTCCTTCCATTTATCTTTGTTTTCATTCTTTTTCTCTGTTGTTGAGCCTAATACATATCCATCTTAAATCCTTTTCCTATCTAGTTTATTTTTTTATCACTTCATCTTGTCCTTCGATCAAATAGTCACTCCACTCATCCCTTGCCTTTTTTTCATCAACTTTACCCTCACCATTTCTTTCTGTTTTCTAATCACTTGTTTATCTTGTATCGGTCAGGATACTCTTTTGTAGGCAAGAGTTGGGCCAGTACACTTACATGTGCTATTGCACAATCTATCAGGTTCACAATCTTTGGAAAAAGAACTTTATTTTTTTATCACTTCATCTTGTCCTTAGATTAGATAGTCACTCCACTCATCCCTTTCCTTTTCTTCATCAACTTGACCCTTACCAGGTCAGGATACTCCTTTGTAGGCAAGAGTTGGGCCAGTACACTTACACATGCTATTGTACAATCTATCAGGTGTCTCGAAACTATTCGGATATTTTCATATATCACATCAAGAGTTTAGTCTTCAAACTCACGATGGCGGTTTTGCAAGCCAGCGAGCAGACTTTACTGAGTTTGGTATCCGTCCGACTACTTTGAGATTCCATAACAAGGCTAAGGTCGGGTTCGAAAATCCGTTTTGGTTCAAGGAAAAAGGGTGGCAAGTTGATGATAGGCTTGACGTTTTTTTTTTTTTTCTTCGCAAAAGTACTCGTTGCTCAAATTGCATATTACACTGACTAAACCAGGTGACTGTTGTGAAGACTAGTACACTATTAAATACGGCCATCCATTTGGTCAGAACAAGGGTCTTGTCTTTCAGGGTGACTTTATCCATTCGGGCGACTGTATTCCCACTGCAGGCCCAACGGGCTCTCATTTATCTTGATTGAGGACAAGACTCACCTATACGTATTACACTAATACCATTCAGTTCAGTGGCGTCTAATTAAGAAGTGCACTTTCTTGCAATTTTTCGATGTATTTTCAACCTGCCGTTGGTGATGCAAGTAAATGCTCTAGCGCGATTTCACACTAGGATAGAAAAAGAAAAAAATTGGACCTAGCGAAATAGAAACATCCTGAGGGAAGGCACTAGAGAGGTTGTATACTGTTTTAAAGATGTAAAGATTTGTATCTCAAAAGGTTTGTCTTACGAGGGCGACAGCTCGACTCTCGGTATATAAAGAGCTCAAGCAGGTCCTCCCACAAAACTGCAGAAGGGTTTTCCTGATCGATTTCATCAATAACGACAAGATAGATTTCTCTTCAAAAATA
This sequence comes from Cronartium quercuum f. sp. fusiforme G11, assembly GCA_015951145.1. Lineage (NCBI taxonomy): Eukaryota > Fungi > Basidiomycota > Pucciniomycetes > Pucciniales > Coleosporiaceae > Cronartium > Cronartium quercuum. The sequence continues at coordinate 1,810,149 of MU167208.1, forward strand.
TGCCTTCGTTTAAGTTATCTACTCTATGTGTCGCTTTCATCTTGATGCTCTCAGTATCAATTTTAACAGACGCGCACACAGTCAAAATGACTCGCCGTTCATCCGATCAACCCACCCTTAATTTAGAGCTCATTATGCAGGATGATCCTGATTTGGATGATGGGACTCTCTGGATTTTTACTCTCAATGCGACGGTTGCGTTTAAAGTGACGATGCCGCTTTACGATGGCAAAGGACATACTCAATACGTAGTCACCGATCACTCTGGACGGGTATCCGTCGTTTTGGATTCGGTCAGTCAAATATTTAGTCAGATTGATCGGTAGTCTCTTAGAAGGATCCAGAAAATACTAGGAGTAGGAGCTAAAATTTCCTCCCGTATTCTTAAAGCACGATGACCACTGTTACAGAAAAACTCATTATAAAGACAAACATGGCCTCAGAATCGAAATTGACCCTAGGGGTCCAATAACCGACAGATGGTACCTTTCTTTTGCTGCCATTCCTGGTGTCGAGTTTGAATTTAAGCGATACGTGTTCCATGAGAGCGGTAAGTCCAAAGTCGATAACTTCTTTTCCGTTTTAGATACTCCGGATTCTTCCAACTGATGAATGTTGACTACGATTTTTCTTTTCTTTTCTTTTTCTTTTTTTTTTTTTTACAACTTTGGAAGGTGATATCATTAATAAGTCATCTAAAAAAGTCGTCGCTACCCTTCGTGGTGAGTCGACGAGATTAACTTCAACTTAGCTGTTACTTCATTTCATCATCATTCAAAAGATTCCTGATAAGAACTTTTACTCTTTTAAAGTTGAAAAACGCAAGGAACCCTGGATCCGATCACGTTTCCAGTCGCCAAATGCATACGTATTGAGGACGGATGGAACAATATCTATCGTATGTACATTTCTCCTTACATACCCGATTGGTTTGTGGTGGCACCCTACTGATCTAGTATAATGATTTTTACAGTCTGACTTGGCTACTTTTATGGCATTGGTTCAATGGCGTACCAGTATATGCGGCCTTTAAACATGAATGAGCGGCTTATCCCAAATCCTTTAAGCCGCTGTTTCAGCACGATCGAAGGAATTAATATTGAGTGAAACAACTTTCATGAAGTCTCGACTGCATTTTACTCTTTACTCTTCTTAGAATGTAATCGATGAAGTCATACTCCCTGAAAGGAATCAACATGTCCATTCATTTCTCCCTGTTCAATGGAGAATACCAAACGTGGAATTCCACCCGACTTGAATATTTAAATATTCCAGTTCAGTGACATCAATCTGTGAAAAACATAACTCAAAGACCTATTGATGTTACTGTACCTTGTGGGTTTTTAAATCACAAGACTTCACCGGACAATAATTGCTGGCTTTGCGTTTTTCTGTACATTTTCAATCAGGTGGTTCCGTAATGCAAAATAGCTTGACCGAACCAAAATCCCTGCACAAAGCTCCACAAAGAAGTCACTCCCTTGATTGCCTCATGACTAGATGGAAAATGATGAACAATTATCAAACGCTTTATTTAGTGTCTATCAATCCGAAGCATAGTTTGTTCCATCTCCTGAACCTATTATTCATTTGCACAAATTAAGCTAAAGAAGTCCATACGATGGTATCAAATTCATCTGAACCAGTAGAAACTCACTTGTAGTGATACAAAAAAAGGATGCCTTAAGTTTTGAAAACCACAGGTATTTTTTGAACAAATTGAAAAAAAAAAAAAAAAAAAAAAAAACTTTTTAAAAGCTCATCTAAAATGAACAAAATCCCACCTAAAATTTAACACTTCTTGCACTCCAAGATAATCAGTCAGAAACTAGGATATTAATTCACTGCCAGCATTAATAGTGGTCCCTTGGGGGAAAATGCATCTCAGAGGAAAAATGAAATGTTACATGTTCTTTTATATTACATATAGCTTATATATAACATTACTGAGAAAAATCCAAGAAAATCACTAAGGTTTGCTTTCATACTGATGTTTCAGCTCTATTTTTTTCTTTCAGATTTTTCTGAGGAACATTACCTGTAAATGTACAAGTATGTGACATTTCATTCTCCCTTCTGAACAGCATTTTTCAATGTGGGAGTGCCATTGGTGCTAGTAGTGATTGATCCTGCTTTTAAATCGAAAATCAGTTTTGAGGCTAATCTTCGTTTTTTTTTTTTTTTTTTTTTTTTTTTTTTTTTTTTGAAAAAAGAGGGTAGGATCCAATAATATGTGATGTCAATATCTTTTTAGAACCTTCGTATTTATTGGATCAGGATTGTAACCTACATGTCTGGGTCCAAAATTATAGCGCTCATCAGTTGAGTTGATAAAAGTCTCAAGGAATTAATGATCAAAATATAATCTCAAGTGATCGGGTTTGAGGCCAAGATTAACCCTACCGTGTTGAAAAAATTTATGGCTTTTGAGATTGATTGGGTCTCTGCGGTTTGTATAGGTGTATGCTTATAACATTAGCAGAAGCAAAGGAATTGCCCTAGATTCAGTATTATCTTTTAAAAGCAGTATAAAATATTGCTGAAGTAACTACGACTTTAGACCTGCCAAACTTGTATAAAAATTCATTCTAATGAGCATTTAGAGAAGGAAAACTACCAGCTTAACATCATTCAAAGAAAAAAAAAACCCATTCTGGTTTCCTGAATCTGAAGTAATTATATAATTTAAAGATCCATACAGGACTACTTTGACCTTAGCAAATTCTAATCTCAAGCTTGTTTTTTATTGTGCATTAGGTGAACATGATCTTGGCTAGTTTTGTTGATTTATTTATTAATTGCAGTTCAGATTGAAGGTTGTTTTTAGCTTGTTTTAAATTTCTTAAGTCTTTCAATTGTAGGATTTGAAGATGAAGATTGAAGTTTTGGGCTGAAGTAGTTAATCTAATTTGGAATTGAGTGACAAAAATCAGTTTGGTGAGGAAATTTGAATTAAGTATCTGCACTGCCAGCAGCTACTACTAGGACATGGTTGTTCTAGAAGTCCTAGGACAAGAGTTGTCCTAGAGGTCCCTTGTTTGGACAAGCTTATCCTAGATGTCTTTATTGGCAGTGCTGTATCTTAGTGTGACATTGAATTTTAGTCAAGCTGCCTTGAGCTTTTTTTTTTTTTTTTAGTGCATTACCTGTTTATAAACATATAGCACTTATAGAAAAAGCCTATAGAAGGAGATACAAATATGAAAGCTTTCTCTTCTGATGAGTCACTTCCTATCGCTTGTATATTTGCCCTAGGTTTTTCTTGGAGGATATCGACATTTTAGTCACTGTCAGAAAAAACCTTTCCCCATGCTAACTTGTAACCTGTCCCAGTCATCTCCCAATCTAAGGAAAGAGAAAGGGTGGAAACAGAGGTTTGTTTCAAAAGCCATAGCATTTTTCCCAGGGCAATCTAACTTAACCCCCAATCTAAGGTGGGAAGAGAGATCACCTTCTAGGTGCTAGTGCCTTAAGCTTAGGGCTCGAAGATTACAGTAAGACTATTATATGACTATGTACAGTGTATGGAGGTATGTTTGTATGTAGACTCACTCTTCACCTTCACTTTCCTCTGTCTCAGATAACTTCATCGATTAAATAAAAATCAAAAAATACCACAACTAACCACAAAAATAAACATCAATCGATTCATTCAAAAATGGACCCAGAAGACGTACTTGACTTTGGTGAAGAAGACGGTCAGTTAATTTATACATCATCCATCTGATTGTCTCAAGTTGTTGACGCGTTTCGTTACTTGTTATGTGAGATCTTAGAGGATGATCGAGATGTGATCTCACTCGGTGGTTCAGATCATAATGGAGAGCCAGTGACAAATTCTAATCAAAACAATAATCATCACTCGTTCGTGAAGAACGTTTCCTTAAAAACATTGGTTTCACAAACTGACTAGCTTAAAAATTCAATTGTTTTCCGATCGGTCTATTTATCTTCTTAGTACTCGTACTGGTCGATTTAATAAATCTCCTGGTCCATCAAAATTATCATCTAATAAAATATCAACTCATCAGACTGAAAAATACTCTAATAATGATCCTAATGATCTATCGATCAAGTCATCCAACGATACAAAATCAGCTACAACTAAGGGATCTAATATATCAACTGATAGATCAACATCTTATAACAACTTACCACCTGACAAACCATCATCAGCTAGATTTACTGAAGCAGCTCAAGCTCATGCATCTGCGAAGAATGAATCACGTCGTTCGATCACAAGTACTAATGCTACTAACACTACTAATACTAATACTGCTAATCCTCAACGTTTATCTACCTCTTCAATTCCTAATAAAACTTCTTCTTCAGATAAATCAGTTCCTAATCAGTTATCAGTTCCTTTAGATCCTACTCATCCTCCTTTGCCTAAAGGTTGGCTAGTCAGAATCTCTTCTCGTCAAGGCAAAACTTATTACGTCAACGCTATCACTCGTACCAGTCAATGGCATCTACCTACTGAACCTGCTTCAGATGTTATTCCCGCTACAACTACAAAAGTAAGTTTCATTCCATCGAACGTAATATATATCTGTCTAGGAGAAACAATGAATCTTAGATATATTTTTTTATATAGACTACTGCGAAAGAAACTATGAATAAAGAACCAAGTACAGTGACTAGACGAACCGTATCAAATGGAACTCGTAGTACCAAACCAGAAGAAATAGATGCAAGTCCTAATAACAAACTACCAGTCACGACAAATATAGATTCATGCAAAGACTTATCTCGAAAATCAATTACCAATAGCAATCATACGATAGTAAATGATGATGAATTAATTAAATCAAGTAGACAAACTAATTTGGATTATGACAGTAAAGAAAGACTTGTTAATGATCGTAGGATTGATGATGATTATCGCACTCGCACTGGTGGTGATCGAACATTTGATGAACCACTTTCTATCTCTTCTTCTTCAGGTCATTTTCGTAAGCTTACTTTGATCTCTCCGTTATTGTTCCCATACCTTTCTTTTTTATCATCTCGCATCTCTGCAGAGCAGAGTTTTTTTTTTCATTTCTTTTGCAAGTTATTTGTCCGCTCGTATGATCCGAAAGTTTTACAACCACACACGCATAGAGATTTGAAACGTGGTGATAGAGTTCGTGTTACTGTATATCAGTCTACTGCAACATCAAATTCAGGAAAATCCTGATCAAAGATATCATTCACCTCAAACTCAATTCTTGAAGTGCTCATAGATTCATACCACCGCAGATAAAAATTAGGTTCAATTGACAGAGAAAAAAAAACTATCTCTTTTCAAGCAATGTTTTATTTTTTTATTTTACATATATATAGCTTTTCAAGAACCTGAAAGACAATTTTTTTTAAAACAAGAAGCTCATCATACGATTTTTCTTGTGGGTTTTTTATTATCAGATCGAGAACAACCACCACATCATGAAAGTCGATACATTGAAAGTAGTAGACGTTCACGTCATCCACTTGATGAATCTCCTCATCGATCTCGTCTTAGATCTATCTCACCACCTCACAGAAGGTTTGGTTCACCTATAATTGAGGATCATGATCGTGATCGTAAGTACAGAGATTGTAAGTTTTAAATTTTCTCGTCTACAATCATCAAACAAAAAGTTTTCGAAATCACAAATAGATTTCGCCTGCATATTTTCATGTATGCAATATTGATAATGGGCGTAAAACTGGTCACTATCTTTGTTTTTGTTCCTTTTTCGTAGATGGTTCCGCGCGAGAAGTGATCCCACTTGGACCTAGTCGAGATTATATTGATGATCGTATGTCGGTTGCTCAACGTTCTGAGTCAGGTTGGCATGGATCAAGGTACGATCATGTTCGATCGATCGAAGAAAGCTTACCATCATCAAGACTTTATGATACTCGAGGGGTACCTTATCCTCCACGTGAACCAGGTAGAATCAATTAAAATATGACTACTATTTTTTTTCTTGTTGTCCTTCGCGCTGAAACCCGCTTTTTTCTTATAGCGGCTTATAGAAACGCTTCAGCGTTAAGATCTGTGCATCGTGGACATCTTTCTCCGTCACCATCTAGATACGATGATAGACGTGACTATCAAAGAGAGTTTTATAGACGTCATTCACGTAGTCCTTCACCACCACCTAGAAGTAGAACACGAGAAGTTTATCCGGCTAGATATACTGATGAACGTATTGATCACGGTGGTAGAGATGTTCATACCGGGAGATATGCAGATGATAGAGTTATTTACGAACGAGCAACTTATTCAGGTAGATATTCAGAAGAAAGAGTGAGAAGAGGAAGTATAGAGGAACGAGATTCGCTTAAAGCTCCTTCTAAGAATACTAGTTCATCACATTTTCATCCTGAACTTGATCCTCCAACAGGTCCTAAACGTTCAATCTCAGGTACAGTGCCTCCTCCACCATTAAGTGCTGATCAATTAAGGAATAAGAAGAGAGGTCAACAAAGTCCTTCACCTCCACCTGAAATCATTTCACCTAAAATTACTAATACCGAATCAGAAAATAAAAATAAAAATAAGTCCTCATCATTAGCTTCTCGACTTGGACCAGTTGTAAATTCAAACGAAATCGGGAATTCAAATAAACGTAAAAGAGTCAATAACCATAAAGAAGCGATTATAATTAGAGAAGATGAAGAAGAAAGGAAAAGTGAAATTAATGATAATAGTAGTAGTTGTAGAATGCAGACTTCGTCACGTTCTTCTTCTTCTTCACCAATTAAAATTATGGAAAGAGTTGATAATAGTAATTTAGAAGAAAAAGGAAAAGAATTAAAAGTCAAAAATCATAATATTGGAATTCGTGCATTTCAACAGCATAAAGAAGATAATAAAATCAGTTTAAAAGGTAGAGCTAATAATAATATTTCTAAAGTTATTGAGTTACCTAAAACTGTTGATGAACAATTGCGCGTGAGTTTTTTTCTTCTTTTTTGGAAGAATGGGAAGGAGGGGGCGGTTTTTCCAAAAGAGATCTGATACTTATTGTTTTATTAGCCTCTTTTGGCTATATTCGATAAGTCTCAACCATCTTCAACTTCATTGATGTCTAGAATTCAAGATTTAAGTAACACTACTATTGTTAATACACCTTTAACAACTAATAATTCAAAAATTAATAATAGTTTGGCTTCACGTGTTGGTTCTGTACCTTTAATTAAAGGTGGCTCAGTAAGTTTTCATTTTTGTCAGTTTTTTTTATTGGGGGGGGATTGATTGATTTAGGTTTTTTTCGTTTGGTAGTTAAATGATAGGCTTGGGAGAAGTCCACCAACCGGACCTAAACATATTACTGAACGGATTTCAGGTCATATTAAGTCTAGTAATACTAGCAGTAATAATCGATTTAGGAGATGAAATTAAGTATAAAAAAAAGAGAAATCAAGTTCAGATTTTTATGATCATCATTATTATCATCATGAAAGGTATTGATTCAATAAAAAATTAAAAGAGTTGAAATGTTTTCTCTCCACTTGAGCCGATGCCAAAATAGTTCTCTTGTTGTTGTGTAGCGCAAGGGCTACTATGTCTTTGTTTTCTGTGAAAGTTTTTCCTTTTTTTCAAAGAATAACAATAAAAAAATAAACAATAAAAAAAACATTTTTGATAGGTTAGTATATGACATTTTATACTATTTTGATTGTGTTTCTTTTTTTTTTCTCTTACATGAAGAAGAAAAGTGTTTTAGAGATAGTATAGTACAGTAAGTGATTATATTTGATGATTATGAAAAAAAAAAAGATGTTTTTGTATCACAGTTTTCAAAAATGTTGAAAAAGAAAGGAACAGTGGAAATGAGAGATGGTACTTGGCTTGATAGATAGACTCGTAACATCAAAGAAGTTTATCATTTTTTTGTAAGACATTTTTCAAGTCAGTTTTTGTATTTTTATCCTCTATGAATTAAACACCTCATGGCTCTATATATACCTGCTTGAAGCTGTTACAAAAGTGGCTGATTAAGCAGCTTCAAGCAGGATTTTCCCATCTCCCTTTATCTCATTTCACCTCCGAGATCCCCCCCCAAATCACTCAAAATCCAAAGTTCCACTATACTACTAAGTACTTACATACTCTCCTGCCAACTCTTATCCCTTCAAGTACATCCTACCCTACCTCAGCTAGACATCAGCTCAACTGGCTTTCACCCCTCTTACCTATCCTTTCAGTTGGCACAAACCAAAACAATTGACACCAATCTGGCCAAGATGACTGCCCCAAACCCCTCCACTTCAGTTTGAGTGAAGTGGTACGTCATCCCCCGGACACTTACATGTTGCTCACACAGACCTCACTGATAGATCATACTTATCTTTCTTCAGCTGCTGATTCCTTTAAACTCCGACCCCGAAGAAATCTTCTATGTGTAGATATACTCATAGGATATGTATACCATCATTGAGGGCAAAGCAAGATGTTTGGATGCAAAATAATGATTAGTTTTAGGAATTCACAAAATGAAAACCTTGGTTTAGGTGAAAATGATGGAGCAACTCATATACACCTGGAAATACAATTCACCTTGGTAAATTTTCATTAATGAGATATAGAGGGAGATTCTGACCTTATGACTTCTTACCCAACTATATTACACAGAGCAGATGGTCTCGTGTATGGAGCATTCAAGTATACCACTCATGGGTGGACAGTACCTACCTATGCACCTATGTACAAGTGTTTGTCAAGTACTATTCAGGTTGATGAGAATGACCACAGGCCTAGGTATGCTATTGGAAGTAATATGTAGGGGATGTTTTCTGATGCAACCTTCCCTCAAAGTGAATGCTTCCAGGAATGGAGTGCATTTTGTTAAGATATGGAAGGTGTATGATTGCAGACACCTCTGATGTTTTATAATGGTTACTGTTACAGTGAAAGGATGCTGAAGAGTTTTTTTTAAAAAATGTGAGTACATGAGTTAAACAAACCTACTTAGTGAGAATAAATGAATTTGTCACTCCTTCAATGAGTTACTCTTGTGTTTGGTGGAATTGCTAGAGTAGCAAAAATATGTGTTTCAGAGGTTTGAGTAAGGAAGATAAACTTTGAAGAAGATTTTGTGTGATTAGGCAACCCTTTGTTGATTATAATTTTGGGAATGTTTTACTAATGAAACAACCTTCCAAAATGAATTTCTCCATGCCCAAGGGAGCCAGTGAGATCCAGAACTGTTAGAGTAGGTGTGGTGGTTTTACATGGTGGAAAAGACATACTTGGGAAATCTGCAAGTTGGAGAAAAGAAAGAAAACAAAACCCATCAAACTGTGACACTGTCTCAATGAAATATTCACACAATGTCATGTTTATTCCAACCCAAAAGCCACTTATTTCATCTTTTAGTATAATTTGGGTGTGATCCTAAAGTCATGGTGCACATGGAACACTTTTGCAGTTCTTGAGAAAAAGTGAAAAATACAGTAATTTCATGATGGTAGACCATGTGACTTTTTTTTTTTTTTTAGTCTTACTTTACTGAACTTGTGACCAAACAATTGACATTCCATGTTTCATTCAATGTTTTGTGGCTCCACTTCATCATCTTTAGTATGATTTGGGTGTGATCCTAAAATCATGGTGCACATCAAAAACTTTTGCAATTCTTGAGAAAAAGTGAAAAATATGGTAGACCATGTGACTTTTTTTTTAGTCTTACTTTACTGAAATTATGACCAAAAAATCACATCTCATGTCTTGTGGTCATAGTCAGGGTCTTTGTGAGCCACTTGCTTCTGTCTGGCAAGTGACCTCACTAATGATCTGAGAAAAGGTGTGGACACAAAGGCCAAAGGTTGGAGATGGGTTCTTTTGCAGCCCAAATGGCTCAGGAACCTCCCCTGAGAGCCAGATGAGCACTGATCCTATGTAGGGAAAAAACTAGAAATATACTGGATCAGCTGGGCTTCACACAGATTTTTTATATCCTGTTCTATCTAGAAGTTGGCACACTCAGTATTTATCCTCTACCCCTGTGCTACACTTCATGAGAACCCTTCAGCAAGAATGGAGCATAGGGGGTCCAGATGGAAAGGTGCTAGTGATGAACCTTGGGTGAACAGAGAAATAAAACAACTGATGAAGACCAGTGCGGAAACAAGACTGCTTCTGAATAGAGAATAAATCACCAAGGTTAATTATATTTTAACCAGTGATTGAGGAATCTCAGAAGAAGAAAGTCCAGAATATCCTAGAGAGGTATTCAGACTGTAGAGTTTTATTTCAATGATGCTTCAGAGAGGGGAAAGTGTCCAGGGAGGTCTGGTCCTCCTTTTATACTCTGAGCCTTCACCCTTCCTTCTCTATGAGCATATTTACTCAGTAGAAGGTAGACCTAACTTTGTATATGTAAATCTTTGGTAATAATTCATTATTACCATTATAGTTTATAGCTATGGTTAACAACAGGTTGTCTCATGTATAGCACCTGAAACTGAGCTATGTGTTGTTTACACTATGATTAAAATACCTTTGCAGTCCCATGGTACTTGTTGAGTACTCAGGGGATGACAGGTGCTCACCAGATACTGGTGAGCATGTCTGATGGGCAATAATTTGGGAAAAAGGCAAAAATAGTGAGTTTCTGTGGAAATGTGTACACTGCCTGTGTTGGGCACATTTTCTGTGGTTGGTGCATACTGGTTCACTTGAACTGATGTGGAGGGGTTTGGGGCAGTCATCTTGGCCAGATTGGTGTCAATTACCTTTGTTTGTGCCAACTAAAAGGATAGGTAAGAGGGGTGAAGGCCAGTTGAGCTGATGTCCAGCTGAGGTACAGTAGGATGTACTTGAAGGGATAAGAGTTGGCAGGAGAGTATGTAAGTACTTAGTAGTATAGTGGAACTTTGGATTTTGAGTGATTTGGAGGGGGGGGAGGAATCTCAGAGGTGAGAGGAGATAAAGGGAGATGGGGAATTCCTGCTTGAAGCTGCTTAATAACCCACTTTTGTAACAGCTTCAAGCAGGTGTATGTAGAGCCATGAGGTGGAATTAAATATGCTTTTTTTTTCAGAGGTGGGAAATGGTAGTGATTATGTAAATTTATGACATAAGTAGTTCTCAAATATAGCCTAGGTTGTCAAAAAAAAAAAAAAAACCTAGTTAATTTTTTTGGTGGGAAACTTCTGAAAATATTCCAAATTTTTTCAAAGTTTCCCCACCAAAAAGTCCATAAAGTCAGATGTCAAGATCCAATGCAATAAGCCATTTTTTTCCAAGGGCCTTAGAAACAGACTAATTATGTGGGGTATCCTGACATATAATGTTATGTTATATGCCCAGGTTTAATCTAAATATGTTGGTAGTGAACAAAGAAGACCTTCATGAAGGATGGTGTGGTGCAACATGTGTGTGTCATGTTGAACACCTACCTGGATCTGGCCAACTTTGTCTTGTGGCATTGGTTCCAGATAAGAGCAAAAGTACAAAGTCAATGATCTGACACTTCATACATATCCATTTGATGAATTAAAATCCAAAAATATTGCCAAGGGCTCAATTGTGATGCCAAAAGTTTTTAGAGGAGGGAAAAATCACCAAATTCAGCCTCTCTTTCTCAGATTGCGTTCTCTATATTAGGTTTTCTTCTTCTTCTTTTTTTTTTTGGTTTATAAGGAAAGAACACTGATCCTTTTCTAGTTTCTGAAACTATGGAGATTGTCTTTTGAAAGCCTCAAGCTTGGTATTGGGAACTGGGTCATGAAGAAGTTCCTCCCTCCCAGTGTAGTTGGTGATGCAAAGTTTTGAGATAAGCTCAAAACTGTGAAACCCTCCTGTTTGACTTTTCCACTTTAGTGCAACTATCTCAGCAACCATCCCAAGTTGCAGTTTTGTAAGGGTTGTCACGCACTTGGTCTAGAATCCAAGAAGGCCAAATTTGTTAATCTCACACGTGATGGATGGACTGGAAACTGGCAATCAATTCTTGAGGTGACTGTGCACTGAATCGCCTCTGATTTGGTAATAGATGAAGCTATCCTTTTCATGACTTTGATCACTGGTGAGTTTACCAGCGCAGATTTGGTGGACCACTCTAAGAAAGCAATGAAGGAATAAAATTTTGACAAACCTATTATAGTCATTGTCTCACAGCCTACAACACCTCATGAGTCAAGCAATTTATGAGCCAAATACCCAAGTCCTCACCTCAATTTGACCCCACTAAAAAGCTCTTAGGTTATATGGTATATGTGATCAATCTTGTCTCACAAGAAGACCTAGAAATGTTCCCGCAAAAGTTGGAATTACCTCACCTATCTCCTGAAGCACTTCAATTTATCTATGGCCGATACAATAAGGCTGAGAGTGTACTTATTCTTAGTCAACTTTACACAATTTTCAAGTGGATGTACGCATCGCCTGAGCGTCTCGCCTTCTTCAAAGCTTTAGTCAAAGGTGAGCTTGGTCTCAGAAAGCGTCACCTCCAATGGGTTGAGCCTTATTGGAATTCCGAATTTGACCTTCTTGAACAAGTTTATGAGTTGAAAAAGGCAATGAAGAACCAAACAAGCACTGATGACGCTTATTCAAAATTTTCTATCAAAGATAAAAAATGGGAAATGTTCCTTATTACCAATCTCCTACAACAGCTGAAGGAGGCCACTGAATTTTTTTTGAAACCAAAGCTTACAACCATGGCCAATACTGTGTCCACCTATCAGTGGTTTCTTGAATGTGTTGAAACAGTAAGTAATTTCCTTTATATATTCCTCATTTGGGATCTTGTCTTACTCACTCATAGATTTCCTTTTCTTTTTGTGTTCGTGTGTGTCCAGGCTTAGACAAAAGTAACGTCCAGTTCACTTTGAGTCGCCATATTTCCAATGAAAAAGAACTTCTAGTTCACCCGGGTCTAAGAACCGGTGCCGGCTCGAGAATTGCAGGGCCGGGTGTGGCGATCCCTTCTACGTCCGACCATCGGGTCCAATAAGATTGGGACGGGGCACGGGGCTGTGACTGAACTTTTTTAAACTTGGCCGATCGTCAAAGGTGGGTAAAAAGTTAACTTTCAAGCCGATGGAGGTAAGTCACATCATAATCACAACTACATCAAAGCTACGATCAAAGACTGATAAATTATCAAAACATAGGTCATCAACCCCTGCCTGGCCCATCTCTCAGCATATGAGACGCTGGAATTAATTCGTTCTTTGAAAACTTCACAAGAAAAAGCAAGAACAGCATTCGAATTAGAAGTAGAGGACGTAAATTCACCACAAACTTTTAGTCACTCAGATAAATTACATCATAACCCTGAAAATATACAAGAATTAATTTACCCTTTCATTCAACATTTTGAATCATCATTTTTACCTCAATCAAGACAAACTGAAAAATCTATTGAAAGTTTATTAGAAGCTCTTCGTCCATTTTCACAGGTGGGTGGTAGACAAAATGGTTTAACTAAGGCAGAGAGACTTCAGATTTGTGACCTTGCACCAACTGAGGCTGTGGACATTTACTTAGTAAGTATTTATATACTTAAGATGAGGAAGAACAAGCTGTATATATTTCAAACTGACTAATATGTTCTCATGGATAAAGATAATCGAAGAATGTGACTTACGTTTCACAGAGCCAGAAGTAGAAGCAATTCTATCTCATATAAAATCAAATCTCCCAACCAAACGATTAATAACAAGTGTACCCAAATCGAATGGAAAGTTATCTCACACTAAGAACGGAGAAGATTTAGTCAATGGTGACTTTTTTGAGGACGATTACAATATGGAACCTAACTTGGGTGACATTGATGATGATGATGCTTTAGTTGCTGAGGCACGTGAAGGAGGTCCTGCACCTGATCAAGAGTTGGATGAAGTACCTGATTAAAATTATTTTGATGAATTTTATCATTCATGTACTTGTACTCCGAAAAAGAGGTTTGCTTTCTAGTCAGTCTTAGTAACTTGGATATTCAAAGGACCTTAGAGCTAGCTGCATAATATCACATGGTATAATGCTCCAGTTCACTATACTGATGGTATTTAAAACTCAGTATGCGACCACAAACATCGAATCAGAATCGAATGGTGCTAGTCCAATGTAGAGCGGTGAACCCCAACAGATAGTCAATTTTAATATGTTATATACTTTCTCAGATTCACTCCGATACCGTACTTCACCTTACCACCTTTGTCAGCCCCTGAGTACTTGAGAAGTACCATGGAGCTGCAAAGGTTAATATGAATATATTCTTACCATACCTCATAGCTCAGTTTCGAGAGCTGTAACTAAGAATACACTGTAAAGCTGGATTAAAGTTGTATATTATAGTATTTTTTTTTTTTTTTTTCAACTCTTTTATAGTGCATTACTTGTTTACCCACATAGCACTTAAAGAAAAAGCCTTTAAACTGGGTACAATAGCGAAAGTCTCCCCTTCCGGTGTGTTACTTCCTACTGCTTGTAGCTTTGCCCTAGGTATCTCTTAGAGGTTGAAGACTCTTTGGTCATTGTCTGGGAGATCCTTTACCCATGCTAACTTGTCACCTTTCCCAAGCGTCCCCCAATCTAAGGTGGGAAGAGAGATTGTCTTCTAGGTGCTAGAGGTAAGAGACACGAGGGTATGCTGATCCTGTGAATCAGCCCTTACTAGCATCGGATGTTTCCATACCTTTACTAGAGGAGAATTACAGATATCTGGCTATTATGCCATGACGGATCTGTGGGCAGCAGTACAGTAGGTTGCAAAAAGTTTGTCATCAGCTCCTCGAGAGTTGTTGGGAGATGGTCCGGCAGGGCCATCCCAAACCTTCTGCAGGGAATGTGGCACCGGGTCATCCCTTCACCCTCCCCTCTCCTTCGACTTCCTTCCACAACCCTTGCAACTCATCAGCCCCAACTCTCCCTCACCACTTCCTCCCCATCCAATCACCTCAATGTCTCCATTTATGAATCAACCCACCAGCACAACCCTTGTCCACCTCACTTCACAACTGAATGTTGTACACTCCACTGACTGGTTTTCATTAACAAGGTGAGTCTATCGATTC
>MU167208.1:1854113-1874526 GCA_015951145.1 Cronartium quercuum f. sp. fusiforme G11
GCTTTCTTCTTCTGAGATTCCTCAGTCACTGGTTAATACTTAATTAACCTTGGTGATTTCTTCTCTATCTAGAAGTAGTCTAGTTTCCTTACTGGTCTTCACCAGTTGTTTATTTCATTGCTCATCTGAGGTTCATCACTAGCACCTTTCCTCCTGGACCCTCTTCGCTCCATTCTTGCTGAAGGGTTCTCAAGAAGTGTAGCACAGGGGTAGAGGATAAAAGCTGAGTGTGCCAGCTTCTAGATAGCACAGGGACATAAAAGATCTGTGTGAAGCCTTGCTGATCCTGAGGTTTTCTAGGGCTTTCCCTAGACAAGATCAGCACTCATCTGGCTCTCAGGAGAGGTTCCTGAGGCATTTGAGTTTTAAAAGAACCCACTTCCAAACCTTTGGCCTTTGTGCCCACACTTTTCTCAGACCAGCAGTGAGGTCACTTGCCAGACAGAAGCAAGTGGCTCACAGGTGTTGACCAATCAAATCAAGACTTTTTATAAATACCTATTGAAGCAAAATGATAAATTTTTTTCAAGTTCCAATCCACTGTTTCACTGTGATCAGGTTAGCTCTCCAAATTCCCAATGGGAATTCTTGACATGAATGTGTTTAATGAGGGGAAAGAAAAAAAAAAAAAGTGCATGACAACGGTCCAAGGGTATCTTTGGCTCTCTTTCAATTACTCTTGAGTACTTTTCCCAAGATAACCAGTCTCAGTTAATGAACCATCCAAGCACTACTTGCATTCTGCAATCGAAGGACATCTTGTGTCAGTGCCCCTAAATATATTAGTTTCAAGTCCCAACATCTAGCCTTGCAAGACCACCATTGAGGTTTTGATCGAAAACTATAATTCCAGGTGTTCTTGGATAGATGGACATCACCCTCAAACCTGTGACAAATACTTTTGCCCAAGGATTTATGTGGCTTTGGTCAAAGTCTCATTTTACCACGATGAAAAAAAAAAAAATCCTATAAGGTAACTTTTTGTCTGAGGACACCTTAAAGTTCCAGATTCTGAGGAGGCAAAGCTCAAGGTAATACATCCCATCGAATCTCAATAGATATAAACAAAGTCTTACCTGATGCCCTTCTTGACAAACATATCTAGAGTATATATATATATATATTTGAATTTTTTTGACGAGTTCCATCCAGCGCTCGCCTTCACCAATATATACTTCATCTCGAAAATCAGAGTAGTGGTCTCCATTCACGGGAGCGATCCTACCATCAACCGTTTGTTCGATGCAGAAACCCATCGGTTGAAGAGTTAATCATTGAGTGCAGCGATGTACGTCGGAACCTCGTCTCATCCGTATGAACAACTTTCTCTCAAGATTCAAGCATGCTTATACGATGGCCCCATTTACGAATTCGGATGAAATTTGACTTACGTCAGTCAGTCAGGAACGCGCCAGGGAAGTTAGATCAAATCTGCTCAACTAACCATCAAGTAGTGCTGTAGAATGACTTCAAAATTTCAGCCGAGTCTATGTGGGACCGGCACGTCGACCCAACAAGGCTTGTAAAAACAGATAGTGATAGTCTGTGAGCTTAAAGGAAAGCGGGAGAGCAGCTCTCAGGTGTGATGGGCTTGAGGCTAAGCTAGCTGGCTGGTGGGTTAGTCTTACTGCCATCCTAATTCCAGACAGTCTTTGAGGTGACTCGAGATAATATCGTGTTTGGAACGCTAAAGTGAACAAAGAGCTTAACTTGATCTCAGGTCCAAGTTCAGGATACAGTTTGACTTTAAGAAAACACTCTGAGTTCCTTGGAGGAATTGACCCTTGTTTCACTTAAAACCAGGTGGGAGTGGATAAATGTGAGTTTTTTTAATTTTTAAAGTGTTCTGGCTCCAATTTTCACTCAAGCATAGAGAATGTTCAAGACATCCAAGTTAAAGGGTACCTGTGATACCAGTTCCCACTCACATTCCAATCTATCATTCCCTCACAAAACCCTAATTTGACCCAATACGCCCATTGGCACCTCCTCCCGCGTTCATATCTCACTTTGGTATGTATGGTCACTCCTACAAACCCAACTGGGACTGAAACCTCGACAGTAGCTCGGCTATTTAATCATCTACATCACTTTGGTTCCATCTCATCAAAAAATCCCAGAACAACGATGTCAAACTAGATTAAAACAATTGTACCTAAATGTTTGCTTTTGATCAAATCAACACATAATCACTTTGATCCAACCTGATTAATGATTTGGCAAGTCTGAGACTGAAAGGGTTTTAAAGTAAAAACAAAAAAGGCTTGTGTTGATTACTTCAGATGAGAATGCATGAATCAATTACCAGTCAGTAGGGTTTTACTTGGATACTTGAGAATCTATCAAGTTTGCGTCAAGATATTATAACATACAATAAAATCAAAATAATTGCAAAGTTTTCAGAAAAACAAAAAAACAAGTAGGTTTACAATTGCATAAACTAGGTTTTTATAACCTACAAATCGAGTTACCACTTTTTCCAATCATCATCTTCTTTTATATCACTCCATGGATCTTTTAACTCTTTATCATCATCCATTGGTTTTTCACTCCAGTTAGAATCTGTGTCTGATTTATCATCATCCATAGGTTTCTCACTCCAGTTAGAGCTTGTATCTAACTTTTCATCTTCTATAGGTTTCTCACTCCAATTAGAACTTGTATCGGATTGATCAATTTTAAAATCAGGAGTACTTTTATTTAAGATTTCCGATCTTTCATTATCTCGATTTGATCTTAATTCATCTGTATCAGTATTACCTCCGTAAAAAATAGGTGGCATAAGTCCACCACCACGAGATCTACTAAAATAATCAAAATCACTAAATCATAAATAAAAACAATACATCAGTGAATCTATTCCCCCATAGAACAATAAAGAAAAAAAAACTCGTACATTGAGATTGTAGTGGCAAGTATAACAGCTCTTTGATCAACTGATAATTTTTTCTGATAATCAAAGTCAATTAAATAATGACTTGTATCCGTAAAAATCTCTCTACCAAAACCTTTAAAAATTTTATCTATCTTTCCTAAAATCAAATCATTATAATCTTTTATAAAAAACTCCCAAGATAAAAACTTTTCATCAATTTTTCCAAATTGTTCAAATTCATCTTTATTTTTGATGAATAATGAATATTTTCTTTTAAATAAATTCCATTCTTGTTGACATTCACCAATAATATTTTCTTGATCAGAATAGGAAATAATAATAGAAGAATTAATAAAATGAAAAGGTTTATTTATATATAATAAAGGTATACCATTTTCATTCAGTATTTTAGATTTAAATGATCTATGTGTACCTAAAATTTGTCTTAAAATATTAGATACAATTCTATTATTTTCTTCTTCTATTATATAACCTTTAATTTCTCCCTTTGAATTCAATATTTTGTATTTATTTAATTGTTCATAACCTATTAAAACATTTAAAGTTTCTAATTGTCTTATAATTATAATTGATTTTTCTGATAATAGTTTTTTGATGGAACTCAAGGTTTCAGATGGTTTTACTGTTGTGGTTTGTGGTGGTAGTGTATCATAATCTGTCCACGGGAATGAGATCTGTGTTGGTGTGCTTTTAGGTACAACCTGTGTTGATGGTGTTGATGGTGATTGACGATTAGATCTACTAGATCTTAGACCTAAAAGAAAATGTATTATGTATCATTAGTTGATCAGGTTCGATCAAAGTAAATACAAGGTTTTTTAACTTTACCTGATTTACGGATTGGTAAAGGTGAATAAAATCTAATATGGTCATTAATATTAAAATTGATATTTGATTTAAGTTGATTTGTTTTAAAACGAATGATAGTAGTACTAGACTTGAACATTCTGAATGATATCGGTTTATAAGAACTAACTTGAAGTATTTATTATAAATATGTTTTTAGATAATATCAAAATGTTAGTCATCCTATATAGCCAGATAAAGAAAGGTACAAACCATTCCTGCGTTCACCGTATGAGAAATGACCTGTTGTAAGAGTTATTTTAATCAAGCATTAAACTATATTCTTCTTATCCAATCCCGAAAAAACTTACCTGATGGTTAATTGTAAGAGTCAAATCGACTTTTTTGGTAGGATAAATATTAGTTCAGAATTAACCAAGTTCAATTTAATTTCAACAATCGATCATATTTGATTACAATCTTCACCCAAATCAGGTACCCGACCCGAGTGGAAAGGTGTCGTCGTGCAACGGGGCTTAGCCCTTCGGATAATCAAGTCGGGGATCCAGTAAAAAAAAAAGTCATCTGATGATTATTTTGAGGTGAAGTTTGTGTTATTTCTTTTTTCATTTTAATATGAAATAGTCAACCAAAGCCAACAATAGAGGATTTTGATGACGATAAAAAAAAAAAAGAAAGAAAAGAAAAGCCAGCCATGTAATTGACTGATTAAGATTGTAGCCAGTCGCGTGCTGAGATATCATTATCTCGTTTGAGGGCTGAACATGAGGTCTTCTGAGTCTAAGCGCTCATATACCAATAGTTCATGACTGACACAAATACATCGGTCTTGGACAGTAAAGAAGATGTTTAGACATCAGAACAAGAGATGGGTTTGGTGGATGTCAAGAATCACCCTAAAATCCACTGTAATTTTATTTCAGCAAACTCAAATATATACAACTATTTTTTTGTTATGCTCTTTGATCTCGTGATATTTATTATTTACAAATCTGCAGGTTCTGATCAACCATTCAAAAGAGAAAAACTTTTAGTTGTGGTGCTGTATAATTACTTTCTATCCAAAGACTCATAAATGATTCCAACAAGTTTTTTTCTTTTTCTTCTTTCATTACGACAAACTTTTTACAGTACATGAAGAACAAAAAAACTACCCACCTATTTAATAGAAAGAAAGGGTTATATATTCAAAAAAAAAAAAAGGGTTTCTCAAATTATGATAATTTTTGTTTTGTTTGAGAATTTAATCAAAAACTCAAGGACCAGAAATTCCAAAAAAGACTTTATTGGGGCAAAACAAAACCAGAGAAATAAGTAAGAATGACAAATTGACTTAGATTAAAACCTAATAGACTAATAAAATATAAAATCAAAAATAAGATAATAGGAAATAGGAGTAATTCAGAACGTATAAGGAAAGGTAAAGCGTTATAACCTAAATAAGTTATATAAGTATATTGTGTTGCCTATAATTATTACAAAATAATAGTAATGAATAATTTGTTTTTTTGTTTTATAGGATAAAGAAGATAACTTACAGCGATCAAGTAAAGTGAATTTCCTAACCATAAACAAACCCAATTATTTCTTGTTATTATGGGTACTAAAATCAATTGTGCTATATATAAATTTAAAAATAAAGGGAAAAATGCATTTGTGTGTACGTCGAAAGAATATTGCCTAAATACAAAAAAAAAAAAAAAAATTAAAATTAAAATTAATTAATCAGTTTTTCTGAATTATTTCAAGATTTGATGTGTTTTAAGGGGGAGATTGGTCTAACCATTCTACATGTTGATCTGTTGCGTGAGTATGAGATGAATGAGTAAGGAATTTATTAGATCCAGCCCTTTTTTTCATTTTATTCAAATTCAAAGTAAAAAGGTTAATTCAAGAAAACAAAATACCATTCGAAATGGACTGATAAGAACTGACCATAAGATAGTACTAAAGATTAAACCAGTTAAAAAGAAATCCCTAAAAAGCATTTTAGACGCCAAACTGATCCAAACGATAGGACTAAAAGTTCTTAAATAAAGGCTTATCCAAAGTAAACCAGATAAAGATATTAAACCGATCATGATTAACAAAATCGCAGGATCATCTCTCGCCCATGTATTTTTAGTTTGTTTATGGTAATAAACATTTCGATACCTTTTTTTCAAAAAAATAATAAAATAAAATAAGATCAGATTGATTTGAAGATCGCATTAGAATTCCAAGTTTTTTGTTTTGTTTTGGTGCAACTTACACTCTTCTCGGTGCTATACATAAATATGTCATCTGCCATAAAGCTAATTCGAAATCCATCGTTGGCCATCTACTTGGTCTAATTACTTTATTTAACATTTTTTTTAACTTTTCTATGCTTCCTTTTGATCTATTAAATGAATTGGAATGATGTGCATATGATCCATTTGGATTTGTTGAACTTGAACTTGATCTTGGATTTGATGTCGTTGGTAGTAATCCCATTATTTTATTTTAATATTTTGTGTACCACAGTTTTCTTGATGGTTTATTTTATTTTATTTTATTTGTTTTATTTATTGATCGATTGATGTTTCGTTCGTGGTCACTCACACTCCCGACACCGGATCAAATTAGGGTTCAAACCCATGTGGTGGGCGACAGGTGAGTGCGCGCACTCTACGGGCATCCCGGCGCACCCTGGAGGCGAAAAGGGAGGCGGGTGCACTTGTCAAAAATCTTAGGGTTTCATTGAAACTGACAACAAGTCCATTCAATGACCCGTCAAGAATTCACAAAACTCAGTATATCCTCCCCCTTTTTTGAAAAAAATCAAAAAAAATCATAGTAGATTGACAAGTATATCCATCTTATCTCCATCAATTACCTCGGAACCAGTATGTTCAGTGGAAACCTATTATTAGATTTATAACAAAAATTTAAAAAATTGATCACTGCTTATTTGACTGGTAGTATCATCGTTCTGGTTGGGTATCACGGACTCTGATGAGAACTATTGGTCAAATGATCAATCCTTTTTTTTTTTCTCTTATATATCTGATTTTTCTGTAAGTCCATTTGGAATAACTTGAGATTAATATTGATTCACAAAGTCTTTTTGGTATACTTTAATTCACATTCCAAATTCAGGTTGGTCTATCCACAAAGAATCAATTATAAATTTAATATTATAGTATGTTAGTGAGATGTAAGTCGAATTGTTATAGGACAGGATGTAATTTTTTTTTTCTAAAAAAAAAACAAGGAATGTGAAGGAAAGGGAATACATACTGATTTGTGAATTCCTGATGAAAGGATTGTTCATTAAATAATTTATCTATCCATTCCATTGACACCTTTTTTACCTGTTGTGTGTGTGATTGGCTAAAGTTTTTTATTTTTTTTTATTTTTTATATATATATATTTTTTTTTAGAGTCACAAGTCAACAGTTAAGGTGTGAGGCAGTGGCTTATGAGAGTGGCTTAAGTGTTATTGCTTAGGTTTAGTGACGTAGTGTGATTCCTAAGATTGCTTACTGATGTGCTGTGCTGTTGACCGTATTGATTATGAGCTTCTAATATTTGGTAATTTTTTTTTTGTTACTCTTTTTCTTCTTCCTTATTAAATTTATTTCGTTCATTCGTTTCCCTGTGCTTGCTTGTTTCTCTTCATACATATTCTCGTGTTTATTTTAAGTTTTGATTTTTTTACAGTAAGAGGTCTGTCTCTGGTGGTGTAAAATTCGAAACTATTTAATTCAACTTTACAGAAACCACTTCTTGCCAATGCAATGTTTTGAATTGACGTTGAATATATGCAGTCGTATCATTTTGATATTTGGTCGAATTAAATTGTTTCAGAATTTTAATTCGCTGACTGTTGAGATCGTAAAATATGTACACATCTTTCTCAGATTTTAATCGATAGCCATTCATATCAAATATTTTACCTAACTCAATCTTTCAACTTCAAACATTCAGTAAAATAGACCATCTTATGAAAACCATCAATCAAAATGCCGATTCAGAATTCGTCAAACGAGGAAATCATACTCTGTCCAAATTCATCCACTTTTACCAATTTCGATTGGCTAAGTACATACGAGATTTCAAGAGTTTTACATACCGTGATTGAACCTGAAGAGCTTAAATTACTACAAGTTGAAACACTGATCGAACCTGGATGGAAACAATCTAACCCAAATGATATACGTGATAAAATGATTGAATCATTAAAATTAAATGATCAGATTTTAATAAATAAAGATATAAGGATATTAAATCAAGTGAAATCAATACCAACTAATTTAAAAGTAGCAATTAACAAAGCATTGATTGAAGACCATAAAGAAAAATATGAAGACCTATTAAAACAAATCGAATTTAGTCTTGAACTAAATCATTCAATAAATCACGACAAAAAATTAAGGTTTAAAATTCTAACACCAAAATTTTGTAAATCTAATGCACTTTATCGTAAATATGGATCCAATAGATTTTTAATTATTAAATTAGATTCTAATCAATTTATCAATCATTTAAGATCTACCTCTTCAAAATTTATGATTACTAAAGAACTTACTAGGGATTTTTTTACCAGACCTTTAAGGATTGCTAATCGCGTATTTCATACTTTTTTGAGAAAAGATGTGAGATATAATCAAGAATTTTTGAGTTAAACACGTCTGTCGTTTTGTACTGATCTTTAGTGAGGATTATTTTGATATCATCTTCTTTTACAGGCGGAAGTTATTATGGTTGACTTGCAATCAACACCGGAAAGCTCTATCTGCCCATCCTTTTCAAAGTTTATGAATGATACACTGAATATTGAGCTCAATCAAAATTTATCTTTAGCAAAATGGGTTGGTACACAGTATGATATTTTAATCTAAGCACTAGTTCAAACTTTTTTATTTTTTTTTATTTTTTTTTTTTAATGGTGATTACCATATATTAGGTGGCACGGAGTTCTTTACTATTATCATCAACTAATCCAACTATTGATTTCAAGCCTGAAAATATTAGAAGGTAAGATGATCCAAGAATGAGTTGTATAGGTTTTTTGAAGAGCTGATTTTCTGTATATTTTGTATTTAGAGTACCTGACGTATTTTCTAATTCATTATTAATCTCACATGATGAAATGAACTTAATTGCAGATGCACTAGGCTTAAACTATTTACCATGTTGAGTACTTTTTTTTTTAAAAAAAAAATCAACTTCTTTCTGCTTTTTTTTTTGTGATTGAATTTTCATACCAAAAAAATGGATTCTAATATCTGAAATAGCTGCAATTGAAGGAAGAATTCAAGCTAAAGAAGTTTTTGTATGGAGATTAGGAAAAATTCCGGAATCTGATGATGATGAGAATCATTTAATTCAATTATGGGAAGATCAAGTAAAAGGTTTCAAGAGTGTGGTTTTTATTAAATTTATGGCTTTTTGTTATAATTTTAAATTAAAAGGATTTCAAAAGGAAGAATTATTTACTTCAATTGCACTAGATCAATGTCAAATTGTTAAGGGATTAACTGGAAAGGGTTCAGTTATGACTGATGGAGCTGCCGCTATTAGTCATCTCGGTGCTTTACAGATATCTCGCGCGAATGGGAAGACTCCTGATTTTTTACCATGTGTGTGTGTGTGTGTCTGTGTGTGTGTGATACGCAAGATCACAACTCATTTTTGGGTGTATTAGAAAAAAAGCTTTTAAAGGTTAGTTTGAACTGATAAGAGTCATGTGCTCTCCTTGTCGCTACACAAAGCCGTATACCAAGGCAGAATCGGTCAGTTATTCCGAAAAATATGGAGTTGACCTTATTTTCTATGCTAAGCTAAAAAGTCATCATCTGATCTCATATTTGGCTGTGCTTCAACTACATAGGCTTTGCTAAAGGTTCGTAAAGTTGAGACAAAAATTGTAAACTCCAAAATAATTTTTTTTTTTTTTTTTTTTTTCACTCCCATATCTTAGGTCTTTGGTTTCTAGATCCAAACTCGGATCAATTGGGTCAAACCTGTTGGATTGAAATTCGTGATAGTCAATGGAAAGCGAATTTGAAACCCGATTCTCAATTTCATTTTAATCTTTGTCGTTATTCGGTACCCGTGGAAAAAAGCGCGTCCTTGGGAAAGCAAAACCTTCCGGTAGGACTGGAACTTCAATAAATTAAAAAACAAGGTTTTATATTCTTCAGCTGACCATATAAGCTGTTGTGAGTTTTTTGTAGATCTTAGCCTCCAGAGGCGTTCCGTCATCCACTTTAAGGGATCTTATTCATGAAGCCGTTCAAGCTATCAAGGAGGACTTTTTAACTTCAGATCCACTCGATCTTGCCAAAACTATGGCACGTCAAACTTCTTTACTTGCTCAACGTAAAATAACTCTCAGAAATCAATTTAGATCTTTTCACGATCCTACAATTAATCGGGTCGATAAAACAATGAACAATTCTATCAAAGAATCTACAACTGATCAACTTGATCCACTTTCATTGGCTCCTATGAGCTTTGAGGAAGAGCTTACATGTCTTTTAACAGCTGGATTCTCAACTAGTAATAGACAAGTCGTTGAAGGCCTGAGGAAAGTGAAAGAAGCAAAGTTGACACGAATGGTCAGTTGTCTTGAATTATCTTCTCTTCTGTTGAGTTGTTCTGCAACTGACTCGTCTTCTTTCATAGTTAAATTTCAAAATCCCTGTCACTCAAAGTGCTTACGTCTATGTAATTCCAGATCCGTAGGTCCCGATGATTTTTAATTTAAATTTTTACTCCAAAGATCATCATCAACCTTTCAATTAACAGAACAGGTACACTACGAGAAGACGAAGCATTTCTTCAGTTTTCGTCTTTTCGGTGAGCTCTAGATTGTAAATTCATAAGGTTATCAAACCAGCTATCCTTTTTTACTGTTCCAATTTTCACAGCAACCCGTATACTGGTCTGAGAGTGGCACACCTTATCTGTAGCGCACTCATTTCTCGCGCACCATGTGTAGCTGTAAGCCTCATCTCTCTATCTCTAAAGTAGTAATTGACTGATCTAACAAACAAAAAAACTTTCTATTGTGTGTTTACAGCCAATTGATGTACAAAGGATTAATTTAGTTGCTAACGCTTCACTCAAAAGAGCTTACTTCGATATTCTGGTCTGTTCAATTCATGGTGATAGGGCACTTCTTAGTCTTTTATCTGGCGGTGTGTCTTCATCCTGAAAGTTCTGTCTCACAAACGTACATAATCACTGATGACTAATATGAACTGCGGTACATAACGTAGGTGATTACGATGGTAAGTTGGATCGAAACTTTACTCCCCCAAAAATGATCAAGCTTGCGCATATACGACATACTAATATTTCTTATATCTTGAAGGTGATCAAGTCTTTGTCATATGGGATCAAAGGCTTGTCGAACCCTTTCAAAATGCTTATCCAAGTGCATACCACGAGCCTAATGAAACCGAGTGGTTTGATAGTGAGTTTGAGCTAAAAGTTTTTTAAGATTGAATTACTTCCCTTTTTTTAACATTATGGGATAAGCAGCTTTTTGACTAAACCAAAACAATGTGCCATTTCTTAAAATTATGAAGAGGTTCTTACTCGGACAGTTAAAGATCAACTCCTACTACCTTATAAAACTGATTCTAAAATGTTTATGAATGAAGCTCAAAAGATTCTTTTGAAGGGATTGTTTACTCCTTCTCATCATTCAGTTTACTCTTTACGACATTCATTGTAATTCTGAGTTATTTCTTTCGTACAAAAACCTTATGATGTTTAAAGCTGATGATCGTTTTTTATTTTGGGGTTGGGTGGATGTAGATGCGATTATATCCTAGGTAGTGAGGATCCTTTGACCTTTTTAATTGGTTGGATTTATGTCAAGTGTTTGGACGCACCCAAAAGTGGTAAGTAAATTCAAGTAGTTGAAAGATACCAAAATCTTTACAAGTTTTTTATTCTTCAAAAAAAATTGACGGGCGTGTATGATCATAGGCTTGGTTTTGAGACCCCAAAAAGATGGAGAGATCATAGATTTGTTGAAACGACATATCCGGCGACTTAAAATTGGAGACAGAATGGATATGAATTTACCAATGCCAAGTTTCCTTAAAGATGAATATCAAGGTAGTAATCGCTACTTCAAATATCCTCATGAGTCTATCTACGTCCTTGGTTTGTACTATTCTTTTTATTTAAACAAATGGTTTTGATATTTTGTTTTTAGTTTGACAGCACTCATTCGGTTGTTCTGCTTTTTTACACTTCAATAATTTTGCTTTTTTTTTTTTGAAAAAAACAAAAAAAACAAACAGATCGTCTGAGAGATACCATTTTAAAAGCTCGTGATGAATTTAGATCTCAAAATCAAAAAGAAGGAAATAATAACTTTTATATAAAAGATCCAGATCTTTATGATTTCTTTTTATCACAAAAAAGTATGTTTGATAAGCCTCTTAAAAAAATCGAAGATGGACAAAAAGAAGATGTTTTTTTTAAATGGGGTAGGTTAGGAATTTGGATTGGAGTATTGAGGAGGATCCAACGTAAGATTTCGGTGAGTTTTCTTTCTATCTTTCTTTTTTTTCTTATTGACATGTTAACGATGCAGAGTTCTTACTTACTCTTATTTGAATCAAAATTTCATTGTAAAGAGTTTGAATCAGATTTATTGTAAGGCAGTTGAAAGATCTCAAAACGATCGTAGTAATCATCAATTAATTCAAGATAAAGATGGATACGTTCCTAGAGAGGATAATACTGTTTATTTCGTGTAAGTTTCGTCTCTCTTTTTTCTTTTTCAGAACTTAATTTTCTTTTAAATTGAAAAACGACAAAACTTTGTTCACTCATTTTCTTTGAAATTTATATTGATTTTTTTTTTTTTTTCGACAAAAAACAGGACAAAAAAATGTTTGAAGAGTTTTCATTGTGAACTTAGTTGGGAATCAGCATACGATGAAGATAAAGATGAATTAGAAGATTTATTAAATGCGAATGATAATGAGAAAAAGATATTCAAACTTTCTAAAAGAGCTTATCTTGATGGATTAAGAGCTGATGGATATGCATTATTGAAAGTGAGTGGTTTTTCATAATTTATCGGTTAATAAAAGTTAATCATTGAATTCTTTCTTGAAAAAAAACAACAATAACATATCTGGTTATGGACAGGCTTCTTGTGCTTCTTACTTAACTAGCCCTACAGCTTACTTTCCATATGTGATGGCATTCAGAGAGGTTAGTATTTTTTCTTAAAAAAAATCTTTTTTTGTTCTTTTGTGATCAAACTTTATTTAACTTTTGCGTGATAGATATGTTATTTAAAAGGTCAAGCAATGGCGGGAAAATATTGGAAACACTTTATACCTTTACAATTTTTAGAAGAAGAAAAAGAATTTGAAGAAAATCGATCAACAAGTTTAACTCAAGAATCTAATTCTTCTTTGGCATCTGTTGTAAAATGTATCATTAAAATAAGTGATGAACATAACTCAAACTCTCTGGTTTGAGACACTTTTTTTTTTTTTAGTGTAATGATAACGAAAGTATTTGGTCAAGTTTTTTTGTATTGTTGTTATTGTTGTTTAGGTCTAAAATAGACTAAACAAGTTTAGTTTAGTTTATTTTTTGATGTTTTTTTTTTTTTTTAGTTATGTTTTTATTTGGAAAAGTCATAATGAGAAATGGAAATTATGAGTCATAAAAAGTAAAAATCAGACATGAGTTTTTCTTATCAGTACAACAACACTAATGTTTGATACAAGCTATTTTTTTTCTTTGGTAAATATAGGTTACATAAGATCTGAATTTAGAATTGGGTCTTATTCAACGTAATGGATATTCTTAAAATGTGCTGACTGTATGATCTTATAAATAAATATATCTTTATGGATCAAGTTGAATAATTTCCTTCATGTCTAATGATATAAAACTTGATCATACCTTTTCTGAACTGGGTGAGTATGTATTGACTCAAGAAAATTTATTCATCAATATACTAAACTCACATCTTACCTCACCTCACAAAAAAAAAGAAAAAAAAAAAGCTGTCTCAAGCGTAAATATTCTTATAAAGAAGCCCATTTTGTTTTTTTCTTCCTTTTTTTGAAAAGGAAAAAAAAGAACTATTTTTTTTTTTTTTTATAATAAACCATATCAAATATCTTTCTTCTTCAAATCCACAAAAAAAAAAAAAAACCAAAACCAGAAACCTGGGTTTTTTTTTTTCAAAATTATTTCAATTTCTAATCAACATCATAAAAAACAAAAAATATATTCCGAAACAGTAAGAACTAATATTGTAAAGGAGGACCATCATCTTGTCCATTACCACGATAATTAGAATGAGGAGGAGGAGGAGGAGGAGGAGGATTTAAATTATCATTTGTAGACCAAGAAGGAGGAGGATAAGAACGTTGAGAAGGTTGATGATTAGGTGGTGGTACCCAGCGATCATGTCTTTGACCAGAGGACCTATTATTATTCCTTGAATTTCCTCTACCATTACTATTTCGATCATAAGATGATCCTTGTTGATTATATCCATTATTATTTGAATTTCTTGTTGTATTATAATTAGGTTCATTTGTTGATCTATCATGATTATATGTTGATAACGATCTATCATAAGATTGTGGTGGTCGGTCATAAGATTGTGGAAGGATAGGCTGTGATCGATCATAGGATATTGTGGCAGGAGGAGGAGGACCTGACAGATGATTATAAACTATCCCATTGTGATTTTGTGGTGGTCCCGATTGATTGTAAATCGAGTGCGAGTTATTGATTCCGATTGAAAACTTTGAACCAGGACCTAAGATTGGTGGTTCATTGTTATTAGTATTAGTATTAGTATTAGTAGCTTCATATGGCATAAGTGGTCTAGGTGGCAAAGAAAGGTTTGGAGCAGGTTGAGGAAGTCTGGTCGAAGGTCTATAACTGTTTCCACGTGAAGAAGAAGAAGAGGAAGAAGAAGGTGGGTATGAATGATGTGGTGCTCCTCCTGCTCGGTTAGGTCCTGTTCGATGATGATGTTGAGGTTGTGCGACGTAAGCAGGTCCTGAAGTTGAACTCATCACTCCACTTCCTCCTACACCTCCATTCATATGCTGACCACCACCACCTCTCATTCCACCATTCATATGCTGTCCGTTAATGTGTTGATGGTTTCCGATATTACCATACGAAGCTTGAGGTGGTCCTTCACGATAAGTTGATGGTCCTCCTACTCCTTGATTATGTAAAGGAGGGTGCAGCATTTGAGTTTGTGGACGAGGATAAGAGTGTAACATCCCAGGTTGATTCATCGAAGGATCAGGTGGTGGTGGCAAAGAATTCTGATAGACATTCGTTGGTCGATGAGGCTGAACAATTGGAGGATTGAGACTAATTGGTACAGATTGAACTGGAACAACAGGACCAGAGAAATCATTTCGAGGTGGTTGTGATTGTGATGGAGGTTGTGGTGGTGGCGGAAGTGGTTTGGGGATCGATTGAATAGGTTGTAACCCAATAAAAGCTGCTAATTGAGTTTGCGTTGATTTCCTTTCATCTTTCTTCCTACGATCGTACTCATGTGACGCTTCATAATGTTGTAACCTGTAAAAAAGGGGGAGGGAGGGAAATGAGGTAAGAGATCTATTAAGATATAATGAACTTCAGGGACAAAAAGGATATAGTGAAACAATCGATTAACTTTGCAGGATCTATGGGCATTGGATCTGTCCAAAACCAATCATGATCTAATGCACCTTCAGCTGTTAATCTTCGAGTGGGATCTAATGTAAGTAATTTATCTAATAAATCTGCCAATTCTTTTGATATCCTTTCATATTCTTCTATGACTTTCCTTGGTCTATATGACCAAGATCTAATACCTTCACAACCGGGTAAACTTTCCCATCCAGGCATAGATTCAGAGCTAGGACTTCCACATAACCTGATAAAAAAACAAAGGGAATAATTCCCAATCATCAATTTCTTTTAGAAAAAAAGTGATGAAGAAAATGAATTGAAGCTTACCGAAAGATTAATTCACATTGATTGATATCACTACTACCAGTAAGTATAGGACCACCTTTAAACATTTCACCGATTACACAACCTACACCCCACATATCTACAGGTGTACCATATCTACGATCACCTAATAAAATTTCAGGTGGTCTATACCATCTTGTTACAACACAATTAGTATATTCTCTTTTGCGATTTAATTGTGATTCAATTGATCTTGCTAAACCGAAATCAGCTATAAGTAATTGACCTGTATTTGAGATTAAAAGATTTGCTGCTTTTAAATCTCTATGTAAAATCTTATTCTATTAGAAACAAAAAAACACCCGAAAAAAAAAGTTAGAAGAAAGAAAGAAAGCCTTTACTAATTAGAGGTAAATAACGAACCCGATGTAAATAAGCAGTACCCATTAATAATTGTTTAGAGTATAATTTAATTTGACTAACACTAAAATTAATCAATTTATTTTCGATTAAACCAGCTAAATCGTGATCTAAATAAGGAAAGATCATATAAGTGTTACCTCTTCTTCTCAATTTATAATTGCCTTTTGAATAAGCTATATCTATTACTGGTACAATATTTGGATGATCTAATGATTTTAAAATTCGAATTTCTCTCAATGACGTAATTGGTAACTAACAATCAAAAATGTAATATAAATAAAATTTGTCAATTCTTTTTTTTTGGTAAGGAATAAGAAAATGAGGAGATGAAAAAGAGAGAATCCTTACGCCATCTGATTCATTATGAATTATTATTCTTTTAACAGCTACTACCATACCAATTTTAACTCCCATTTTAAATTCAATTAAAGGATCATCCATCCATTCATCATCATCATCTGTATCAATATCTTCTTCTTCTTGATTTGAAGAATTGATTTTTTTTTGTTTACGTGCATATCTTCTCCCACGATATATAGCTTTATAAACTTCACCAAATGTACCCTCACCTAATTTTTCTATTAATTCATATGCTTGTATAGGAGAAACACCTATAAATAATTTCCTTTCATTATTATCTTCATGATCTGTTGTATTATTATCATTGAAAGATTGCTTGATATTCTTATTATGATTAGGGGAATTTTTTATATTTATTTGGTACTCATAATTTTGATATGAATTTGTTTTTGTTTTGTTAGGTATTTTGACATCTATTGAAGTTTGAGTTGATTGTTTTTCGTTATTAAGTGATCTTGGGCATATTTCAGGTTGTTCTGGTGTTGTTGATTGTTCTATTGGATTTATGTGTGATTTATTTTTCGAGTTTATGATTTGATCATTGATTTTTGGACTTTGATCTTTAATGATAGGTTGAAATTGACCTTTTAATAAAGCGTTCCCAAGTGAATCAGTTACATTAATCGATGTTCTTGAAGATAATCTATTAGATGGTGGTGGAGTAAGTTGATTAGGTGATGATGATTTCTTTCTAATTCTTGGTGGTGGAATTGAAGGATATAGATCATCAATCTCAGTAGGATGTCTAGTACTAGATAAAGATCTCTTCCTAGATTTGGATTTAGATCTAGACCTAGACCTAGAATGAGCTCTACTAGAACATAAAGGTGAAGAAGGTAAGTTTGTAGTTTGTTTTTTTATTTCTTGATGATAAGGTGAACGTGAATTTGAGATAGACCTTCTTCTTTTCATAGGTGATCTTTGACGTGATGAAACTGAATAATTTGATTGAGTTTGATGATTATATTGATGATTATAATGATTTCTGATTGATCTTTTATCATTTGATTGTTGTGATATTGGAGTTTTATCTCTCCATATTCGATCGTTCCTACGTTCGTGATTATAATCATTGATTATGATTTGCCTTTGGTTTAAATTATTAGTTGAACTAGATGGAATTGGATAAGTTAATGTTGATCTTGGTGGTAATGGTACTGATAATGGTATTGATTTGTTAAATTCTCTATCTTTTTCTGTTTCTTCTTCTTCTGTTAATTCACCCTCTTCTTGATCTGAATTCTCATTTTTCATGATTTAAATTAAAATAATAATTCCAACTTGAAGAACTAGGCTTGACACTTTTTTGAGAGGTCAGTTCGATCGAAGGTTGGTATTAATTTATTAAATAAGAAGGTCAAAAATTTAGACAGTATCATGTACATACTCTCTATTGAAATTAGAGTTAAGTCATCAAGCCAAAAACATTCAAACTTAACCAAGTCCTTTCACTTTGGTATACCGGGACCAATACTTTGGCTAAACCTCCGATTATGAAACATAAGTTTCTGAATAAATACTTAAGTTTCTTTAAACGTGCTTTAGCATCAATCAATCATATCCATAAGACCATCATTCACTACAAATTTATGCTCTACACCACGCATGATGTGGCCCGCTTGGCCCTTCTTCCACTCTTCAAAATCACAACAATACCAAATCCTTGGCTTGGATTCACACTATTTGAAATCAAACTTCTTGCACTCAATCAAGCATAGAATGATGCCGCTTGAAATTCTGAGACAGACAAGTCTCATTATTTGCTGACTGATGAATCAAGTTTAAAATGAGCAGGAGAATAAAAAATACTGATCACTCCTTTATTCTCACTTACTGTAGTTCTCTCATTAATGAATGTGAGTTGCTAGGCAAAAAGAACCGTAGTGCATGATTACTTTCATGAATTTCTCAATAGAAACCAAAGCCCTCTACCACCCAACCAATAAGCAGAAGAGTGGTGGTATTATAAAGACTGGTGATGACATTTCAGATGGCAATGGCTGATGAGTCATCCTGCAAACTCTGATTGAGGAGTATTATTTATTGAGTTGAAGAAAGTTATATGCTTTTAAGAAAATAATAAACCATATGAACTTATCAGAACCAAATTGGAGGTCCTATGTGCTGTCCCTATTAACTTAACTTGCTGAAGTTTTTGTAATCTGAGAGTAATGGATGATCACTTACATATATTTTGAATGCTTTAGATGGCTATCTGCCTACATCTTGTATACACTCTGATAATAATTGTGAGCCACCTGCTTCTGTCTGGCAAGTGACCTCACTACTGGTCTGAGAAAAGGTGTGGGCACAAAGGCTAAAGGTTGGAAATGGGTTCCTCTACAGCTCAAATGCCTCAGGAACCTCTCCTGAGAGCCAGATGAGTACTGATCCTATCTAGGGGAAGAACCAAATGTCCACAGGATCAGCAGAGCTTCACACAGATTCCTTTATATCATGTGCTGTCTAGAAGCTGGTGCACTCAGCTTTTATCTTCTACCACCTTGCTACACTTCTTGAGAACCCTTCAGTCATGGAGGAAAGGTGTTAGTGATGAACCTTGGATGAACAGAGAAATAAAACAACTGGTGAAGACCAGTAAGGAAACTAGACTGCTTCTAGATAGAGAAGAATTCACCAAGGTTAATTATGTATTAACCAGTGACTGGGAATCTCAGAAGAAAAAAATCCCAGAATATCCTAGAGAGGTATTCAGACTGTTGAGGTTTATTTTATTGATGCTTCAGAGAGGGGAAAGTGTCCAGGGAGGTCTGGTCCTCCTTTTATATTCCGAGCCTCCATTCTTCCTTCTCTATGAGCATATGTACTCAGTAGAAGGTAAACCTAACTCTGTATATGTAAATCTCTTGGTAATAATGCGATATTACCATTACATTTTATGGCTATGGTTTACAACAGGTTGTATCATGTATAGCTCTTGAAACTGAGCTATGAGTTGTTTACACTTATAATTACAATACTTTTGCAGTCCCATGGTACTTGTTGAGTACTCAGGGGCTGACAATAATCATGTTTGCACTGAGACATTTGGTCCTCCTGATCTCATTGATTGTACTGAATTTTCTTTTACACCTTGCTAGTATTACTGCTGAGCTTAAGAAAAAGGGGTCTCCTTTGTGAAATGGTAATGTATACTTTGAATACTCCCCACAATAAGAAAAAAAAGTGACAGTGTTGGATAATTTTTTGGTTATCTTTCAGCCTATCTGAGTCAGGAAATCTTAATTCTCCTAGGCACTGTAACTTTGAAAACCCCTACCCTTAGTATTGTTGAGAATAATGCATGATTAAAGCTTCAGAGACAACAAGATGAGTGTAAAAGAAGGAAAGTGTCCTGTGCTGATTCATTTAAAGAGTTAGGAAAGAATAAACTTGACAAGGATAAAACAAAGTACCCATATCAAGAACTTGTTGTTGCGCTACTATGGCTCTCAAATCAGACCCAACTTCAAATTGGTTTTACAATAAGCTGGCTTAGTCAAATTATGGCCAGCCCGACAGAGAAAACCCAACTCTAGACAATGGCGATTCACATGATGAAGCTGGAAGTAAATATTAAAATTGATGGTTTGTCAACATGAAAAATCTGATAGCCTAGAATGTTGAGTTGTATAGGCTGTTATGTAGTAGTAGCCTTATACTTAGTGATGTTTGTACAGATAAATTGTATCTTCCAGTTGGGATGCGCATGCCAGGCAGTGAGATTTTTCCTCACCTTTCCATCCTGGTATACATCTGCGCGCATCCCACATAATGCCTGCTCATCATGAAACACAGGTCGACCATGACAAACCACCCAAGAAATACTATATCAAGGGTCTAGTGCCGCTGGCAGTGGATAGAGTCCCACTAAATGATTCTCTCAGAGACCAAGCACATACTGAGGGTTTGTCAGCCCTGAGGACTGCACAGCAGTCCCACAGACTGTCAAACACCAGTCACAGAGAAAA
>MU167209.1:0-11664 GCA_015951145.1 Cronartium quercuum f. sp. fusiforme G11
TTTGGTTGTGAAGTGAGGTGGACAAAGGTTCGTGGGTGGGTAGATTCATGAATGGAGGTGTCGACATGGATGGATGGGAGGGCAGTGGTGAGGGAGGTCAGGGCCGATGAGTCGAAAGGGAGGTGGAAGGAGGTCGAAGAAGAGGTGAGGGTGAAGCGATGACCCGGCGTCATAATCTGCTACAGAAGGTCTGGGATGGCCCTGCGCACGGACCATCTCCCAGCAACTTTCAAGGAGCTGATGACATTATTTTTGCAAACTACTGTAGAAAGATTGCCCTTTCTCCTATTTTTATATCATGCAAGCACAGCCTTATTGTTTACTATTTCCTTTTATAGTGTTTAGGCTAGCACAGCCTCATTGTTTACTATTTCTTTTTATAGTCTTTATGCTATATCTGTATTCATATCTTAACTTATGTTTACTTATATTACTTATGTAATTTACATATGGGCTCTTGACACTGAGCACTGAGTTGTAGTTATAACTCAACATACATATGTTTACACATATGTCATTTACAGTAACTGTTACACTATATGTAACATATGGAGACAGTCTGTGGGACTGCTGCGCAGTCCTTCGGGCTGACACTCCTGTCATAAGTATACTATGCTTATAGCTCTTGAAACTGAGCCTGAGTTGTAGTTACTAGTGTTACATGCTTAAACTCTCATGTTACACTTCTTTTACCTATATGTAATACTTATATTACACATGATTACCATATGTAATCATAACATGTACAGTCTGTGGGACTGCTGTGCAGTCCTCAGGGCTGACACCCGACCAAGCTCTGCATACTATGACACAGCCAACATATACCACACCTTAACTAGTTGTAGCCTTCGATTCTTCTCCCACAGTTATTGAATCCTCAGACCATTATATAAGTGGGTTTGGGCTGAGGCTTATTTCTGATGCAGGATGCACATGCTGATTGTGAGTACAGTCTAACTTGTGTCTTGATGGCTCTCAGGCCCAGCAAATTTCCACCTCTATGAGGGTACACGAACCTAGTCGTACGTATTGAGAAACACATACAGTTGTACAAAGATGAAAAATGGCATGTTGGAGCTCAACTTGCCAACCTCAAGTGTTTCCACTGAACCCTTTTGCTCTTGCCTTGTCAAAAGTACTGGCAGTTCTTAGCTCCCATATGATCCAGTCCTGAGTATTTATACTACTTGCTTAAAAAAAAGGAAATTCAAAGGAAGCTCACGAGCTTTGTCAGTGAGATGTTTATTTCATGTATTTTGTGGTTGGTAATCTTTGTTACGTAGCTGATGAATTGATTTGGTGAAGTTTTACGCAGCAACCAACAATTGGCTACTCCCATACAGGGTCAGAAAAAAAAAACCGGCTCGAATCACCCACATAGTAAAAATACACTCTCATCAGCAAGCTCAGTAGGCTGCACTGTCGATGAGAGTTTGATGTAATCAGTAAGTAGACGGATTAGCCCTATTGGACATAAACAAGTAGATACGCATTCGATTGAGTATGTTTTCCAGGAACAGAGATCAAACATTTATTGAAGAGCAACAACGTTTATGAGTTCCCATTCGGATAGGAAGCAGAGGACATGTTGACTGTAAAACAGTATAAAAACCTGGTCACTTACGATAGGAACCCTCCGTCGACAGGCATGATCAAACCATCGGAATACTGCCCACCCTTTCCGCACAGCTGTTTCAAACCCAAAAACAAACAAGAAACCAAATTATCAATCGCGAAGAAGATGAAAGGGAAAGGTATTCATCCCGTAATTGATTACGAGTTTAGTAAGCCGATGGACGACTGACGTAAAGCACAGTAGCTGCCATTTCTTCAAGTTTACCCGGTCGACCTGCCGGAATTTTATATTTCTTCTTAGCAAAGATTTCTGAAATATCGCTCTTTCCACGCCTATTAAAAGCATACAATACAATTGTAATGTTTTTTTAAAAAAAGTGAAAGATTGAGATAGGTTGTGATTTATCGTTAATTGTTTATCACAACTCTTGATCGAGACCCGAATTGTAAAAAGAAAAAAAAAATTGATATAGGCAGACTAGAGTGCTTGATTAAACTCAACTTATCACTTGGCTTTTTCGCACTCTAAACATTCAAGTAGTCCCCAAAAGCGCATTTACGCACGGTCAGCCTTTTTTTTTTATTCCGTTCTTTTGAACATGACAGAAAAGAATGAATTTCACCATTTCGGACGGGAAAAGGCCAGGTGCTATAGAGTTGAACCTGATCCCCAACCTTCCAACTTCGGTCGCCATGATCCTAAAGAAATTCGATACACAACATTAATTTACACGTTATATAGACTGGTGTTCATGGATATGGGATTTTTCAGAAAGTTAGTAGAATGAATCATGACCTACTTGGTCATATGGATCGTGGCCGCTTTACTCGCGTTGTACGCAATGTGCGATTGTGAGCCTTTTGACAACCCGCACTGATAAAAACCAATATTCATTCAATTAACTAGCCATGCTTGACGATGTACGTCCCTTTCAATCTGAGATCAGCAAAAAACAAAAGCAACCAACGATCGAACTAATGTTGATCACTCCGCTTCGATAGAATTCCTTTGATCCTTTTTCAAGTAAAGGTAGGAAACAAACTGTCGAGAAGTAGACCGCCGCGACATTTGTCCTCCACACTTCATCCCAGCCTTCAAAGTTTTCAGACTCTGAGGTCGACTTGGCCAATTCCTTTCCCGATTTGTCCGAATTTAGTACAGATGAAGGGCCTCCGATTCCGGCGTTATTAATCTAATCCCCCAAAAAGGATTGCCGGAAAAATAGACCGATAAGGAGCTTCGATTTTACAAGGAACCGAACATGTAAAGGTAAAGACGAACTGACGAGAATTTGGATTCCATTTGGCTCTTGATTCTCGATCTCTTTCACCACCCTTTCCAAATCCCCCATTGACGTGACATCTGCCTGGATCCTGTTGTCAATTTCAAAGTCAACCCTCCCATGTCAGAGCTTTAAGAGATCTCTCTGTTAAACTCACGCGACTATTCTACCAGTGACATGCTGATTATAGTTATCGACAGCCTGCTTCAAAACCGCTTTCCTACGACCAGTTATATAAACTAGGCAGGGTTTTTTTTTTTTTTTTTTTTGAGAAGGCGTGATTGAAACAGCATCGTCTATCGACACTACCATCAAGAATCAATATTTGAAATCAAAAGGCTGACCTTTTGCACCGTGAGTGGCAAGCGCCTCGGTACACATGAGACCGATTCTGTACGCACAAAAGAGGTAAATGAACCCGCACGGAAATTCTTAAATCTATCTTCATCGACATAGCAGGTACGAAAAAGAGTGAAGAGAAAACAGACGCAACCCAGTTCCTCCACCCGTGACAACAGCGACGAGACCGGCGACAGAATAAAGAGATTCGAGCGAAAGCGCCTGATTGAGCTCCTTTGGAGGGTCATTGGCCGCAGCGTTAGACATAATGCTTAAGAAGTAAAGGTGATAAAATGTAAGTCCCTAGATGAGAAAACAGACGATTTGATTGATGGGCGTTTTGACAATGAGCTACTCAGCCACGAAGGAGGGTCAAAATCAAAAGAGTAGTGAGGGGAAACCTGAGGAGAGGCTGATAAAGAGTCTTTGGGAGCTATGAAATCTGACATTTCCTCAATTAACTGTACTTATCTCCCCGTCCGTCCGCATTTCGAGTCTAATCACGTGTAGATTGCCTGTGAAAGCCATCTTCAAAGCCTAAACACATATGATGAGTTCACTGAGCTTTCTTATTTTACTTGCAAATCAAAACCTCAAACTCCGCTGATCGTGGCAGAAGCTTTTTTGTTTTGTTTTGTTTTTATTTCTGAAGCGTGACGCTATTAAACACACGAATTATTTTCCCCACCAATAAAACCGCGTGGCTGTTCAGGGAAAGGTATAGGGTGGCCATCACAGCTCTTAACCGTCTGCGAAGGTACAAATATATGGAGGACAAGTGAGACGCTTCGGGTTCCAACATGTTGTGGCCCGATACAGTAGTTTCGATAAATGTTGTCACCAGCTCTTCACTGATGGTCCGTGCGCGGCCAGCCAATCTCAGTGAAGAACCGGTGACAACATTTATCGAAACTGCAGTGCCTAGCCACAATGTAGGTACACGGATGTGACACAGTTCCAGAGATTTATCCGGTCTGATTAGGTGTTGTTGGAGGTAGTTGAGTAGGCTGTGGCGGTGGTCTTCGAACCTGCTGCATAGGAAGTGGAAATGTTCCACTGTCTAGGCGCCCTCTTGGCAGTTGCAGGCAGGGTCTGTCAGCTGTTTGTGTGCATTCAGGTGCTGGTTCAGTATGTGATTTGATCTGAGTTGGGTGATGCAAATTTCGTATTTCTTGAGGCTCCTGATGGCCTCGATCGAGGTGAGGTTTTGGGTCGGGCTGATATAGCCTCTTCTGTTCTTGCTATCATCTTGTATCCGGCAATCGTCGAAGACTCAAACTCCGACCCAGGTAGTTCAACCGGTAACTGGTCCGCAATCAAATCTACAGCTTGTATGCCATAAAATGGCACAAGAACCCTCAGGAACATCTCGGCATTCGGATCACTTGATATCGGCAAGCCGGCACCATCTTTCTTTCCTGGACGCAATGCCTTATCGATGTCCGCGAACGCTTCGGGATGACTGAGTCTGAGCCAGAACATAGTCCCATCCGCGAACTTCAAGGAACTGGTTCGGGTACTGATACAGTAACAGTCAAACCCTTTGGGAAAGAATGATCAATTTCAGATAAGTCCAGCTTTTGCCCCACATACTGGAGTTCAAAGAAGTCCAAATGCCATATGGACTACATGCCAGTCCAACAACCAGATGATACTATTGTACAGGTCAATATTTGGAATTTCATTAGAAGGCGTTTATGCAAAATCCTAACTCATGAACAAACCCTTGCACAGTATGTCACATCTTTTCATTTCATCAAATGACATACTGTTTGACAAAGAATTGATACTGATTTATACCTCGCCACATTCAAACCTACCTATGTGAGTAGTGTCTCAACTTACAGCCTGGTTAATATTTACAATGCCTCTCACAAACTTGTTAAAGATGCACCCAATCACTTTGATTGGCCCGACTTTGGGGAATTTCTCACTGACCAAATCTATACCATGGCTTTGCATGTATACTGCCTCCTAAATCACTTCAATTGTCGTAAAAAGTCCTGATGGTTCCAGACACATGTTCTGGTTGAAATTGGTTTCAGGAAGCTATGATGATGGTTTTAGCCTGGATAAAGCTCGAAGGGAGTCCATATGTTGATCACATATGTTCTGAATGTACATATATTGAAGAAGACCCTAACATTGAAGGTGGTGGTCTAGGTAAGTTTGATCTCTCATAAGGTTTCTTGCATGCATGATGTGTATGACCACTCTCTGACAGTTTCTTATGCTTTCTATCTACATTCAGGATATTGGTCAATGGTTATGGACTGTATCACTATTGGCCACCCTCGGTGCAGTGCAACCAAAGAGCAATTGGTCATGCTCAATCCACACATCACCAATCCTCTGCCATGTGAAGAGATGTTAGACACCCCTCACAACTGGTACTGTCCTGTTCACACCAAATTGCTCAAAAACTACTGTTGGGCACAGCCTTGCGCACAGGAAATTGTTAGCAGGACCAAAACTTGTGGCTTGGAATTACATCAGTAAGCATTTTGCATTTGGAAAGATAAGAAGCAGCAGAAAAATGTAGCTCTATCCGTCATGAAATGGGAAGGTTCGAAGATACCTGTTGATCTTACTTCAGAACTTGACTCTGCAACCAATCAAGTAGCTAACATGGACTCACCAGAAGAATGGCTTGAGGCAGCAGTGCATGTAGGACCTGTACAGCAAAGACCTGTAGGTTTGTTAAATTGTATGGTGAGAGGGCATGTTGGATCTAAGTGGTGAGTTTTGGCAATACTCTTATAAATGAAACCCAAGGTGAACATGAGATCAAGGGGCAGGGTTGTGTGTAAGTAAGAAGCCCCAGCGAGTTGATATGAACTAGAAAGCTTTGTGGAAGAGGGGGAGAAGGTGAGTTCTGATGGACCTACATACTGCTTATTTTGCATCTTGAATAAGTCATGTGGTGGCTGGGAAAGCTGTATTGTCCAAAAAGAAAGCTGGATATTGACTTTATTGTTTTCCTTCTTTGCTGTACACTGATGAAAACAATGCCTATCTGCGCAGCCATGGAGTTGGACCTGCCTGTGGTGATTCATTTGAGTGCTCACATGGTGTATTATTGATTGGTTGGCTATCTGGAAGGGTTGAAAGTCTCCCTCTGTGGCGGGGAAGTGTCAAAGATAGAGGATGTCCGGATGCGGATGACAGATAGATAGATGTCCGGATGCGGATGAGGATGTGGCAAAAGTTCTTACGCAGCCACAATGTGACGTCATCATTAGGTTAGGAACTGGTTCCTGCTTAAAGTCCACAGACGGGACAGTGCTCTCGTCTAAGGCTACCGCAACCCCGCTGCATCCCTCCACCAGACTAATGAGTGCCACCCCGGCTGAGTCTGTTGACACCCTGGACTTCCCCTATCGGGAACTCATTGGAAGCCTGAATCATGCCGCCATTCACACCAGGCTGGATATCCCCGACCTCACTGCACCACTGTCAAACACCTGCTTCGATATGTCAAGGGATCACTCAACCTCAGACTACTGCCCTTTTCCTGTTTCTCTTTTATCCTTCATGTCCCAGCATATCACTCAGACGAAGGGGGGCTATTGCTTAATCACCTAATACAAATTATGCTCTTACATGATCATGCTTGTACTCAGATTCATACTGTATCTATACAGCACTCTCTCCACGCCCATCTTGTGTCCAGCATCGAGTTTCTTCTGTATTTGTCCTTGCCCACACTTCATCCAAACCTTCCCATCCACATTTTCATTATTTGCTGATTGTAATGAAGGGTCTGGTTCGTGATCCGCTCTTTGATGGCTGATATAAAGGCGGCAAGATTTGGGGTGGAGGTAAAGGTGCTAGGAAGCGGCTTTTCCGC
Organism: Cronartium quercuum f. sp. fusiforme G11; assembly: GCA_015951145.1. NCBI lineage: Eukaryota > Fungi > Basidiomycota > Pucciniomycetes > Pucciniales > Coleosporiaceae > Cronartium > Cronartium quercuum. The sequence goes on from MU167209.1 coordinate 7,048, forward strand.
GAGGGCATCGACAAGTTTGTCTACCTTGTCATTACCTTTCACCAGGAACATGATGTTATTGTAATCAGACTCCCATCATTTCGCTCCTGGAAAGAAGACAAGCCTTTAAGATACTGACATACATCTCAGCAATTTCTTCCTAATTTACACCTTCTTATGCGTTGGTGCCCGGGTCACAAGGGTGTAGTAGGAAATGAAACATTTGATAAGATTGCTGACGAACACAACCCAGCACATTCACATCAAGACCTAGCCCGGTCGCCCTTCCAAACACCATCAAAGAGTGGACCACCGAACAAACAAACAGCTTCACATAATTAGAAACGACCTCGGATAAACTTCAAGCCCCGACTCTCACCTCACCGCCATTGCCGAACTCAAGAAACATGTAAATTGCAGCGATAACACAGCTGAGATCTACATTTACCTCATTACAATATCTGAACCGCTTTAAAGAACCTACTGACCCATCATGCAACTTTCAGGAGGGTGTTGAAACTATCAAACACTTTCTTTTCATATTGACTACATCCACGGATCAACATCAAGAAATCTCAAAACAACTTCACTCAAATCAAAGGAAAGAAAGCCATCTTTCACAACCCTTGAGGCTTCATGTTGATGTGTAGATAAGTATGTTTGGAAAACTTTCCTAAAGGAAAAAAAAATAATACCAGTCAAAAATTACCTCAGTTCGTTTCCAAGCTCCAGGAGGATAAACACCAGGCGCACTCGTACCATTAGACTTCGAAAACTTGTTGAAAAGATTGAGGTTAAATTGAATTCAGATGAAAAAAACTATGAAGTCATCCTCCAGCTCTCAATGTGTGATGACCATCTATCTATATACCTTCAAAATCATTATACGTCAAAACAATATCAAAAAAGAAAAAAGAAAAAATCAAGAGTATGTATTTCATACACAGAAATTTTGTGTGTTTTTCCTTACAAGAAAAAAACAAAACAATAATGATCATCTAAACACAAACTTTTTGTTTGAAAAAAAAAATTGTTGTAGCTGTGATTTTAACTTTCCTAATGACAAAACCTGGTTGATTCTCCTCAAAGCCTTGGAGAAAGTTGTATATCCTTAGGCCGAAGGGTGACTCTTTCCGCATTTATTGATGCTGTTATGGATAGGGCATGGGAGTACATGTGTTACATGGCTTCACTAAAGTATACAAGGTACAAGTAGAGCTTAGGTCAAGGTAAATGAGATAAGAACCCACTCACCTCACATTGGACAGTCTGGTCATACTTCATCTTTGACCGGACTGACCAGACGAGCATGGAAGAGAGAAAGAGAGAGAGAGAGAGACTTACCAAGAGATCCCAATATAAGAGATGCCAGGTTTGTGTTTTTTTGAACAAGCTGAAAGCAGCAGAAAAAAGACAAAAAAAACAAAACAAACAATGAATCAGAACCTGAACCGGACACTTGACATGCTTCCTGTGAGCACCTTGCTTCTGTCTGGCAAGATAGCTCACTAGAGAATGGTGGAAACAGTTATGGGCACAAAGGCCAAAAAGGAAAATGGGTTCATAGACTATCCCAAATGCCCAGGACTACTCTCTGCAAGCCAGATGGGCACTGGACTGATCTATGCTAACTAGATATCAGTAGTCCAGTGATGACCAGTGCAAAGCCTTACCTTGCACTATCTTTGGTCTGTCCCAGCCTCAGGAGTTATTCTCTACTTACTATTTCACTCTTGAGAACCCCTCAGCAAGAGCAAATAGCAAGTAGTGAGGAAAGGCTCTAGCTTTGCACCTTTACAGACCACAGAAATAAAGAAACTGATGAATATAAAAGGTGAGGCCTTTCTGAAGATGAGAATGAATCAACAAACTATTTTATAATAGTAATTGACTATGAATTCTCTAAAAATATAGAAAGTCTAGAATTTCTTTTTTAGTTATTCAGACAGTTGAAGTTTATTTTTATGATGCAGATTCTCCTCCTCCTGTAGAGGAGGTCAGGTCCATCATTTATATTCTTATCCACTATCCTTTATTAGCATACACTCATTACAAGGGAAAAGTTTACTATGTCTTGTTATTATTAGTACAGTAGTTTGCAAAAATTTTGTCACTGGCTCTTCACTGAAATTGGCTGGCCACGTGTGGACCATCAGTGAAGAGCCAGTGACAAGATTTTTGCAAACTACTGTACATAACATCTTGTATGTTATTACAGTTTGAGCTTATGGTTTACAGCAGGTTACTCTATATGTAATCATGCTGTAATATACACTTTTAATTCAGTTTTACAGTGGATTCTTAATTACAGCTCTCAAAAATGAGCTATGAGGTATGATAGGAATATAATTATATTAACATTTGCAGCTCCATGGTACTTCTGAAGTACTCAGGGGCTGACATCTCCTGCCCTGTGAGTGTTCACCCCCACTGCCAAGATATTTGTATCGGATGGGCCTATCCGATGTTCTATCACCCCAAGATATGCGATGCAGTGTCAGTAGGATTAGGTGCGATGGAATTACACTGCAATATGGTGTCAGAGCATTAGATACCAATAGTAATTCCATCGCACCTAATCCTACTGACACTGCATCGCATATCTTGGGGTGATAGAACATCGGATAGGCCCATCCGATACAAATATCTTGGCAGTGCCCATAAGATAATCCTCGATGCTTTCTTTCAGAGCCATAAGAGCACTTTTTTTTTTTTTTGCAATCGAACATCGGCTTCTTTTCTTGGGCAATGTCTCTCACCAAACATTGGAAGCTGTGAAGCAATTTATCAATTTTTATTATTATTATAGCAATCATTCTCCATATGACAGCTGGCGCTTAGGTATGGAATAGCATGCACTGTGATGGTGGAAAACTGACGTGCGGCAGTTTTTTAAGCAAAAGTCCTGTATAATTTTGTAATTTTCTGGTTTCTTGGAGGGTAATTGTTCCCAGACTACGATATGGAACACATAGCACACAAGAGAAAATCTTAGGTAGCGCTTAAATGACACATAGTGCTATTAAGAACAGGACATAATAGCTGATCGATCTCGGTAAGGGGCTTTGACCCCACTGGTGTTCTTCACACCCTTGGTAGCAAGCTTCTTGTGAGAAGCCTTGCCACCGGTAGACTTTCAAGGGATAGCTTTAGTGTGAGCCTTTTCTAGTACCGCATGATAAATTGGCTGAGTTGGTCCAGAGAGAGCAGAAGAGGGACCAAGTGAAAAAAACAGTAGACCAAGGTGAGAGTTTTAAGCTGAGTCCTGCTTGGAATGATAGAGACAGCAAAGGTTACAAGATTTGTGGGCCAACGTTCTGAGTGTTGCGCTGGACATGACCCTATGTGCACCTCATAAGACCGAGTGAGAGCAGGCCGATCATTGCTTCAGAATTCGACTAAATTGGCTGCAAATGATCATGAGTCCCAGTCTTCCTCAAGGTTTGTCACAACTTGAACGTCATATACTGCTGCGTTTGGCAAAAAGTATACACTGCCAAGATATTTGTATCGGATGGGCCTATCCGATGTTCTATCACCCCGAGGTATGCGATGCAGTGTCAGTAGGATTAGGTGCGATGGAATTACACTGCAATATGGTGTCAGAGCATTAGATACCAATAGTAATTCCATCGCACCTAATCCTACTGACACTGCATCGCATATCTTGGGGTGATAGAACATCGGATAGGCCCATCCGATACAAATATCTTGGCAGTGAAGCCTCAAGAACCATCCCTACTCTCCCTTTTTTAGAAAAAAACAAAAAAAACACAACAATTCAAATACTTGATCTGTACCTCAAAAACCTTGAACTTTGAACTTGAGCCTTGAGCACCATCACTAGGTGTAATGCAGCAAGGAGGAAAGAATGGATGTTGGATTGGCCATTCTTGGAGCAATGGGTGGGTGGATTAATGGTGAGCATCAGTCTTGAGAGAGACACTGATGCATGGTCACTAGGTCTATCCTGATTCTTCACACCCACCATTACTTGGCATATCTGGTTGGTATATATTTTGTCCAACTTTTGCTGAAGGCTCAAGCCATATATATCTATATGTCTGTTGACAGATACAGATTTATATTTGTCACAGAGATATATGGAATTTTTTGCCAAACATGTGATGACTCTAGTACTAGGGGCTTACATGTACATATCTTCAAGATATGTAAGTATGCTTTTAAGCTTAGGTTTATTCTTTATGGCAAAAGGTGAATAATCTTAACAAAAGTTTTTGATAAAGAAGAAGGAAAACAAAGTATGCACAATCAGAACTATATATATACATAAGTAACATCTACATGAAGCAACCAACTGTTTTAATCTTCTGACAATTTTATCTTAGTAACAGTCTCACTAGTTATGCCTATATGTATGTTTACTACTGTGTACACATGTTGTTATAGCAAATCTCTGTAAGAAGTCTTTAACCCTAACATCTGCATGACAAACCTCTTACAAACTTAGCCAACTATAAACAGGTCTTGTACACAGAGATGTTCCGGATTACTGTATCATTACAGAACAAAGAAGTATATCACCTCTGCACTGCCAAGATATTTGTATCGGATGGGCCTATCCGATGTTCTATCACCCCAAGATATGCGATGCAGTGTCAGTAGGATTAGGTGCGA
>MU167209.1:17495-32504 GCA_015951145.1 Cronartium quercuum f. sp. fusiforme G11
CACTGCCAAGATATTTGTATTGGATGGGCCTATCCAATGTTCTATCACCCCAAGATATGTGATGCAGTGTCAGTAGGATTAGGTGCAATGGAATTACTATCGGTATCTAATGCTCTGACACCATATTGCAGTGTAATTCCATCGCACCTAATCCTACTGACACTGCATCGCATATCTCAGGGTGATAGAACATCAGATAGGCCCATCTGATACAAATATCTTGGCAGTGCTGTTGATTTTCCATTTAAACAATCTTCAAGAAGTTTTTCAATATCTATTCCATCAGCAACAAAGTGAGGAGGTACAGGAGCAGTGGGTATGATTGCAAGAAGACTTTTGGGAAGAAAGTCATCCAGGATGTATTTCCTCCTTGGAGTTGAATCAGGGGAAGTTCTTGGACACACTCTTGTGTTGTTCTGGGTTTTTTTTCTTGGACAATTTCTAGCTTTCTTTTGATGGTGGTGATCTTGTACAGTAGGCTGAGATCCTTGTGAGCTGAAGGGAACAATCACACCTTGTGTGTTTGGTAGGTGAGTGGTTCCACCATATTTCTGTTGTGCATAGAGATGGTGATGTTGTTTTTGTTGTTGAGAGTGGAGAGATTTCTGTTGTAGGTTTGGGTCAACTGGGAATATCATAATGTGCTGAGATTGGTGCTGGTTGAGGTGAGTTTGGGGAGAATCATGACAGGTTGTATGGTAGGGATTTGGATGCCAGTTCTGATCTTGTAAGTATGCATGTTCACTGAGGTTTGGAAGAAATTTCTGATCTGAATAAGAATCCATTGGGTTGGAAGGAAAGCTGGTATTATGTGTTTTGAGGTGGTGGTAAAAATAGAAATTTTAACTTCTTGGATGAAGAAGGTTCTGCACTGATGAGGTTCCACATGCCTGGACACATTAAACAAGAAAAATCTTGATGGTTTAAACACTTAGGCCCCAGGTTTAAACCAGATTACTGCAATATTTACTTGGTTCAAACCTAAGGGCATAAATATTGAGACACTGTCAGCCCTGAGCACCAAAGTGCCATGTGCTAACAAGGACAATTACAACTCATACTCAGTTTCAAGAGTATAAACACAGTACTGTACTTATCAACTGAGAATTATTATTACAGAAACAGATTCTACATGTAATATTACATACAGGTACATATTACAACTAAGACACAAGAGCCGTAATTAACAGTGTAACATAAAAGTAAACATGTTACTATAAACAATACATATGTTAACCATATGTAAACTGTATATTATTATTACAGTAATAAAAACTACATGTAAATTAACCTATAGTTACATATTACAAGAAACACTGAAAAGACATAAGTTACACTGTAAACCATGTGTAAATATGTTACAAAAGCATGTACAGTTATTATGAGTAAGTATTAAGTATAATATTATTTTAGATTTGGATTGTACGCACCAAATAACCTATAGTCTTATTTTAGAGACAAGTGATAACTCTATTAACTAATTAAGTACCAATACAATCAATATATTTTGAAGAAATGTACTGTAGAATTTCAATACAGAATAGCTAGTGTAGTTTTAGAGCTACAGTTGAAATGATGACAGTTTTATTAATTAAACACATGTTCTACACCAAGGAACTGTAATCAAATGTACTGTAGCTGTACTAGTGACATGTGTAATACAGTACTGTTGATCATAGACAGATCCTTGAGCAATATAAAGAATTACACATAGATGAATCATTGACAGATCATCTAATTGATATGTAATTCAACCTCAAGGGTGACAAACACACATGTGTGAACCTGTCACACAATGTACAGTAGTGCAATTAAAGTTTTACACATGGTACATACAAATTTGACATGAGAAATAACTTAAATACAATAAAGCATGAGGAAAATAATCTAGCTTGTCAATAAATACACTACAGATGTTTATTCTATCCTTGACCTCAAGTAATAAAGGATTTATTATTGGTCCAAACAAGATAGATTAATATTGCTAGTTCAATAACTACTGTAATCACAAAATAATGGAATCAAATGTACTCTACAATGAGAAAGTGCTTGGATTTAATTGAAAACTTGAAATTGTGAGTACCTTCCAGGCCTCAGAACATCTATAAAAGAGCATCCTCTTGCTCGTGGATATTACCAATCATCATTTATAGCACTTCATTAAAGAAATACCTGTACTTACAAGTATGATTATTAACATACCCCTCTTATATTCTAAGGAATCATTTGTAGAGTTGTCTGTTTCATTTCTAGAAGTCTAATTTTGTAATCAACCTTTTTTCTCTGAGTTATTTGATTGATTTCTTGCTTTATACATATACTAGATCTCTATCACATCAAATTCCTCCGAATTTCAACAAATCCTCCCTCTAGAAGTAAAATGAGAGTTAGTTGATTTGTCACCCCTTTCATATATTACTTTAGATGTGTTTCTGGATCAGGCACTAACTACTTGGACACTCAATAACCTCAGTTAAATAATTGGGTTAATCAATCCCTGTTACACTACTGGTGTATACTGAAATCTCACCTAGAGTGATTGCCACAGCCAATAAGAGTCAGTGAAGAGAAGTACAAGCATATTTTGGCTTCTTGTTAAAGCCTGATATATTCAGATAAGGCTTAACATAATTTATTGTGAACATATCCACATATAATAAATATCTACCTTAGTAGCTAGCCAGAATTTTGTGATTTCATACACTTTTCTTTAGAGCTAGGCTGACAGACAACTTAACATAGGCCTTGTCTCAAATAACAAACTATGACTATAAAACTCAGTGATAATCACTAAAAATCCTGAAGGTAATGGTCCTGATCTTACAGTGTACTTCATGGATGGCTTAGGGGGTTTTACTTGGTACAACTGAGTCTCTAAACCATTCCTTCAAGAAGTTGGTAATAGTGGGAATGTTTTGAGGATTTTTATGTTAAGATATCAATTATGTGATTGGCCTATACATCACATGAATCCAGCAAGTATACAAAAACAAATTTACAAATGATACAGACACAAAGATCCATGGTGAACTGGATCTCTTGATCATTAAATTTGACAACAGAGTCTGCTTGAATTCAGAATACACTGCCAAGATATTTGTATCGGATGGGCCTATCCGATGTTCTATCACCCCGAGATATGCGATGCAGTGTCAGTAGGATTAGGTGCGATGGAATTACACTGCAATATGGTGTCAGAGCATTAGATACCAATAGTAATTCCATTGCACCTAATCCTACTGACACTGCATCGCATATCTCGGGGTGATAGAACATCGGATAGGCCCATCCGATACAAATATCTTGGCAGTGCTGGTAGATGATACACTGCCAAGATATTTGTATCAGATGGGCCTATCCAATGTTCTATCACCCCGAGATATGTGATGCAGTGTCAGTAGGATTAGGTGCAATGGAATTACACTGCAATATGGTGTCAGAGCATTAGATACCAATAGTAATTCCATTGCACCTAATCCTACTGACACTGCATCGCATATCTCGGGGTGATAGAACATCGGATAGGCCCATCCAATACAAATATCTTGGCAGTGATAGGTACCTATTTCTACATATTCTGACTGTGGATGTTGATGTTGATCACTACCCTGGCTGAAGGTAATGACAAGCTCCCCACAGTTCATTTTGTGGGGTATTTGAAGAATACTTACCTAATAGACCACATGGAAAATGTGACTCCATCAAAGACTTGTCTATATTGGGAGTGATTTTGTGTGAGTTACCAAAAAGTGCTTTTGTGAAGGTTAAGAGATAAAGGAGTGGTTTGGGAACTTTGTGTGATTAGGTAATTTTTGTTTAAATATGTTTTTGGGTGGGTTTAACTAATGACTCAAGATTCCTGGACCACTCCTTCAATGACTAAACCTTCCTCAAATATCTCTGACATTTTTACCTGGTGAACAAGGAAAACTTGCTGGATTTTGGAGTTTATTCCAAAGGAATTTGATTTTAATCAAACTGGAACATTAGTACAGTTAAAAAGTATTACTTTTCAGTGTTTATCCCCACCCAAAGACCACTCCAGTGCTCATTTGTCCCTTTTCAGCCATATTCCAGAAATATGGTGCACAAGGAAATTTGCTACAATTTATGTGCAAAAGCGAAATCCAAAGCAGTTCCATGTTGGTAAACCATATGACATTTACTTTGAACATTTTTTAGTTGAATTATCACAAACATCTGTTCATCCCCTATTTTTTTGCCATGGTCAGGGTAGTATGGTATACTACCCTGGCTACAAAAAAGGGGATGCACATATTTTTGTGATAATTCAACTAGAATTTATTCAAAGAAAATTTCACATGGTCTACCATCATGAATCTACTTTGAGTTTCACTTTTGCATAAAAACTGTCCCAAAAACATATTTAAACATGACTTACCTAACCACACAAAGTTCCCAAACCACTCCTTTATCCCTTAACCTTCACAAAAGCACTTTTTGGTAACTCACACAAAATCACTCCCAATATAGACAAGTCTTTGATGGAGTCACATTTTCCATGTGGTCTATTAGGTAAGTATTCTTCAAATACCCCACAAAATGAACTGTGGGGAGCTTGTCATTACCTTCAGCCAGGGTAGTGATCAACATCAACATTTGTCACTGTATCAATTCCATCAGCACAAGCATATCAAAAAGATGCCTCTACCATAACTTAATTTTCCTCATATCTCTCATCCTTACATGTACACTTCCCAGTCTCTTTTCCCATCTGCAAGAAGAGACTGTGATTACCCCAAATTTTTCTATTTCTTTCTATCTCAACATATCAAATCTAACCCTATGTCTTTTTCCCATATATCATTCTTTTGTTTCTCATGTTAAAGATGGTTATCTATCTCACAGATCACAAGCCTAGTTCATTCATTCACATCTTGTCCATTTCCAACCTATATTTAGGTCAGCACATTATCTAGGGCAAGAGTGGAGAACAGAACCTCACTTACTCACCCACATATAAATACATCAGGTATTGTGCATACCCATGTTTCAAGACACTCACAACATTCACAGTGTCAGGGGGTGGCTTCTGTAGGCTACCTCCTGGCTAGAATTCTTGGTGGAGCAAGGGTTCTGGGATACCCTTGCTTCAACAACTATTGCTGGTAGTACTGGGACTCCCCCAAGTACTGACTACAGCTAGATGACCTCAAACAGTGAGGATTTGGGAGGACTGGGTCTGGGATTGATTCTTTTATTCGAAAACCAGAGTTACAGTTAGGTACTTACTAACACCCCACTCTGATCCTTCTTTTACAAGCCAGGGTACTCTTTTTTCCTGCTTGGGTGATTCTTTAGCTCTAACACATGTGAGTCCTCACAGACAAGGGTGTCAAGGAGCAAGGTCTACCAGCCTATGGTTGAACCCCTTATACTACACCTATAGCACCATGCACTATTGAGCAGATATCTTATTTAAAAGTATCCTCAATGTTGTGCTTATTGTGCTGGTTAGGTGTGTGGTAAAAGGTTGGGGGAATGAACCAACTCCTGGCCTGAGGGGAGGGTTTATATAACCTGTCCTCAGGACTGTCCCTCACTATTAGGCTAAGGGCCAACTTGTGGTTGCTTGGGTTGCCATGGCAACTCTTGGCCAACTTGTGGTTGCTAGGGTTGTTAGGGTAACTCTTGGCCAACTTGTGGTTGCTAGGGTTGCTAGGGCAACTCTTGACCAACTTGTGGTTACTGTGACAATCATGGCCAACTTGTGGTTGAGTACTTGTTACAATGTTGTGTATCCATCCCTGTTGTAAGTACATACTTAAGGCTCTTGATACTGAGCCTGTGTTGTGATTAATTATGATTACATATGTGTACATCTGTCTAATGTTGTTTCACTGCCAAGAAAATTGCATTGCATAGAGGCATGCTGTGTCACATAGCAGGCCAAGATGCGATGCAATAGGTCTATTTTCCAAGGTAGGGACCTTGAAAAATGGTCCATAGTATCACATGAAGATATGCTATGTTACATAGCAAGCTTCCATGTGATGAAAATATATTGGCAGTGTTTTATTCTTATGATTACATATGTACCTTCATTAGTTCTATATGTAATCTTATGTTACCTTGGTATTTACACCTTTTACTATTACAGTACTTTCTGTAATATGTGTTTGATATTCTGTGAGGTAACGGAAAATCCCCAAGGTTGGGCATGCAAAAGGAATCTTAATAAGAACAAAAGGAAATTGGGGGGTACACTTGTATTTTACATGTGTACTATATGTAATCTTTGTGTTACACTTGTGTTTACATGTGTACTATTACATTACTCTCTGTGACTGGGTTTGACAGTCTGTGGTATTGCTGCACAGTCCTCAGGGCTGACACACAGTCAGAATATGTAGAAATAGGTACCTATTCTGAATTCAGGCAGACTCTGTTGTCAAATTTAATGATCAAGAGATCCAGTTCAACATGGATCTTTGTGTCTGTATCATTTGTAGATTTGTTTTTGTATACTTTACAAACTCATGTAATATATAGCTAGCTAAAACAGTATCTCAAAACATTGACACAAGGTTTTACAACTCAATTTCATGAAAATCAAGTCCCTCATCTAGTAAAACTTTCTGCATAGCCAATCATACCACCTCATCATCAATACCCTGTGTCAGCCTAGCTCTAAAAGAACAGGTTGAATAACCACAAAACTCAGGCTAGCTACTAGGGAATTTAGGCATATAGTGTGGATATGTTCATAGTCTAGTTTGTCAAGCCTTATCTGAATATATCAGGCTTAATAAGAAAACAAATCTATTTGTATTTCTCTTCAATGACTCTTATTGCCTGTGGCAATTGCTCTAGGTGAGATTTTAGCACACACACAGTAGTGTAGCAGGGATTGATTAACCCAGGGTTGGTTGAAAGTTATAGAGTGTCCAAGTAGTCAGTACTTGATCCAGAAACACTTCTAAGGTTATAATAAAGAGGGGAGACAAATCAACTAACTCTTGTTTTACTTCTAGAGGGTGGATTTTGTTGAAGTAAAATGGTTTGAACTTCATAAATTTCTTATGTTTCTTCTTTTCCTAACACAACCTTATCTTTCTTTTATTTCTTGTTTTTCTCTTATTTCTCTGTCTCTCAACTTATCTTTTCTCGTACAGGAGCAGATAATGGCATTAACCCTAAACTGCCTATATTTGCATACTCCTCGGTACATCAAAACCTATTCATCACTCATCTATCACACTTTAAAACCTATTGTACAGATCCCTGCTCCGTATACCTGACCAGAGCTAACAGTCTTGGGATCCTCTTTTCTTTTTCCTTGTCAATTACCAATTTCTCTTGTGATTGATCAAGGTGAGGATCTCGAGTAGTGTTAATCATAACACTTGGATTGAACTAAATAAGTTCTTCCCTGTTTTTTCTGTCAGGTTATGAGCCCAGCGCTCTAGCTCTAGTAAAACAGTTCTTTCCAAGCTATTTTTAACATTTCTTTAGATCTTCTTATAACAGAAACCAAAGGTTCCTACCTATTCGATTGTTGGATAGTTTATGGACGGCGACTCAAACTCACCATCTCCTCCATCATCCCCACCAACTAACCAGAATATTATCACTGAACCGTACTCTCGCATACCATCCTCACCTACACCTTCATACCAATCCACTGATACCGAAGACACTATACGAACCTCACATCAGTTCACACACACAACGACCTCACACGCAATGGCATCAACATCAGAACCAAATGTCTCTTCTACCACTTCCGTGACCCAAATCTCGATACCACCCTCCACATTAGCCATGGTACCGAAGCTAACCTCCGGAAATTTTCATGCTTGGAAATTGTGTATCGAAACCTGTCTAGGAGCATACAAACTACGAGATTACATACTTACCGAAGTTGAAGTTCCATCAGATATAATTCAACTTGATGAATATACGACTAAGAACTGCCAAGCCCTCAACGCAATTCACTCTACTATAGATGAAGAGAATTTTGAAGTTGTAGCTCATTTGAATTCAGCCAGAGAAGCCTATAAAACTCTTTGTACTCAACATGGTGACTCAGGAGGTCTCTCAACTGCTACATTATTCTATGATCTAGTAAATCTTCGATTGCAACCTGGCAGATCTGTCGCAGAACATGTTCATAAATTCAGACAACTTCACAATCGGTTCGTATCAAATCAGCGGTCTACCCCAGGGATAACCATTTCAGATCACTATATAGCTATTCTCCTTTTGAAATCACTCCCACCAGATTTCAATTCCTTGGTTCAAACCACCCTTGCATCATCTTTCAAATCAATCTCCCTTGCTAGAATTTATCATCTATTACAAATGGAAATATCTAGATTGGAAGTACCAGGAGAAAATGCTATGGTAACTACAAATGTCACCCGAAAGAATCACACGCCCAACAAACCTCCTAAAGACCCCCCTACCTGCTCTCTGGGACATATAGGACACACTGACAAGCACTGTCGGACTAGGATCAGAGCAGAGGAAAAGGAGATGATTCGTAAATATAAAGAGATGACTGCTACTAAGGCAAATGTTGCAACTACTCCCACTGGTATTTCACCGCCGACTGCGTCTACAACGTCAAGAGAAGATGAGCAACCGAACCAAATCCCATCGTTCTATGACGAAGCCTTCATTGCAGGGACAAACTCATTCAAAAACACCCTTACTCTTGATACTGCAGCCTCATCGCATATGTTCGGAAACGAATCTTATCTATCTGACCTTATTCCCATTGTACCCTCTCTGATAAATGTAGCTTCCAAGGACAGTAAAATATATGCTAACTTTAGGGGGAAGGCAAACATAAGCGGTCTTAGGCTCACAGATGTTTTATACTCGAAAGATCTAAGCGTAAATCTCATATCTGCAGGGCTACTATATGATGAGGGCTATGACATCCGATGGGACAAGGAATCCGCAAGAGTGTACGATACATCAGGAATTCACATTCTTACATTTTTCCGAAACCCGAACGCTACGAAACTATGGCAGCTTCGGGTTAGTCCTCATCCCCAATCAGCTATGTCATCTACGATCGATTGTTCTACATTAGCTGACTTGTGGCATCGACGACTCGGTCATCTACACCCAGCAGGGGTGATATCTCTCCTAAGATCCATAAAAGCCTCCACTATCCCATCTTTATCTGATTTCTCTTTATGCAATGAATGTATGATGGGAAAATCTATCAAATCTGTGACTACACATCCATTTCATAGATCCAATAAAATACTAGCCTGTATTCACTCTGACTTGATTGGCCCCATACATCCTGCAACCTTAGGAAAGAAGCAATATATAATGACTTTCATAGATGATTTTTCAAGATATGCTAAAACATATTTGTTACATTCCAAGGATGAGGCCTTTAAAGTTTTTAAACAATACAAATTATGGATTGAAACGAACACAGGAGAAAAGATTCTGAAGCTTAAATCGGATAGAGGGGGTGAGTATTCATCTACGGAATTTCTTAGATATCTGAGAGATCAAGCAATTGAGATAGAGAGAGGACCAGCCAATAGGCCAACTTCTAACTCAGTTGCTGAGAGATATGGTCGAACACTATTGGGTCGCATTAGAACTCAACTCCTACAGTCAGGACTCCCTATGTCTCTATGGGGTGAACTAGTGGTTTATAGCACTTTACAGACCAATTGCTCCCCTTCGATCGCTATCCAGAAACGTTCACCACAATCAGTTTTCGCACCTTATCTGAAAGGACATTATCACCCACCCACTCTGAACCGATTCAAACCATGGGGCTGTCTCGCATATGTTAACTCGCCTGAGAATGCATCTAAACTTGGTCCAATGGCGAAGCGAATGGTATTTGTGGGTATTGAGCAAGGTTCAAATGCATACCGGCTATGGGACAAGAATACTCAGAGAATAGTAGTCTCATCAGATGTTAAATTTGATGAAACTTCATACCCAGCTGCAAGACATCAAGAATCAAACTCACATTCTTCAGTGAATGGCTCATTTCCGTACTCCTTAATACACGAAAACATCTCCGAAGAAGATGATGTTTCAATTCCCTTGCATATCAGCATCGCTTCTCGTCAGAAATCCCCTCCAAATCACCAGCACATCCAAAGTCAACCAGTTCTAGCAGAAGTACCTGTTGATCATGAGATCGGGATTGATACCCCTGTCAATCCCACAGAAAGTTCCATGATAAAACGAACTGAAGATTCTCTGGAACCTCAGCCCCCTCCTCGCCGCTCGATGAGAATGCACACTGAACCTGAACGATACGGTTTTATAGCACGCGAAGACCTCAACGATGAAAATGACAATCCTTCATTTACGGCAGCGATGAAAGGCCCTAACAAGATGAAATGGCGTAAAGCAATGCAGGATGAATTTGATAGTTTCACAGAACACAATGTAGGCACACTGGTTGACCCTCCACCGGACGCTAATATTCTGGGAGGAATGTGGATTTTTAGTAGAAAACGAGACGAGCATCATCGCATAGTGAAGTATAAAGCTAGATATGTGATTTTTGGAAATCACCAGATCTATGGAATCGATTTCCTGGACACCTATGCATCTGTTGGCCGAGCAGACTCAATGAGGATTCTTATGGCTCTCACTCCTTCAGAACGATGGCACATACTGCAGTTCGACATCAAAACTGCATTTCTGAACGGGGACATGGTAGAAAAGGTGTACTGTAAACAAGTTCGGGGTTTTGTCAACATGGCAATGCCTCACAAGGTCTGGCTCCTCAACCGCTCCCTATATGGCTCTAAACAAGGAGCACGGCGCTGGCAACAAAAGTTTGAACGCGATATCGCCTCGTTTGGATTGACACCCATGCCGATGGATCCTGCAGTTTATGTACTAAAAGACAAATGAGGACTGCTTTTTATTCATTTGCATGTGGACGACTCTCTTGTTTTCTGCTCCTCTATCCGACTAATGAATGTTTTCAGGTCCTTTCTAGACAAGATTTATTCCGTAAAGTGGACGGAACGCCCAACGCTGTACTTAGGCATGAAAGTCAACCACGATACCAGACAAGGAACTTTCTCCATCTCACAGTCGCACTACATCGAGAATATACTGGATCGATTTGCCATGACTAACTGTAACCCTGCCAAGACACCATTACCACTATCGATGTCCCTGATATCTGGAACTTCGGAAGAGGTTAACATGGCGAAAGACCTACCATACCAGCAACTTATCGGATGCTTGCAGTGGATAGCAACGTCGACTCGTCCGGACATTTCACATGCAGTCTCTCAACTATCAAGGTTCGGTAGCGCATGGACTAATACACACTTTCTAATGGCCAAACACGTTCTTCGATACCTCAGAGGATCCTTACATATCGCGATCACTTACACGGCGTCTCCCATCCCGTCCCTTGAAACATTGCAAGTGTACTCCGATGCTGATTTCTCTCAATGCTCTGAAACCAGGAAATCAGTATCGGGACATTTAGTACGCATAAATGGGGGGATGGTAGGTTGGGCAAGTCAGCATCAGTCGGTGGTAGCCTTGTCTACTGCTGAATCGGAATACATGGCTGCTTCCGAAGCTTCAAGACACCTGGCATGGATACGGGCCTTTCTTTTTGACATACACCAGCAACCTACCACACCAACACCGTTTCACCTGGACAGTACCTCGGCTATCTCAATCACTACAGAGGAGGCAATTAAGAAGAGATCGAAGCACATCGACCGCAGATATCATTTCATACGCCACCAGTTTCAGGATGGTCTACTTGACATCAAACACGTACCATCTGAAGATATGTTAGCGGACTTCTTAACCAAACCTCTAGGTCGTCTCTTACTAGAAAAGGCACTGGTTGCAAATGGATTAAAATAAGGTTGTTCCGGAATGGGGGGATGTTGAAGTAAAATGGTTTGAACTTCATAAATTTCTTATGTTTCTTCTTTCCTAACACAACCTTATCTTTCTTTTATTTCTTGTTTTTCTCTTATTTCTCTGTCTCTCAACTTATCTTTTCTCGTACAGGAGCAGATAATGGCATTAACCCTAAACTGCCTATATTTGCATACTCCTCGGTACATCAAAACCTATTCATCACTCATCTATCACACTTTAAAACCTATTGTACAGATCCCTGCTCCATATACCTGACCAGAGCTAACAGTCTTGGGATCCTCTTTTCTTTTTCCTTGTCAATTACCAATTTCTCTTGTGATTGATCAAGGTGAGGATCTCGAGTAGTGTTAATCATAACACTTGGATTGAACTAAATAAGTTCTTCCCTGTTTTTTCTGTCAGATTTGTCAAAATATAGAGGATTTGGATGAGGTAGATATCTGAGATATGTAATCAAGCAAGAAACCAATCAAATAAATCTAATAAAGAAGGGTGATCATTAAAATAGACTTCTAGAAATAGAAACAGACAACTCTACTAATAATCCTTAGAATATAAGAGGGGTATGTTTAATGTATACTTGTAAGTATAGGTATTTCTTTATTGAAGTGGTAAGTAATGATCCTCAATTACCACAAGCAAAGGGGTGCTCTTTTATAAATGTTCTGAGGCCTAGAAGGTCCTCACAATTTCATGTATTCAATTTTTATCCATGACTTTCTCATTGTAGAGTTTATTTGATTTCCTTATTTCATGATTACAGTTGTTATTCAACTAGTAATTTTAATCTATCTTGTTTAGACCAATAATGAACATTTTATTACTCAAGGTCAAGGATGGAATGAACATCTGTAGTTTGTTTGGTGACAAGCTAGATTAATTCCCTCATTGAATATTGGGATTGAGCTATTTCACATACTATTTTATATGTACTATGTGTAATCTGTTATTTATACAGCTGTATGAGATGTGACTAATTCTCATGAGTGATCCTGTCCATCTCATGATTGAATTACATATATAACAGTTGATCTGTCAATAACTCAACTATGTGTAATCATTTATATTACTTGAGGATCAGTATACACTTAATAGTACTGTATTACACATGTAACTAGTACAGCTACAGTACATTGGATCACATTTCCTTTGAGTAAAACCCATGTATAATTAATGGAACTGTCATTATTTCAACTGTAGTTTCTATAGTCTGTATTGAAGTTCTACAGTACATTTCTTTGAGATAAGTTGTTTGTTATATTATTTATTTAGAAAATAGAGTTATCACTTAACTCTAAAATAAGGCTATAGTTTATTTAACCTGTAGATTCTAAATCTAAAATAATATTACACTTAATACTTATCCATTATAAGTGTACACATCTGTGTAACATATTTACACATAGTTTACAGTGCACTGCCAAGATATTTGTATTGGATGGGCCTATCTGATGTTCTATCACCCCAAGATATGCGATGCAGTGTCAGTAGGATTAGGTATGATGGAATTACTATCAGTATCTAATGCTCTGACACCATATTGCAGTGTAATTCCATCGCACCTAATCCTACTGACACTGCATCACATATCTTGGGGTGATAGAACATTGGATAGGCCCATCCGATACAAATATCTTGGCAGTGGTGTAACTTATGTCTTTTCTGCATTTCCTGTACTAGGTAACTATAGGTTATTTTACACATAATTTTCATTACTGTAATGATAACATGTATTTAACATATGGTTAACATATGTACTAGTTACAGTAACATGTTTACACATATGTTACAGTATTAATTACGACTCTTCTGTCTTAGTTGTAAAATGTAACTATATGTAATGTTACATGTAGAATCCATTTCTGTAATTAAAATCCTCAGTTGCTAAGTACAGTATTGTGTTCATACTCTTGAAACTGAGTATGAGTTGTAATTGCCCTTGCTAGTACATGGCACTTTGGTGCTCAGGGCTGACACCCTGAATAAAATCTTCCTCACTGTCAGGGGGAAGCTTCTGTAAGGCTTCCTCCTGGCTAAGAAGGTTCTAAAATAGAGGCTGAATGAGCCTTAGAAGAGTCTACACTGGAATTCCTCAAGTGTAGACTACAGCTAATTGACCTCTAATGAGAGGGTTTGGATGAAGATCTTGGGACTTACTCCCAGAGGATGACCTGTCTTTGAAGCTGGGCAAACAGCTTCCTGCAGAATCTATCCTGACTAGAGGCCTTGTTCAGAGTTCTATGAATCCTCAACTCTGCTCCTTTCTTTAGAAGCTTATTGAATACTCTAATCCTTGGTGAGATCTTACTATCACCAAGGGGTCCTAGAGAGAGGTTGCAATCCTCCTACACTGCCAAGATATTTGTATTGGATGGGCCTATCCGATGTTCTATCACCCCAAGATATGCGATGCAGTGTCAGTAGGATTAGGTGTGATGGAATTACTATCAGTATCTAATGCTCTGACACCATATTGCAGTGTAATTCCATCGCACCTAATCCTACTGACACTGCATCACATATCTCGGGGTGATAGAACATTGGATAGGCCCATCCGATACAAATATCTTGGCAGTGCTATTGGTTGGTTGAATTGGGCTTCTGATACTCAGACCTAATGGACCTGGCACTATTGAGCTGATATATTCTGTAGAAGATAGCCTCAATGTGTGCTAGTGGTTCAATTTGGTGGTTGTGGTAGAAGGTGAGGAGAGAGGCTCATTGCTGAGCAAGAAAGGAGAGTTTATATACCTTTCAGGTTCTCTTCTCCTCACTCTTAGGACATGGGCTGGCTTGTGGTTCCAGCTCATGCTATTACATGGCCATGTGGGCCAGTTTGTGGTTTTGTTACTCTAGTGGCAGGGCCTGCTAGTTGGCTCCTGTCATAAGTATATTATGCTTATGACTCTTGAAACTGAGCCTGAGGTGTGGCTTACTCATTACACTGCTTATTACATATATCACATTAATTATTACATGTGTAACAACTATGTTACACTGTGTTCCTACATGTGTACATTACTTATTCACCGCCAAGAAAATTGCATTGCATAGAGGCATGCTGTGTCACATAGCAGGCCAAGATGCGATGCAATAGGTCTATTTTCCAAGGTAGGGACCTTGAAA
>MU167209.1:90566-111656 GCA_015951145.1 Cronartium quercuum f. sp. fusiforme G11
ACCTATAAGTCAAGTGTGGGATAAACAAACTCAGGCTGTCAGTGATAGGAAACAAGAAACACTATATATATTCTGTGGACAGCCAATTTTAATTGAGAAAGTCAGGTACTTGTCAGAGAGAAATAGAAACAGAAGAAATAGAAAAATAAGGTATATCTGAAAATAAGGGTTGACTTACTCTTTCTCAGCTATGATTGAGCTTAGGGAAAGAGTAATCCTTGAGTCCAAGAGATGAATGAAGTATAGCGCTGGAGGCTGCTTAGTATAAGCATACTATTCTTTTAGCCTGGTCCAACGTGCGCTACTGTACCTTTTTACAAACACATCATGGAAATACTGAGTTTGAGTTGAATCAAGAATAATATCAGTGGGAAGATTGCAAATAGCCGCAGATGGAGCAAAGCCTGCATGACTTGAATCATCATGTTGATCTTAAAGACTTTTAGGTGTCCTACACATGGAGTCTGATACAAGAGTGATCCAAATGGGGTTGAGATACACTTCAACCCTGATCACTGATCACACACACACACTGATCTAGATTGTTGAGTGCGGATAAATAAGCTTGAGAGCTGTCAGTAAGAGAGAAATAAAACAATATATTCTATGGACAGCCATTCAAAATAATAACATGATCAGGCACTTGTGGGAAATGAGAGAATGAAGAAAGGAAAAATGGGCAGAAATTTGCGTATCAGAGCATGGACTTATTTATGGCTAGAGGGTCACAAGAATCTATCCCTGATTCTCAACTGCTTACCACTCGCATCAGAGCTGAGAGGCGTGTTGCCAATAAGCTACCTTTCCAATGTACTCGCCATCAGAATACGCGCATGGTGGGAGATTTGTCCAAAAGATCGGTCAACCTAATAACAAAACAAAATCAGGGAGCCATTCTTCTCTTCCAGGAGTTGTTAATTGGCATAAGCAATATCATATGCAGTAAATATTCACCCCTGGTATGGAGCTATCTCATCAGCATAAAGTGTTCAAATGTGATTCAGAACCATGATACTACTAACCAGTTCATGTCAAACTGATGATCAAGAGTAACACAATCGTTCTATTTGTTACATTAGACCTTCTGCTATCTATTAAAATGTACAAGTTGTCAAAACAAGATATACAATATTTTTTGGGGTGAAAGTATTGATTAGTTAGGTGTGTTGGATATTCCTGAGTGTCCAAGAAGAACCGTTGAATACCTTCCAAGGGGGGTGAGCAGGAAATCGGAACTTTAGGCAGGAGATGGTTCAAAGTCTGTCACTCTCAGGCCAGTTGTTTGGCTTTTGTTATAAGTCCCTCCTTGAGGCCTCGTAGGCTTCTCAGGAGGGACTTAGTTAAGTGAAGTTTGTACTTTTTGACAAACTGACAGACCACTTTTTTTCCCTGTGACTTCCCCTCCCCCCCTTTCACCCCCTTTCCTATTTTCCACCTGATTTTGTCGCCCGTAATAGTCCAGAGTTCCATAACTGACCTGGGGAGCTCACATACTGCTCAAAACCATCCTCAATACGTACGCTACTTTCACCCTTCTGAGGCGTGAGAGTATCTCACCAAAACACCTGAGAGAAACGGCCGCATCAAGTAAAGGCCATCCTCACAAGAATGCGCCGAGATCAACACGGGTCACCTAGAGGCTACCCACCTGACCGACGCAGTTCCACAAACGTTTCACCAGTTGACGTGAGACACAAGCCCCCAGAAATCTGAGCTATAGACTCCCAGATGCTAGTCAAATGTAGCTGCCATGTTGCAGCGGGCAAGCGTAATAATTACCCGGTTCAGCGGCCAAGTCATTTCCTCCGCATAGGGTGGCTGTTTTGTACGCAAAAACTGGGGCAAACGATCAACCCAAGACCTGCGCGCATCCAGCGTCTCATTGGCGCATTCTGTGCCTGCATAGACTGGGGAAGCAACTGCGAATGGGAGACGAGGGTGTGACCGCCGCCATCCGGATTTAAATCTCACCGGACTTATTGCGCGATTCACACCTGCAAGTGAAAAATCAGGCATCTCATCCGGCAAAGCCCTTCGACGGTGTACTGAGGCTGCAATTCTCTGCATATCTGAAGGTCAGATTTGATCTCCACGAGAATTTTTGCTTTTGCAGGTACTAAAACTTTCTATCCTGCTTTTGTAAGAAGGACAAAAAGAACTGTCCGCAAGAATGAATTCACGTTTCAGCGTGAAAGTTTAACTGATTCAAAGTCTGGTCGTTGAACTCTAAATACACAGCTTGAGACCTACACATTAACAAAACAAAACCGCTCGTACAAATTTATCCAATTCTATGAGGCTGAAACAACAGCCGGCTCGACCTCTCCAATCCATCCGACCCCCGGCCCACCTACAAGCCCCTTGATCAATCCTTGCCCAACAACACACTTGAAGCATTTAAACTTCTCTTCAAACTCCATCACGTTCGGAGCCGGCTCAAGCCTCCTCCAATAAGAGTGAAAAAGGAGTGTGAGCCGGGTTTGAAGGACGAGGAAGGGTTGAACGTCACCAGAAGAGAGAAGGAAGAAGTATTGAAGATTATGCTGCTTCGCAAGGGAGACACACCACCATGTGATGTTGATCGACGCAAGCGCCCAAGGATACCTATTTGGGAATTGGGTCAGTGAAAAGTGGATTGGTTGACGGCTCAACGTACCATGAGGGGCCTCCATCCACTGCTTCCTCTACGAGCGCTTGGGCTGCCTTTCCATACCGTTTTCCAAAGTGTATTAAAGCATCGAGTCTGAGGATGGTTCATCACCGATATTATATAAAAATTCGATACGTTGGGAAAAAAACAAAAAAAAAACACGTTGATGATCGAGGTCAAACTGGGCTTGAACCTTACCCTAAGCTGGCAGAGCCTCGAAAGTCGGTAGCAGGGTCGCAACCTTGAAAACCAATCTCCTGCCATGCCTTGGTGTGAAGCGAATCGAGGGGTTTGTTAGGCTTGAGCAGGTGCCATAGCTGAAGATGGGTCAAATGAATCTGACTTAGCCAATGAAAATCTCTTCGATCGGGTCTTGGAACATTGTAAGCGCTCTAACCTCTTTAAGCCTGGGAGCATCAGTCTCAGGGTTGTAAGGCGTGTTGATGCGTTCAAGGATCATCTGAATTGAACGATTGGCTGCTCTGATTCGATTCAAACAGCTGATCAACGTTGGTGAGAGCTGGAGAGCGAGGGGAGTGGGTCAGGGTAGGGAAATGGTTCGGAGAGAACGGTCCAAGGATGTGTGATCTACCACCGGATCGATCGATTTCACGCTCATGATCGCTAACGCTACATCTTCTACTTCCGTTGAGCCCGTCTCAAGAGTGACCTTCTCGTTCTACAAGGAGACCAAAAAAAAAAAAAAAAAAAAAAAAAAAAACATGGTCAAAGGTGGTTTGAAAGCCATATGATTTACAAATTAAATCTCACCATAAGCGTCTTTGAGTGTCGCAGGGCCCAATCGATTCTCCAAATCGCCCAAGTGTTCGAAATCCCATCCCCTTCAACCCGCTCAGACACCATATCGCACTCATTCGCCTCAGGGTTGTCCCGGTAATCTGAAGTGAAAGTCAAAATTCGGGAGGTATGAGCGATTGTGAGCGCACGCCCAATCTCGGAAGAGTTGGTCCTCGAGGAACTACAGATGAGGCAAATGCATTTGTAGATAAACTTGATCGATCGATGGATGGTAAGCAGGAGAGCGGAGTAAGGCGAGTTGGATATCTTCTGCCTCCATGCGTCTATGAATGTTGGTACTGAGAATTGGAAGACGAGTTGAGCCCAGTAGGATGTAGGTTGGATGGGACGAGATGGGAGTTTGAGTGGCATCGTTGGTCACCGTAAAATTATTTTGAGTGATTTTCTTCTCAGAGGGCATTCGAATTCCCCAGGTCTGAGGTCAAGACTTGGCCGACTCGACATAAGCATCCCACACCGTGTAATAGATGTTTCTATCGACTCGACCCGGCCTCCCTACATTTTTCCTACTTTCCATCGATCAACCCAATCGCCAATCACCCTCACCCTCACCCTCACCTTCACGCTCTGCCTCAATTCACCCCACACTACCAGTCCATTCACCGGCTCAAGACGTACAGTAAAACACCAACACCTTCAACTACTTCTACCAAAATATTTGCACCTTGGGCGTCGGGTTCAATGGCTTCTTTCCAGAGAAGCCTTCGCTTCACTATTTGGACCACCAGTCCACTGTCCCAGCTCTTCCGTTCGCTCTCAATTTCCGCGTCCCCGGCCACTACGTCCAACCCAGTGAATGAAACCTCAATTGACTCAGAAGGAAATGCCCCAGAAAGTGACTTGGGCCTTCAGTGGACGCCTGGGCTTCGCAGGACAGGCGTCCTAGCCCGCAAACGAGGCATGACGAGTTTCTGGAACGCAGACGGGGTACGAGTACCTGTCACGGTGTTGGAGGTAATAGGAAACCCGAGTGGATCTATCTTAGTCCATAGTTCAGGGCTTGGCTGATTGTTATGCTTGCTCAGCTCGAAGACGTGCAGGTGGTCGGACACAAGTACGAGGCTCGAGATGCATATCATGCGGTTCAGGTAGGATGCTCGGATCGGAACACAAGGAACAATCTCAACAATTCTCAGCGCCTCTGGTTCAAGCACGCGGGTGTGCACCCGAAGCATCGGGTGGCCGAGTTCAAGGTCTCGGACGAACGTGCACTGGTGCCAGTGGGTGGGTCTACTGGCCTACCTCCCTTCTTGATCAGCTTTCTAGCTCTGTTCTACTCAGGTATTGATTGATTTAATCCTATTTTCCTGATGTCGATGATAGGTACCCGGATCTCTTCGGCACACTTTGTACCCGGTCAGTTTGTGGATGTGAAAGCCAACTCGTACGCCTCTACTCACGTCATTCGAAGAGATCACACACTGTATACATGTCAATATTGCTTGACTGACATTTATCTGGTGTGATAGAAAAGGTAAAGGGTTTGCGGGTGTGATGAAACGATGGGGATTTGGTGGAGGTAACGCATCGCATGGGTCCACGAAGCATCACCGAAAAGCCGGTTCTACTGGTCAACATCAAGTTAGTCGTGAACAATGTGTCATTATGTTCATACATGTCTCCCAGCAGACTGTATTCTTTGATTAAGTTGTTGATAGACTGACACGTGATGCCTGAACATTCCTTCTTTGACAGGATCCTGGACGAGTTTGGCCCGGAAAGAAAATGGCTGGACGTATGGGTAACCAACCAATCACTGTTCGCAACCTACTTGTTGCCCGAATCGACACTGCCTTGAATGTGGTCTACGTGAAGGGTCAGGTGCCGGGACCGACGAAGGGCTACGTGAGGATTTCGGATGCTGAGAAAGGTGTACATAGGGTCGGCCAGCATTGGATCCGGAAAGGCTGGACCGGCCGCAAGGTTGAGGGCGAAACTGGGAGCTGGGTCTTGCCTGGACGTATCAAAACTTTGCCATTCCCGACAATTGACCGTCAGGTTGCTTCGGAATGCCTACCTGATCAGATTAGCTTCTTGGGTGAGACCAAGTTGAAATAAAGAACTTTTTTTCTTTTTTTTCCTCGCTGTGCTCCTCTAGGGCGTTCACAGTAGCTGCTGATCCTCTTGGACTGAACTTGCGATGCAAATGCCTTATTTAAGCCTGGACCTGAAGGCTTCAGACGCATGATAACATCAGCTTTGTTGATCGAGAACTGAAACGAAGGAAGCTGGTTGGAGACGGAGAGAAACCCAAAAAGTAGTTGTTCAACGTAGTCCCTTCTTTGAGCAAGAATACGACCAAGTTCTGTCCTTGCTCATTATTCACCTTGCAGCTTCTATGTCTACGTGCTCACTGAGTCCTCAAAAAATGCGCCTGACCTGGGGAGCATACTTCTTTCCAAGTTTCTCCAGCAAAAATCCCTTCTTTGACCCAGCTTTGTCCCCAGAGTATGTATCACTGAAGCATTAGGCCCATTCAGGCCACTGAGAGGTGCTCACCAGATACTGGTGAGCATGTCTGGCGGGCGAAAATTTGGGGAAAAGGGAAAAAAAAAAAGTGAGTTTCTGCGGAAATGTGTACGCTCCCCGTGTCAGGCGCATTTTCTATAAACTCGGTGGCTATCACTTTGACAGCTTGCAATAGCTATAGCTACGGGGAATCGGTCCCACTGGCTCGTCTCCATTGAAAGAGCTTAGCGAAGACGGGCTGGGGGTCACAGGCGGATTGCAGACTGCCCTCTGACTTTGAGAGTTGGTAAACCTTTGAAATCCGGTGCAGTTCCGTAATCCATCGTGGGAGAGCTTTGACATCACATGAGCGGATGAGATGGATGGCCAACGGTTAGATGGATTTATCGCTCATATCGGTTGAAGTAAAGTTGAAATGGGTGCTTTTCTCTAAGGGCATTATAGTAATATTGTGAAAGTCTTGGAACAGGGAGTAGAGCAGATTGTATTGCAAGGTTTATTTTACCTACACCGCGGGAGGGTATTTGGAGAAGATGTGGTCAAAAGTTGGGGACAGGGTCAGCCGTGAGTCATACGGTCGGTTTTGCCCCGTCATCGCCCAGACAGGGCCGCTCGGCCGTCAGTGGGCATGTCTCGCGCATAGAAGCCGCGAGAAACATCTCTTGCGGTTTCATGACGAGACATGTTCTTGTTTGCCGTCCGCGAATGACCACTGGCTTGCACGCGCCAGGAAGGGAGTCCTTTTGCCCGCCTCGCAGCTGGCAGAGAACCTCGCGCCATGAATCCCACATTATCGCGATTATGTTACGATCCAACCGCTGCCGGATCAGAGCCCACATGGCTTGACTGCGTAAACGCGCGAGCAGTTCAGTCATTTTACGGGGCGAAGCTGGGACAGAGTTGAGCGGGTTTCATCTGTGGGTGGATGACTGTTTAGACTGGTGGCGATGAAACACGCCAGTTGCATGCAGGTGAATGTTTTCAAACACTCCAAAAACATCCGCATTTGGTCCAATTTGTTGTGGACAGGGGTGTCACCAGGATGTCACGACTGCGGCACAGTCACCAGTAGGGGTTTAAACCTGGAACAGAGGGACTTCTACCTCATCATTGTTGAAGTCCACTCCCGTTCCGAATCCCGAAGTTCCGCCGCTGACATCCGGAGTATACGTATTCGCTGCTTTACAATTCTCCACCCTTTCAAAAAGTCTCACCCGAAGCTTGGCGCAGGGTTCAAACTTCAAATCCGATACTTGCCCGAAAATTCAACGCGATTCACAGTCCTCTGCCGCCCATTTTTGTACTCGAACTCGAACTCTTGCCCCAGCTTTTTCTCAAACCTAGGTCGGGCCCTATCAAAGACTTAGTCAACAGTGTAAAGTCGAACAGTCAGTGCTCAAAAGTTGAATAAAGGGGAAATGTACGATATTCGTCGTTTTGACTGACTGCTTTGCATAACGCATGTAGATATCACAAAGATCAGACTTATTCACTACGCAATCCCATCTAGTTCCAAGATTCTCAATCCAGATCGCGATGAATGTGAGGGTGCCAATCTTTCAAATATGCGTTTTGACACGTCGTTACTGACGAGTATGTCTGTATGTAAAGTTTTCATCTTGATTCAGAGCGGCGACAATGCTGGTAAATGGCTTTGCAAACTTTGCCAGTGCAAAAGACCTTTTGCGGTCTGCCCGACGCACTGCAAGAGTGATACACACAGACGTCTTGTGGCCCAGGAACAAAAGGCCCGAGCCGCACGCGAGCGAGGTTTACCATCGGGAGTCCAGCCAAACCCTTGGTCCATGTTTACCGAAGCCGATCTGGAAAGTATGGGTTTAAAAATCCCCAATCGCGAGGGGTCGTCTGTAGGTGCTGAGGTGGGGAATGAGCAAGGACACGCTGTTGGCAGGAACCCCGACTCATCTGATGACGAATACCGTGCCTGGTCAGATGGATCCGACTTCTAAAAGACCTTATTTTCCGGCTACGAGGTCCCTGACCCAATTGAAGTTGAAGACAAGGTGAATCTTGACATGGTTCTGGAGGCATTCCGAGAAGGTAGTTGGTGTCCAATCGACCAGACCACCAAAGAAGCAGAGAGAGAGGAGGAAAAGAAAAAGGAAGTAAAGAGGAGTACAGGTGGCTTGAGAAAAAGGTGAAGAAATGGAAGAAAGGCAGCGGGTAAACTCAAAAGCAGAGCCAACAGGCATACTAACCTGTACATCTAGCTCGAGCTGACTGTCTCTAATAAGGAGGCAACAAACTGAGCAATGTACTTCTCTTTCCCCATCTTTGGAAAGAGAAGTACGTGAAATTTCATCCTAAAACTCTATCAATTTCTCTTTTCTCTCTCCTTATGATGAATGACCTAAAGTTATCCTACCCTTAACATTCCTAGAAAACAGTTCCTTAGATCATAATCCTTACCTAACTCTCACTCTCTGTTTCAATCTGCTGAATCCACATACCAGGTAGTTGATTTCTCATCTTAACTACAACAACCCATCTCTTTATCTCATTCTCTGTGTTGATGTATGCCAGGTCAGCGCCCTAACTAAGAGAGCAGAGCATACCAAGATTGTATAACTTATCTCTCACTCATATATCAGGTATATAGCAATTCATTATCTTTGGAAAGAGAAAAAACAGTTCCTTAGGTCATAATCCTTACATAACTCTCACTCTCTGTTTCAATCTGCTGAATCCATGTACCAGGTCAGTGCCCTAACTAAGAGAGCAGAGCATACCAAGAATGTATAACTCATCTCTCACTCATATATCAGGTGTTCCAATTAACTCAGGAATTCTCAGGTAACAAGGCAGGTGAGGATTTGGAAAATTTGCAGCCCATTCATAGAATCTTGATTCACCGATTCCATGCGGCTAATAGGTCTTCCTGTATTGTCCAGCGTTATGTTACTGCAAGCTCGTTCCTTAACCTGACTTCAAACAAGAGAGTGTCTCAATGGTCCAAACTCAACAAGTTGTTCCACCATGTCTGTGAACAAGAAAAGATCCACCAGGGGTATGGTAAAATGTGTGCTTCCTTTTTTCTTACACTGTTCACCCACACTCTAACCTTCCCTTCAAACTTCATTTCAAAAATACAGCTACTGCAAGTTTGTCATGCAGTGTGATTGACAATGGATCACTAGCAATTGGACCTGGGCTCAAATCAAAGCCATCACAACCCTCCCAATTCCGAGCTGGCATGAAATCCTTCAGCTGATGGGAGTTGAAGTAATTGCTGAAGCTGATGAGGAGGAGGACAAAGGAGAAATGAGAGGCCTTGCCCTGGATGATGAAGATGATGATGTGGAAAGTGAAGATGACTAAGAACAGGGCTTCCAAACTGGCCCACCTTTCTGTTTTTCAGCCTTCTTGATGTCCAAAGCCCCTTGGGCCTTTTGTGCTACACTGTCAGCCCCTGAGTACTTAGCAAGTACCATGGGACTGCAAAGGTATTGTAATTATAAGTGTGAACAACTCATAGCTCAGTTTCAAGAGCTATACATGATACAACCTGTTGTAAAACATAGCCATAAAATGTGAAGGTAATAACACATTATTACCAAGAGATTTACACATACAAAGTTAGGTTTACCTCCTACTGAGTAAATATGCTCATAGAGAAGGAAGAGTGAAGACTCAGAATATAAAAGGAGGACCAGACCTCCCTGGACACTTTCCTCTCTCTGAAGCATCAATAAAATAAACCTCAACAGTCTGAATATCTCTCTAGGATATTCTGGGCTTTCTTCTTCTGAGATTCTTCAATCACTGGTTTATACATAATTAACCTTGGTGATTTCTTCTCTATCAAGAAGCAGTCTAGTTTCCTTACTGGTCTTCACCAGTTGTTTATTTCATTGCTCCTCTGAGGTTCATCACTAGCACCTTTCCTCCTGGACCCTCTGTGCTCCATTCTTGCTGAAGGGTTCTCATTTTAAAAACATTGATTCAATTATTTTTTTATAGTGTGATCATCATTTATATATATTTCATTTTGTTTCACACCAAAAGGCATAAAAAATTTTCTTACTTTTTTTTTTTTCTTATCATCAACTTTATAGAAAAATGTTGTTCTTTTTTTTTTTTTTATCTTTCAACCCCCTTAGCAAAGAACAGTTACCTTGAGTCCCTTTTTTTTTTTATGTATTTTTAAATACTATTTTGTTCACAATTATGAGCCTCTTGAAATAAAAAGAGTGAACATTTTTTGAATTGGAGATAAAGATTTTTTTTTTTTTACAAAAACAGAACATTTATTCATTTTGTTTATCTTTTGACCCTCTTAGCAAAGAACAGTTACTCTGAGTCACTTTTTTTTTTTTTATGTATTTTTAAATACTATTTTGTTCACAATTATGAGCCTCTTGAAATAAAAAAGCAAATGTTTTTTGAATTGGAAATAAAGAAAAAAAGCATTACAAAAACAGTACAAATATAATGAGTTCCCAGAGAATGTTTTTCAATTTGAAAAAAAAGAGTGTTACAAAAAAAAACACAAATAAAACAAGTTCCAAGACCTCTTCACTTGCTGTTTATAGCAATTTTAGAGTGCACCCAATGCCATCTAATTGCTTCTGATAATGTCAAAAAGAATTCTGCATTCTTTTCATCTTCAAACACCTGAACAGCTTAAGATTGAAATTGAGAGATATTCATATCATTTTTGACTATAATTGAGACCTCCCATGGATGATCATTCTTGTAAGTTGTATAGTTTCCAGAGGCTTCCTTGGAAACCTTTGGAGTCTTCTTTGCATTTTTCTGCACAGTTGGCTTGTCATCATCCTCATCTTCACCATTGGGTAAATGTACCTCAATGTGGACCATGAATGTGAGCTTGGCACTCAACAAACACCATGAGTCCAAGTTTCCTAGATAGAGGGTGTCATTAACCAAAATGGGGTGTTTTTTAATGAATAATCCTAGTTATGTAACCTCATCTTCATTCCTGACTACTTTGGCTTGGTTTGTGGCTGATCTCAAGGCTTGAGCTGGTGGAAAAAATTTGATGGACTGAAATCAACTTCTGGGGGCTTGATGTAGTGGGTTGAGCTTGGACTTGAAGGTAAGGGTGAGAGATGTTTCTGGCTTGGTTGATCAGGGTCTTTGAGGCACTTGCATTGCAGTTGGGTGACATGCTGGTGAGGTGTGGTGAAGGGATGTGAATGTGAGGTGCCAGAAAAGGAGGATGGGATGGCTACTGTTGATTTGATGCTTCCACATAGGTCCAAGTTGGGTTCAGATAATGCCCTGCAGGAATGAAAAAAAAAAAAAAAATTCTCAGGAGAGACATTTATTTTTGAAACTGCAGTATAGGTATGTATGTATATACCAGCTCAAGAAAAAAACTTACAATCTTTCTGATGGAAAAAAAAAAAAGATCATCAACCTAGTTTACCCTTTTTATTGCCTAATTTTTTTTTTTTAACTCAAACCTTACTCACATTCCTACTCATACACTACAACCAGATCTGGAGCTCTCAGTTTGATATCTGAGAGCTCCCCAGGATGTTCATTTTTGGATGAGGTAGAGACATCCCTGAGAGCTGGCCATGTGGAATATCTCTGGGATGTCCCTTATGCAGGTGGGACTCCCCAGAGATATCCCCCAAGTGATCCCACCATGACAAACTGAGAGCAGTTTCTGGGACATCACTTTCAATTGGGATCTCTAAGAGACATCTCTGGGTGCATCCCAGAGATGTACCAAGAGAGATCCCTGAGATGTCCCTAGGATGCATCCAAGATGAGTATATGACATCAGCCCATTTGGGCCTGAATAATTTTTGTTTTGCATTTCAGTTAGGCAAGGAGATTGTATTTCAAATGGGGCATCTTCAAGACCTCCTTTGGTGTGGTGACTGGGCTAACATGGAGGGCAATCTCACAAGAAGGGAACAGGGAGCAGGGGTGTAGATTATAATTGGAAAATGAGAGAAAACAAAAGAATAATTGGACCTGGTGGTATCAGGTCAGTACAGATGAGTTCAAAGGCTTACAGTAGCCAGAAGAGAGCAAGGTATGAGATAGAAAAACAGACCTGTGCCAGTGGCAGCAGGGACCAGATAACAGTTGAGATAAAAGATTAAAGAGATATTAGATTCCTCTATTCTGGTCAGATCAATAAAGAGAAAAATTAAAGAGATAGTACAAAAACAACTTTCATACCTGGTGGTATCAGGTCAGTACAGATGAGCTTGAAGGCTTACAGTAGCCAGAAGAGAGTGAGGTACAAGATAGAAAAACAGACCTGTGCCAGTGGCAACAGGGACTGGATAACAGTTGAGATAAAAGATTAAAGAGATATTGTAAAAATAGAGAGAGAAGTAAGATGGAGAAAAAATTATGATGAATATAAGTGTGTAAGTAGAGATCAAGAGAAACACTTACAGATTCCTCTATTCCGGTGAGGAAAAAGAGGAATCTGAAGGTAGAGAAAGGTACATATTTAAGTAAAATGGGTTTGACCTTGCACATACTGACACTCCCACACTCAAGTCCAATATGGCTTATTCCACAGATGAAAAGCAGACAAATCAAATACTCAAGCCCCAAACAGGCTTATTCCTACTGAAAGAAAACACAAAGAAACTTCTCAAGTCTTTTCAACTTATTCCAGACTCAAGTCACAGGTGACTTATTCCACACACAGTCTCTCAAGTTTTCCAATAACAAAACTTATTCCCTACCAGTCTCTCAAGTTTTCAAATAAGAAACTTATTCCCTACAAGCAGAAAGAGGGCAAAAAGGGCAGAGTTAGTTAGCAGAAGTCCTTGACCAGTGTATTGCATGTGTGAATTATACCAACAGAAAACCTTTTTTTTCATTTTGTATGTAATTGGCTATGGATTCAATACATTTAGCTTTCTATCAAAACAGGAAAGTGGGGTTCACCACAGCCATGAATGGGAAGAGTTTCATGGCAAGTCAAGATGAGTGATAGAATCCAAGTGTGCTAGATTTGCCAAGGAAGCCAGCCAGAGTCAAGGTCTTTTTTTTTCAGTTTCTTATGATTCAGAGATGTTGATTGTAGAATCAAATTGAGGTGGATGGATTGAGGATGCACTGGAAAATGAAAGCATTTGGTTTCAAATTCCATTTGTACTTAGATGGGCTTAAGTTGAGAAGGAAAGCCAGAACTAAGTACTGTAGTTTCAAAAAATGTTGTCACCAGCTCTTCACTGAGATTGGCTGGCCACACATGGACCATCAGTGAAGAGCCAGTGACAACATTTATCAAAACTACTGTACATGGACCATGTGTCATTCATTAGGAAAAGTCCCCAATGACATTGTGGATGTTGTGTATTTCTGTGGAGGTTGATCTCAGGCTTCCAAAGCTGGTCAGTGAGGGATCAGATGTTGTTTGGGGGGGCCAGAAGTGGCTTCTTGGCAAGGATTGGTGCTGGCAGTTGGACATTGATGAACTCCATTCTTCATTGACTTGGCTGTCATCTTCACCCTGCAGATCATTGTTGCCATATATGTCTGCGGGCATGGATGAGACATGCATGCACTTGGCCCTCTGGAGAGCAGGAGTTTCGAAGTCATGAGGTGCGGGCCTAGTGATTTGAGGGGGCAAAGAAATGCCTTCCTCCGCAGGAGATCTTCTTGGAAAGTAAGTTGTGAAGTTTGGTGTCTCTGGAATCTGGGGGTGTGGAGGTGGAATGGATTCCCAGGTGCCAAGTTGACTGTTCATTGGTGCACATTGAGTGGGGTCTTGGAGAGGTTGAGTTGGAGGGAGCCTCATGGTGAGGATTTGGGAACCTAGACGAAAAGAAGTGAGCCAGGCACTGGCACATTGGGGCACAAGTGGTCTGGTTTTTTTTTTTATTTCACGTCTCAGGGATCACCCACGAGACATCTCAAGGATCGATTGACCACTCGATAGGTCCCTGGAAGGTCTCCTCTGCGATCGATCCCTGGGACCTGTCGTGGGTCATCCCTGGGATGTAGCCTCGCGTCGGACATCCCAAGGATGTCAAGGGAGGTATCACAGAGACATACCAGTCCGGGACATCTCTGGGATCTCTCAGCTGCTCAAGAGACATCTCTGGGAGCTCCCTGGGGAGCTCTCCGGGATATTTTACATGATGAGCTTCCTGAGAGCTCCCGATTTGGTCGTAGTGTACTGTGTATCATTCAACAAACAAAACAAAAACAAAATTCACACCCCGTAATTTCCTTCCTTTTTATTTTTTTTTTAACATCCCACCCTAAGTACATTAAGAAGGCTGGAAATTTAATTATTATAATACGAGAGCTGAGAGACATTGTCCAAAACTAACTTCGATTTTTTAAAAGTAGCTTAAGAGAGCTCTGAGCGCTCAAAACTAACAGGCCAAGCCAGTAAAAACAATCACTGAAGGTCCTGTAAAAATAGATGTGAAGCCGAAATGATGACTTAACCCAAGCCCACGAGTACTACTAGTGTTTGTTACTCCACTAGTCAAAATGCTGGCACAAGAGGTTACCCCCTCTACAATCTCATACCCTGACTCTTAAAAACAGCATTGACTCAAAAAATAAAAATAACAACACAAGAATTCCTTTCATTGTCTTGTTTACAGTAACACTTGCACAAAAATAAAAAACCAAATGCTGACTCGTCCACACATATTTTTTTCTCAGTAGGAAAATCGCCTCGATACACATTATAAAAAAAAAAAAAAAAGTGAAAGAAAGTTCACAAAATTTGTACACCTAAAATCCTAATCTGACAGATCCTCTAAATATGCCGACTCATGAAGCCATTATGAAACAGTCAATCAAACCAAGTAGAGATGCTACACAGGATACCTATCAGCCTATGTTCTATCTCTCTTTTTAGATACGCAAAACTGATTAAACGTCCTTATACCGTTCCCTAGCACGAGCATGAAAGCCCCGTTGAGTATTAGAACCTGTGAGTAAGCGATGCATCCATCCTATCAAGCCAAACCCAGACCAGAGCGCGAGAAAGAATCTACTGAGCTTAATGACGACGATCTTCCTATGACAGACAAACAAAAAACAGATGGCAAGGATCAGTGAAAGAATAGAAGACAGACACATCATAAAGGGAGAGGGAGAGATAATCGATGTAGGCAAGAAAGAAGAAGCAGGAAGGATAGAGAGAGTCAAAGAAGAATATAAAAAGAGAGTCAATATTGCAAAGAGCTCAATGAAGATGCTCACCAGAACTTATCATCCTGCCAAACAATTGGTCCCGGCTTCCGCTTGACTTTGATCGAATGTTTCATTGAGACCGGAGATTCAGCTGTACCCGCAGCCCTTAGTACGCCCAAGTTACGTGGGTAGTACCACCTTAGCATTTGTCCCTCCGTCTCCCACCTACCCCCTGACACTGTCACTTCGATCTGTAACCGGTCCGCCGTACATCCAGTTAATCCCACGCTATTCTTGAGATCTGCTAGGTCCGCACTAGAATCCGAGTTCGTGCCTAGCATTTCGGCCGCCGAAGCGGGCCTCAGCAACCCAACCCCAGCTTCAGCCCCGAAGTGAGCCGCTGGAATATAAATTTCCGTCGCTAAGCCGTTTGCCCATGCTTCGTCTTCCTCCACGGCGCTTACTTCGACAGTGAGCTCAAAAGTAGCGCTGGCGATATCAAAGTTGAAGTAGACCGGTACGCCCACCGTTGCAACCGGAAACGGCCGACAGAAACCCGGCAAGGCTCGTGCACCATCGTTCAGGTTCAATTCACGAGTCCCAATTCCCGTTCCGTCCGGTTCGATTGCCTGACCTGCCAGACTGGGCTGCGAGCGCATGAGTAGAGTAACCGCTGATCCATCAGGCGTGGGCCCATTGGAACGCGCGCCATATGTGTACTGATGAGGGCGGGCGAGGGTGCGACCGAATTTAGTCGAAGGCTCAGTATAACCCGCCTCATGGCAGGCCGCATCGTCAGCGCTCCATAAGCTCAAGTCTTCGCCATTCCAAAGATCGCCCCAAGCGTGACTGTTATCGGGACAATAAGTCCAAATGGTGTAATTGAGCATATTCTCACCATCGCAAGCGTTCAGGGAAGCGTCCATGGCCTTCACCTGGTTGCTGTAATCCCCATCCTTGTAAGCCTTCTTCTTGTCAAGATCATATGGGATTCCAATCTCGCCTGCCAATACACACACACACACACACACACATACATAAAAATGAAGCATCAGCTTGCTGTTCTCCTCATTTTTTTAAAAGCTTACTCACCCATCATCGTCGGAAACTCGCCCATCTTCTCTAGACCGTCTTGACGAAGCATCGCTAATTGAGACCGCAAACAACGCCTGATCGCCGCTTCACCGATCTTTAGACCAAAGATGACCGACGGATACTTACCCCTTAAGATCCCGAGAGCATCCGCATTGAACCAATTCTGATGACACACGCGACTAGCCATCAGAGCAAGCCTTGAAATCCTAACTCAAATATACAAAACAACTCTACTGACCCAATGCCTTGTCACTAACGTCAATCCGTCATAGAAATGGCTACTGAAAACCGATCGATGTTCGAGTATAGGTAAGACGTCAGATCCGAGTGCAGGTGGAATTTCAAAGACAGGCGGATGAACGAATAGAATAGCTTCAGGATGAATTTGACGAATCATATGACAGTAAGCATTTAAGTGTGGCCTCCAATAATCAGCAGCAAAATCAGTTTTGGATCCACTTTCGATTCTTGAACGTCCAAAGTAATCAGGTTCTAAAACTTCTCCAGTTTTAGGGTCCCAAACTCCATGTTGAGCCCAAATGCAAGTACCTAGTTTCCAACCAGAGTGTCTCCTCCAACCATAACCAGATCTACCACCTGGTTCAGCTGCTGGATCTAACCATGCTCTCTCTCCTTTTGGATCTATAGTTGTTGATCCATCTCGTTGTGGTCCGATCGGTCCAAATTTATAAGTATCTAATGTCATCTTCTCTCCCATCCCTAATCTCATGCCTTGTATAGGTGTAGGCATAGGACCTATCCTTAAAGGAACTTCATCCGGAATTTTAGATAAACTTTGTAATCCTAAATAACCATGATTAGGTTCATTTAAACTATCCCAACCAATTACAGTTTCATCAAGCAAATCACCTGCATTAGAGAGTTTCATAGCTAATCTACGATAAGCTTCTAAAAAATGATATTGTAGATAATCTTGTATATTTATACCATCAATGACACATTTTGGTGCATAATCTCTACCTGCCCAAAACATCGTATTAACGGTTTGACAAGCTAATCGATTATAATTTGTTGCCCAAATCATTGAAGGTAAAGTTTCAGGTTGAGGCAAATCAGGTTTTGGCCATTCAGGTTGCAAATAAGCAGCGCATGTGACCGTGAAATTTCGAGGGTTGAGACCGCATGCATATAAAGTCCAAAGTGGAGCACCTGATCCACCACAAAATCGTGAGAACTGAAAGTGAAGATCAAAATATTGATATGGAAAGAAGGAATCAGTTGATGGGAAATTTCAAGAATCAATTGTTTCTATAAAATTCTTTTTTAAAAACTTACAAGATCTTGATGTGGGTCCATATAAACTTTAAATCCATACTCTTTACACTTCCTTAAGATATCTACCACGTAATCCATATAAACATTATCATATTGACCGCTAACAAGAAACAAACAAAAGAGGTGAGCTTAAACTGAAATTGAATATATAAATATATAAATATATATATGAAGAACAAAAAATTTCAACAAACGGTCCCTGATGTTCAAGTGCTTCCCAAACCGTCACGAATCTTATACAATTAAATCCCCATTGACGTAATCTAGTCAAATGTATATCTGCTGTTCCATTTTCAAGGTTCAAGTTCTGACCTACATAACTTATTCCATTAGTTTCAGTTGGATTTTGACGGTAAAGTGAACCTGAGCTATCTATACTAGAATCATTTGAACGATCTGGATCTATATAATTTGATGAAGGAGTAGATCTGGATGCGTCTTGTTCGGCACTCTCCCAAAAGTCTTGAAGAACATGTTGTGGGTGACCTTTTGGAATTTTAGCTGATCCTGATAAATTGACACCTCGTAAGATTAGTGTTCGACCTGAAGTATCCTTGAAATGACGAGAATCTGCGTGTATAAAGAATTCGGGTACAGGTTTTCCTGTTAAGCGGGAAGTACGAGATGGAGATGGCATTGAAACAAAAGAAAGGGGGAGAGAGAGAGAGAGAGAGAGAGAGAGAGAGAGAAAGAAATATTGATGGGGTAAGAAAAAAGACTGAGCTTGTGTACAGGTGAGAAATAGCCCAGAATGTACTCGGTCGGAGTTTGACTAGTTGCAGTGACCGATCTGGGACGTTACTCACCACCCAGTTTGGGTCTCTCACTTGGTGTGTTAGTAATACAAAATCACACGTTAAAAAAAAAAAAAAAAAACAAAAAAAAAAAAAAAAAAAAAAAAAAAAAAAAAAAAAAAATCGTCACTGTAACAACGGTACCCCAATCCAGAACTGTGGATCAGAAACATTCATCACCCTATACTCCTATATAACTTTGGGAATACAAACTCTCACTCAAAAAAAAACCAAGAGCCCTGGAAGGCATTCAACGGTTTTCTTGGACACTCAGGAATATCCAACACACCTAACTAATCAATACTTTCACCCCAAAAAATATTGTATATCTTGTTTTGACAACTCGTACATTTTAATAGATAGCAGAAGGTCTAATGTAACAAATAGAACGATTGTGTTACTCTTGATCATCAGTTTGACATGAACTGGTTAGTAGTATCATGCTTCTGAATCACATTTGAACACTTTATGCTGATGAGATAGCTCCATACCAGGGGTGAATATTTACTGCATATGATATTGCTTATGCCAATTAACAACTCCTGGAAGAGAAGGATGGCTCCCTGATTTTGTTTTGTTATTAGGTTGACCGATCTTTTGGACAAATCTCCCACCATGCGCGTATTCTGATGGCGAGTACATTGAAAAGGTAGCTTATTGGCAACACGCCTCTCACCTCTGATGCGGGTGGTAAGCAGTTGAGAATCAGGGATAGATTCTTGTGACCCTCTAGTCATAAGTCCATGCTCTGATACGCAAATCAAAATCACATACACTCAGCAAAAGGTTCAATCATATGAGTTCCTGGGCGATATAAATATCAGAAAGTTCAAGTCGGAATCTCCGATTTCGATATAATCTTTGCAAAACAGTATTATGACAACCGGGCCTGTAAAGCAATCGTTCGTCGACGAGAGCGCGAAAGACCTCCTTATGTGACAGAGGGATCCGCTGCGCACTTGCTGACCAATCAAACGCATGCGGGGGCCGGCGAGCCTTATGACCTGGCGCCATCAGGGTCCAGAGGCAGAAGCGCTCAAGAGAATTTTGACCTCGAGACAAATAGCTTTCGCGGGCAAAAGAGTAAGATGAAGTTTTTATCAAGTCATCTTACAGTTGAAATTTGGAGGGCATCAATTTTCATACATGCTACCACGTAAACACGAAAACCATTCTGTGCGATGTGTATGTAAAGGCCCTGCTTCAAGCCTTGGCAGGATCAGTCCACACGGCCTAGTTGAGAAAGAACACGACGATGAAAAAAAAAAAGTGCAAAAAGGTGAGAAAAGGATCAAGTCTGCAGACAAAGACAAACTGGAAAAGCATACCAATTTCATTGGCTCATGTTTCTGTGGGTCAGGATTCTTCACAAGTTGAACACTGATAGTATTAACATGTCCAAACACACTCTCAAGCGCTTCAAGTTTGATGGTACTATCTCGGAGGATCTCGCGCGTCTGAGATTGGTAGGCAAGCGAGGAAACAGGTTGAGACTTCCGAAGCTCCAACAGATCACATAGGGTGGAAACGGTCAATCGGTTAGGAGGTAATTGGTTCGACCGGTTGGCTGGGCTAATTCCGAAGGGCGCGACAGGCGAAGATGAGGATGAAGGGGTGGACTCGGGTACAACTGACGAGGCTTCCCGGTTTTTGAGTATCTTAAGCATCTCATCATTCTGGAGGAAAAGATTGATGAGGGAACCCATCAGTCGGTTTTCCAGATCCATTGTTGGAAGCTGTGCTTTGGAGAAACGAAATTTACATCGTGAACGGACCTTGTGGAATGGCGTAAAGAGCTTGGGCACTTCTACTGGCCCGAGCGACCGTAGCATCTGATCGAGGTGACGATCGATCCCATCTTGCTGGATCTCTGTGCGTACAACGAAGGTTCGCGTCGATGGGAATCACTTTGACTGTAGTAGACCGAGCCTAACCTGGTGACTTGGTAAAACTTGGTGTGGCCTGATGAGCAGGAGACGTGCTCGGATTTATTTTGGGTGGCTTGCAAGACTTGGCTTTCGAGACTGCACCACCCATTTGGTTACAATGTTCGATGATGATGATGATGACAGTCTTAGAATTGATGCAGGGCGCTCTTAATGCGTATCTTGCTGGTCAATGACAGGAACTCGGTGTGAGGGGGCGTGAGTGAGGACTTGAGTCAGGATGATGGCCCCGACACCCGTCCAAGCTTTCTCACAGGTGATTGTGTAGCAGTAGTACAAGTGAGGGAAACTGTGAGGAGCCTCGAGATTGCAAAACAGCGGGAAAAGGGCAAAATGACATGAGCGTGACCTTCCCTCAATGACCACAGTCTCTAGCAGACTGTATTCATGTAGAACAGCTGGTGCAGAAGAGCAACAAAGGGATCTTCTCATACAAAGAGACAACAAAGTACAATAAGTTTCCTCTTTTTTTTTTTTTTTTTTTTTTTTTTATCAAAGTTTACTGTATTGCTTGAGCCTTTCGGCTATTCAACACACTAGTAGTGTACCCCACCAGTAAACCCCTGTGGCTGTAAGTTTCCTCTTGTATGCAAGATAATCTGGTGAGAGAAAGAGTTCACAAGGTACATGAGGGATTGAAGTAGGTAACAAAGATACCAATGATGGCACTGCCAAGATATTTGTATCGGATGGGCCTATCCGATGTTCTATCACCCCGAGATATGCGATGCAGTGTCAGTAGGATTAGGTGCGATGGAATTACACTGCAATATGGTGTCAGAGCATTAGATACCGATAGTAATTCCATCGCACCTAATCCTACTGACACTGCATCGCATATCTTGAGGTGATAGAACATCGGATAGGCCCATCCGATACAAATATCTTGGCAGTGTGG